>JACEFZ010028187.1:0-278673 GCA_014155875.1 Cepaea nemoralis
GGGTTTTTTTTGGTTATTGAATGGAAAAATATTGCGCCATGAAGAAAATCCAAACTATCTAGGAGTCACCTTTGATCGTCGCCTGACATGGAAGACACAGGTTGAGAAAAATCGAACAAGAGCAAGGCAGAGAATGGCAATCATGAAAAAGCTTGCTGGTACAACGTGTGGAGCAGATGAGAAAGTTCTCAAGAAGTTATATACTGGACGGGTGAGGCCAGTACTGGAATATGGCATTGCAGCTTGGGCAACAGCAGCTAAGTCAAACTTTAACAAAATAAGTAGAGTCCAAAACCAAGGAATGCGAATCATAACTGGAAGCCTGAAGACAACGCCTATTAATGAACTAGAAAAGATCACTTGTTTACAACCAATGCAGGATAGAAGAGATAGCAGAGCCCAGCAACAAGCAGAAAAATTTAGAAGATTGACAGACCACCCTATGTACAACAGATTTAATGGTTTTGGAAAGGGAAGACTGAAGCGTAGCAACTTTGTAGAAACTGCAAAACGAAGGATTAGGGCAGATCCTATACTTAACATATCAACAGTCAAGCCCATACACAATGCACACAAGTTCCCAGCTTGGAGACAGCAGCAACTGCCTGAGATGATAGAAAACATTCCTGGTATTGAGAAAAAGAACACTCAGCATGAAACCGAAAGAAGAGAAATAACCCTAAACTACATAAAAGAACATTACCCAAGCAGGAATTGGACCCATGCATATACAGATGGATCAGCCAAAAATTCAATAGAGAATGGAGGAGGAGGAATTCTCCTAAATTTAAAAAATGGAGTGAAAAAAACACATTCAATGGCAACTGGAAAATTTTCAAGTAACTTCAAAGCGGAGGTAGAGGCTTTGAAAACTGCAGCAGAAATGCTCCTGATGGAGGAAAATAAAGAGAAGCAAATAGCTATCTTCACAGATGCAAAGTCAGCTGTCTCAATACTCAAGAGCAATAACAGCACAGAACTAACTGACCTAAGAGCAGCACTCCATGGTCTATGCCAGAAATCCAAAAAAGTTGTAATACAGTGGATCCCATCACATTGCAGTATACCTGGAAACGAAGAGGCTGACAGACTGGCAAAAGAGGGCGGACGACTACCACAGCCTGACATAGACATAACCTATAATGAGGCAAAGAGGTTGATAAAAAGCACTTATAGAACCAAATGGGAATCTGAGCATCCAGGCCATCAGAAGGATGATGCATATTACAAACTCGACCGAAGAGAACAAGTAGCAATCTTCAGACTCCGCACAGGACATAACAGGCTGAAATACCACTTGTTCAATAAACTAAAGATAGGAGATACCGATGAATGTAATTGTAGAACTGGAAAAATGACAGCAAAACATTTGCTGCAGGATTGCCCAACGTATGCAGAACAGAGAAAGATATTTTGGCCCACACCTGCTTCATTTGAGGACAAGCTCTATGGAGATATCAACAAGCTCAAGTTGACCGCAGCTTACTTTAACTACATACAGGTTGACATTTAAAGGTGCATGAAGACCCAGAGGCATGAAATGGAATATTGCTTGGATAGCAAATCCATTATGTGGAAAGTCCAAATCGAAAGCTCGCTGTGTGGGCTTCATAAAAGGTGGAAAAGTGTCCTAGTGGCACGAAATGGAATATTGCTTGGATAGCAAATCCATTACGTGGAAAGTCCGAATCAAAAGCCCATTGTGTGGGCTTCATAAAAGGTGGAAAAGTGTCCTAGTGGCATGAAATGGAATATTGCTTGGATAGCAAATCCATTACGTGGAAAGTCCGTATCTAAAGCCCACTGTGTGGACTTCATAAAAGGTGGAAAAGTGTCCTAGTGGCACGAAATGGAATATTGCTTGGATAGCAAATCCATTACATGGAAAGTCCGAATCGAAAGCTCACTGTGTGGATGTCATCTGCAGACTGCATACTTCTGGTTTCCGGAAGAACAGCCTATGGTGAACGGAAGGCCCAATATACGGAAGTGAGGCTAAGCAGCCATGTGCAGGACGTGACGATTCCTTGGGTGAGCCCAGTACCAGAGCGCTATGTATCGGCTCTGCAATTATGGAAGCCTCCTTGGATGGCGGGGAATGCCCATGGTCTGCCCCTGCCTTCCCTTGAGGGCTGACCAGGATCTTTGGCTGTTCTATATGGACCAGCTGGGATGGGGGATAACACCACAACAGTGAGAGTCAAACGTCCTAAGAAACCCCCGGGAAGGTTAACCCGGTCAACAAATGCCCGCAGAAGTCGGATGTGTCGGCCTAACGGCGCAAGAACGCAGCTCTGCTGTAAACAGGCACAACGCAATCACATCCGAAAAAAAAACTCCGGATGAACGAAGAAGAAGAAGAAGTATAAACACAGTTGCAATTGCAACCACATGGTGTATATCCTGTTCATTGTTAGCAACCAATTCCGTATCATCTATGTGCTGTTGGTGGGGTAGTGGGGTATTTCCACACATCAGTCAGGCGGACTTAAACGTTATCTTCTCAGTCAGAAAGCATTGGCAAGCTACTGAACGTAAAATTGACTAGAAAACAACATAAGGTTGATAGCAACGTCCTGCAAAGGTAATGGAACAATGAAATCACTTAGGTATCTAATATTTTTTAAACAGTTTGTGACCTCTTGCAGTAACTTGTCCTCCTGTGGTGATTTGACCTCCTGTGGTGATTTGTCCTCCTGTGGTGATTTGTCCTCCTGTGGTGATTTGTCCTCCTGTGGTGATTTGTCCTCCTGCGGTGACTTGTCCTCCTGTGGTGATTTGTCCTCCTGTGGTGACTTATCCTTCTGTGGTGATTCCTCTCACATGGAAAAAAGACCTGGAGACATTATTTACCTCTGTTAAGGACCCTTCCTCGATAGGATGGTGTAGAATACGTTCGAGATTGATGGCTCAACCCCAAAGAGATAAAGGATGCAAAATCCTTTTTCCCAATGTGATCCTGCCCGTTTAATTAATTTAGCTGTACTGACTCAATTGTTTGAGACCAGAAATATAGTTTTAGAGAACCAAGGAATACCTTCAGGAAATAACTGAAAAAGTTGTATTCCCTTTTATACCCAAAATATCCTTTAAGTGGTTCCTTGCCTCTCCTCTACCAACTAATTAATTCTATCTAGGGTAGTTTAAAACAATTTGACTATGACAAGTAAAAATACAATCAATACATGACATGACCTCATTTTTTAATGATTTAATAAACACAAACATGTATTTTGTAAATTGCATTCAAAATTACAATTTCCTGTAATAAAATAAGGACATATACATATAATGGTAATTATACAGAATTGATGTGCCAGTTATAATGTGTATAATAACAGCTATATTTTTTCTAGTCGCATGTACTGCTAATCTTTTACTGGCCTAGATGATCTGAAAAAAAAAGAACTGTCTACACTCAGGGTTCTCCACTTCCAGCTTTGGTAATCCCTCTGGCTATCAATTAATTGCGGTATGTTCTGTAGTCTTAGTGTTCCAGGTCTGAGTAGAACATAAGTTGGCTTTTGGTTTTCTTTCTATTTTTGGCAGGTAAATGTTTAAATAAAGATTACCTCTCCTATGAGACAAATGGAATGTTTGCAGGTAGATAAGTTTCTGCACTACTCTATCAAGGGCATCACTCAACAATGTGCTCACTCAACAGGTGCTGCATTCAATCTTCACCAAGTCAGGTCTGGATTTACATGAGTATGACCACTACCGTATTTATCAGAATGACTTCAACATGTCGACACGTTTCATGATTTGAATGAGATGCAATTTCTCACAAGCGATGTCGTCGGCTGAGGATTTTCTTTTCTTGTGTGATTTTGAAACTCTCTCACTCCTACCGCTATTTCAGGTCTTATGTCTCATGCTGGCTGATGAACAAACAGGCCATGTCGCTTTGCGTGCTGCTATTTATACGATGCCTTTTCCGGTTCACATTTTTCATTGCCAATGGGTTTATTAAATCTTGGATCGTACAATTGTGGAACAAACAATCCTGTTGCTGTGTTCAGGCTTTAATTGTCGACGGAAATATCTATAGCATGTTACGTTTGTGAAAATAAAGTATATCACAGATGGTATTGACCTACTTCATTATCAATTATCATGGCAGCTTGTGGTTTCCGTCATATGTTCGTTACAAGTCTTATGCCAAGTCTACATTAGTCTTTGTCATCAATTTGTAGATGTGCATGCAGCTTTATCATGTTGTCGTGTTTTACTCTATCGAACTCCTTGAGCAGCACATGAAACATGTAGATCTTTTTTTTTACTTCTATCGAGCACTGTGTTTTCCGTTGTTCAACAAATACAGCTTTTTATATACCCTTGCCTTCGTCAAAACCATATCGTTCTTGCCCTATTTCTTGTTGAGTGTTCTTTTAACCCGTATCACGATGAACCTTAGCAAAGTCGTCTACATATAGAGATATATGCATTGTTGCTGGGTTTGTGCAATCTGAGTACAGAAATCCCATAAGTGAAAGCATGTTGTCAAATGAAGCTAACAAAGCTTGCACATTATGACTGGCTATTGGCACAAGGAAGCTTCTTGAATGCAACACACCAGAAAGGTTGCATAACAGGAAGAAAACAGCAACGGAACCACATAATCCACCATTCGTAGACAGTGTTGCTGTCAGCGCGTCTTTGGGTAAGTTGAACCAGCCTGCCAGGAAGCCTTGTTCGGCAAATTTGTTCACACAGACCAGTAAAATGGTGCATTCTTTCTAGATTTACTCCCCATCCTCCTTCTCCGCATCTTCTTCTTCCTCTTCTTCTCCTTCTTCTTTATTCTTCCGCAACCTCTTTCTTCTCATCTACCTCTTCATCTCCTTTTTCTCTACTTGTTCCGCACCCTTCTTCTCTTCTTCTCTACTTCTTCCGAATCCCCATTCTCTTATTCTTCTCCTTCTTATCTACTTCTTCCGTACCCTCCTCCTATTCATCTTCTCCTTCTTATCTACTTCTTAATCATCCTTCTCCTCCTCCTCTTCTTATTCTTTTTATCTGTTTCTTGCGCATCCTCCTCCTCGTCTTCTTCTTAATATCTGCTACTTCCCCTTCCTCCTCATCCTCATCGTCTTCTCCTCTTCTTCTTCTTATGTAATTACCATAAGTAAGAGCATTCTTTCAAATGAGGAGATATCGCCGTTAACAAAGCACACACATTATGACTGACTATTAACACAAACAAGCGTCATTAAGGCAACATACAACACAGGTTGTACAATAGAAGAATACAACAATGGAACCACAAAATCCACCATTCATAGACAGTGTTGTTGTCAGCACGTCTTTGGGTAAGCTGAACCAGCCTGTCAGGAAGCCTTGTTCGGCTCCTTCTTTCACACGGACCAGTCAAATCGTGCTTCTGGCTAAAGTGGCATTCTTTCTGCATTGTTGTTTCAGTTGTTTCCGGTTCCTTTCAAGGCCTGAAACTCTCACTACACCTCAACTGCCGATGTTTGCTTCCTGTGTTTATGCAACGTCGCAGTCTAAATCCGCCTGGTGTGCCACAGCGGGCAGTGGTATTTTGCCCTAAATATTTATTGAAAACCAAGTACTGCCAGGGGACACATGTAGTGATGCAGGGCAGTGGTTCTCGGAATAGCATTATATGAACCTCTGCCCAGAAATGACCGGTTTACAGAATAGCACAGACACTAATCACTATTTTGTTCGCATTCTAGACATGGGCCTCATCAAGAAAGATCTTCTTAAATTGGCGTTGAGAATCATAACAGGGTAAACTCATCATCATCATCATTGGCACCTTGCCGTCTTGACAGACGATAGTTTGTGCTTTAAAAAGGCATAATAACTTTTAACTATGGCGGTAGCAAGCGGAACAAGTTATATTTCTGACAAATAATCTGTTTAGGTGAGCGGTAGTAATTTAGAGGTTTTACAGCAACGCGGCCAAACGAACAATTAGAGCATCTAAAGATGAATCCTGGAGAATATACGGTGAACAGATGGCGACCCTTAGCAAAGACTGTCCAAGAGAATTTTATAAACGTGTCACCACAATGAGAAACAGAGATGCATGTTACAACCCAACCACCATCATAAACAGCAAAAGAGGTTTACCAATATTTAATCCACAACAAAGACTAGCAAGATGTGCAGAATACTTTCAAGAACTACTTAACCCCACACATAACATAGGAAACCTCACTTTTGTGCCTAAACGCCAGGGACAGCAAGAACCAAATTTCATACCTGCAGAAGTCAAAGCAGTTATACAGAAAAGTCCTAAGAACAAATCACCAGGTCCAGATGGAATAACCACAGAAGCTATTCAGGCCTGTGGGGAAACAGGAGTTAAATGGCTAACAAGACTTTTTAATATAGCATGGGAAGAAAGAAAAGTCCCAGATGATTGGCAACAGGCAATAATAGTACCAATATGGAAAAAGAAAGGCAATATGAGAGAGTGCGAAACATACAGAGGTATATCACTCCTAAGCCATATAGGGAAAATGTATGCAAAACTTTTGGAACAAAGAGCTAGACCAATAGTTGAACAACAGTTAAGCAAAGCACAATTCGGTTTTCGGAAAGGTAAAAGTTGCACTGATGCATTATTTACACTTAGACAAATTTGTGAAAAAACTATTGAATATAGTGACCAGCAGAATATTGTGTTTGTAGATCAGGAAAAGGCTTTTGATAGAGTAGACAGATACAAATTATGGACCATCCTTGAAGACTATGGGATAGAAGGGCAACTGCTAGAAAACATCATAGCCATGTACCACTCGAGCCAAAGTGCAGTAAGAACACAGGAAGGTATATCAGATATGTTCACAGTCAATACAGGAGTGAGGCAGGGTTGTGTGCTCTCTCCCCTGCTATTCAATATCTACATGGACAGAATATCCAAAGAAGCAAGTCTCGACAGACCAGATTCAGAAAATTTAGAACTCTTTACTCCAGATGAAACAACTGACCCCCAGGGAATAAATGAACTTCTATTTGCAGATGATCAGTGCCTGTTTTACAGCGATGAGGGCAGACTACAAAATCATATTACTAATCTGAGTTCAACCTGCAGCAGATACAATATGAGTATAAACACAGCCAAAACCGAAGTAATGCAAGTTAGCAGATCGCCAGGCCCACTAAATATACAGATAAATAACACACATCTGAAACAAGTTAAAGAATTCAAATACCTTGGAAGTATGATCACAGAAGATGGCAGATTGGACAGAGAAATTGAAATCAGATGTCAAAAAGCTAGTGCACTTACATATCAACTATCACCCTTACTGAAACATGTCCGCAAAACGACAGATAATAAACAGCATATTCACACCAACCCTATGCTACCAATCTCAAACCTGGACTTTATCCAAATTACACCTTCGCAAAATCAACACCTGCGAAATGAGATGCCTGAGGAGAGCTGCCAACTTAACAATCCGAGACCGAGTAAGAAATGCTACTATCAGACAGACTGTGGATCAACACCTTGTGCCACATTTATTGACAGACAGAAGATCAAGTGGTTTGGCCATGTCATTAGAATGCAACATCAACAACTACCATCACTGGCCTTACATCAAAGATCATCTGCGACGAGACCACGAGGACGTCCAAGAAGAAAATGGATTGACGACATCAGAGACATTGTACAACCTCACGGAATAACACTATCCAGTGCCGTCCACCGGGCGCTGGAACGCAAATTATTCCTCCCCACGACGCTTGTCGGCAGAAGTGGAAGATGATGATGATGATGATGACAGCAACGCGAATGCTAGACATTTTGACTATGTATGATCTATTATTGTTCTGCACAGAGTTATCTCACCTCTGCCGTTACTATTGTTGGTGCTGGTGGTGGGAATTTCGCTGCTTTCTTCGCTGTCGCCTTTCTGGTTGTCGTCGCCTTCCTCTTCTTCATCGTCTTCTTTGTCGTCGTCTGTTTTTACCCCTTTTCTTCGTCGTTTTCTTCTTCGTCATTTTCCTTTTTATCTTCTGTTCCTGTAAACAAGAAGGCGGTACTAAAAGTGAACCGAGGTAGCGTTGCTTGCTGCATTAAAAAAAGGCTTTTAAAAAAAAGCAAGAGGGTCGACTTCATTACACCGGGTTTTATCCGATACAGCCAAGTTTTTTTCGACACAGCCAGGTCTCTTTCCACAGATCGGCCGGCCGAATGCGTCACACAAAGCACGAACTCTGTAGTTTCATTAAGTGACAACCCCCCCCCCCCCCTCCCTCCCCCAGTCTCCGAGGAAGTTGCATTCGTGAACCGAACGTCGTAGCCCGGAATGGAACCCATGACATTTGCAGCGGGAGATAGGCGGCGTAACCACTTGGCCACGGAGACTCCTTTTCTTCCGAGTGAAGGTCATGTGGTCAAATCCCTTAGGTTGGGGGTTGAAGCGTGGGGTTAACATCCCCACCTTTGTAAAAACCTTTCTTTGTTACGAAACAAATACATGAGCCTCGATATCGGACTGACTTATCTGGACAACGACCTTGGAACGTTAAAGGACTTTTGAGATTTGGAACATGGAATGTACGGACACTATATCGAGCTGGAGCGGCCGAAGAACTAACCCGGGAGCTGGTTGAATATCAAATGGATATCACAGCAATTCAAGAAATAAGGTGGCCAGGAGAGGGTACTTTAGAGCAAAATGGAATGATTATAATATATGGAGGAAACACCCAAAATAAACATGAATTAGGAACAGGATTTGTCATCAAAAAAGAGTTATGGGGGAACATTTTAAACTTTAAAGCTTTTAATGACAGGATTAGTAAATTACGAATAAAAGGTAAATGGAAAAATATAACGATGATTAATGTACATGCACCTACTGAAGAGAAAGAAGATGATATTAAAGAAGACTTTTATAATGATCTGGAAGATGTCATAGAAGAAACCCCCAAACAGGACATCCTGATTGTGCTGGGAGACTTCAATGCAAAAATAGGTAGAGAGCAAACTAATAAAAAAGTGGCCGGTATGGAAAGCCTACATACAACTTCAAATGATAATGGATGGAGAGTCATCAACCTGGCAGAAGCCAAAGGACTGCAGATTAGCAGTACCAGACTACAAAGAAAGGATATACACAAACAAACTTGGAAATCATGTGACAAGAGAACCTATAATCAAATAGATCACATTTTAATTAACAACAGAAATGCATCAAACATACAGCAAGTCAGAAGTTATAGAGGAGCTGAGTGCCACAGTGACCATTTCCTCGTTGGAGCAAAATTTAAAATAAAACTTAAGAGAGCTTTCTATACTAAATTACAAAGATTACACCCAACATATAACAGAGAAAAACTACAAGACATTACAGTCAAAGAGAAATTTACAGATGAAATAAAATGTAAACTTGAAACTTTTCAAAACCCTTTGGAGGAAAGCGTTGACCAAACTTGGTTGAACATCAAGAATACACTTCAATCTACCGCAGAAGAATGTCTCGGTGTGTCAACCACGCATAGAAAGAACAGATGGTTCAATCAAAAATGTGAAGAAGCAGTCACTAAGAAGAAGAATGCCAGACATGTATGGTTAAATGACATCAATAACATCCAAAAGGAAGAGCATTATAGAAATGAATGTAAAGAGGCTACAAAAATAATCAGACAGCAGAAGCGAGAATATATGAGTAATATAATCAAAGATATGGAAACTAATCACCAGAAAAATGAATCCAGAAAGTTTTTAAAGTACTGAAGTCAATGAAACGAGGGCACCAACAAAACACATATGGTTTAAAAGACAAAAATGGGAATATGATAAATACCATTGAAGAAATGTGCAACACATGGAAAGAATATTTTATTGAATTACTAAATTGTGAAGCTCCAAGTAACATTTTCCCACAGGAAGAGGTTCTAACATGCGAACCACAAATTGAAGAACCTACATTTGAAGAAATCCTATATGTAATCACACGACTTAAAAACAATAAGGCAACTGGGACTGATGGAATTGCTGCTGAATTTATAAAGGCAGGTGGCCATGCATTACATCTAAAGCTATACGAACTAATAATAAAAATCTGGAGGACAGAAGAATTACCCCATGACTGGAAAGAGTCATTATTGATACCTATCTTTAAGAAAGGAGACAAGTTCCAATGTGGAAATTATAGAGGAATATCACTACTGTCCACAAGCTATAAGATACTATCCGCAGTATTACTAAATAGACTAAAACCATATTCAGAAGACATATTAGGTGACTACCAGGCGGGTTTTAGACAAAACAGATCAACAATAGATCAGATATTTATCTTACGACAAATAGCCGAGAAACATTGGGAATATAAAAGAGATCTCCATAACATTTTTGTGGATTTTAAAAAGGCTTATGATAGTGTCCATAGGAATAGTCTATGGAATGTTATGCAGGAATTTGGAATACCAAGGAAGTTAATTAACATGACCAAACTATGCATGGAAGATACTTATAATATAGTAACATATAAAGGCAGGAAATCAGACCCCTTCCAAATAACATCTGGCTTGAAACAGGGTGATGCACTATCGCCGCTACTCTTCAATCTGGCTCTAGAGAAAGTTGTAAGGAAGGTAAAGGAGGAATGTGATATTGGAGGAACATCCAAGCTGCTTGGTTATGCAGATGATATAGATATTATAGGGCAAAGTGAACAAAAGACATTAGAAATATTGACTCACTTAAAGGAAAAAGCCCAACAGATGGGGCTGGTTATCAACCAAGATAAGACAGAATATATGGTAATTTCAAGAGACGGAATGGCTAAAAACTCTGGCCACATACAAATAGATAATATGACCATTAAAAGAACGGAAACATACAAATACCTGGGTACAATCTTCAACTGCTCCAACATCATAAGGGAAGAAATACAAACTAGAATCAACTCTGGAAATAAGATATACTATGCACTACAACATCTACTAAAATCAAAGGCGCTATCTCGTAACACCAAAATCACAATATACAAAACACTGATCAGACCAGTTGTGCTGTATGGCTCTGAAACCTGGAGTACAACGAAAGGAGACGAAGCCTTGTTACAAACCTTTGAGAACAAAATTTTAAGACGCATCTTTGGACCCATTAGGGATACACAAAGTGGAGAGTGGAAAAGAAGAAGTAACAAAGACATTTATGATTTGTTTAAGTCCCCGCTAATCACTGGTATCATGAAGGCTAATAGACTACAATGGCTGGGGCATATAGAAAGAATGGAAGATAATAGGGAAACAAAACTCGCTTACACTCAGGAAATAAATGACCGTAGACCCCGAGGTAGACCAAGAAGGCGGTGGAGAGATAATATACATACAGACCTACAAGCACTTGGAATCAACGACTGGCAAGAGAAGGTCCACCAGAGAGACGAATGGAGACAGATTGTATTTGCAGCAAAGAACCTCAATGGCTCGGAATGCTGAAGAAGAAGAAGAAGAAGGTAAATTTCCCCGGCAGTAAAGGCGGCCGCTGCAATACTGGCCACATCACAGATTGAATGCAGTTGGTCTGAAAACAGGGTACTACACCATGTACTTAATACACCCCCAAAAATGAACAGGTCCATGATTGTTGACAGGTAATAAAGTGTATTTTGTTAATTGAAGAACGACAATGTGGACTCAGCTGAGATACAGGGGGAGATAAGCAGATGATCAATGTCAACAACAACAAAAACGGGTAGGCAGTGTGCCTGTGGGGAGCAAAGGCGACGGTGCATATGGAGCATCCGAGAACTAGTATCAGAATTATGTTTATATACTGAGAGGTAAACAGTAGCAGGAGGAAGATACGAAGAAGAAGAAGAAGAAGAAGAAGAAGAAGAAGAAGAAGAAGAAGAAGAAGAAGGCGACACACACATAAAGATGGAAACAATCGTCCAATGGCAGCAAAAATGTGAGAGCCTCGGGTTCAGGCAAAGCTGCTCATGCCAGGTTTAGCAGCTGCCATTTGGTGACTTTAGAATGTTTAACAATACCCAAATTCCCCACAGCCGCCTCGCGGGTGGTCGTCTCTCCTTGACATTCGGCTTCACCAGCACTTGATTTGTATTCTAGCCAGCTGGGTGTCTTCATTCGTTCAGTTAGTAACTTCGCGTAGATGATGCTGAACCCACTCTATCTGTACCTGTAGCCTCACACCCCACGCCTATCCTGTACTACCTAGGTATCTGTCTCTTTTAGAAAATCAAAACAATGTTTTCCCGCATAACAATATATGGTTTGCGTCTTCGTTATTCAAATTTGTCTCTTTATTGTATTTTATTTGTATCTATGTATTTTAACACCTTCCTTCCTTCCTTCCTTCCTTCCTTCCTTCCTTCCTTCCTTCCTTCCTTCCTTCCTTCCTTCCTTCCTTCCTTCCTTCCTTCCTTCCTTCCTTCCTACCTTCCTTCCTTCCTTCCTTCCTTCCTCTGTCCCTCCCTCCTTCCCTCCCTCCCTCCTTCCCTCCCTCCCACTTTCCCCCCTCCCTTCCTTCCTCCCTTCCTTCCGTCCGTCCGTCCGTTCTCCCTCCCATTCCCCCCTTCCCATTCCTTCCTTCCCTCTCTCCCACCCTCCCTCCTCCCTTCCTTCCTTTTTTCCTTCTTTTGTGATCTCACTATTTTCTTCTTCCTCTATTTCCTTCCTTCCTTCCTTTCTCTGTGATATCTAGTTCTTCTTCTTCCTCTTCCTCCTCCTCATCTTTCCTTTCTTCTTCTTCTCTTTTAAATCGGTAGAAAGGATAGAAGAGTCTGCCACCTTGAATGGAATCTGTCTAGCTAGAGGAAGCAAACCTTAAACAAATGCATGCCGAAGTCGGACTCACGGGCCCTCCAGGTGCACCACCAGGCCTACACCTACACTCCACATTACAATAGCAGTATGGAAAAATTTTACCTGTTACCCACAAAAGAATAACTGCTATGGAAAAACCGGTTATCGATGTTCACTGGACTATAGATGTTCACTGGGCTCTAGATGTTCACTAGGCTATAGATGTTCACTGGGTTAAAGTTGCTCACTGGGTTACAGATGCTCACTGGGATATAGATGTTCATTGGGCTATAGATGTTCACCGGGCTATAGATGTTCACTGGGATCTAGATGTTCACTAGGCTATAGATGTTCACTGGGTTAAAGTTGCTCACTGGGTTACAGATGCTCACTGGGATATAGATGTTCATTGGGCTATAGATGTTCATTGAGCTATAGATGTTCACCGGATTATAGATATTCATCGGGTTTTATATGTTCACTGGGCTATAGATGTTCACTGGGATATAAATGTTCACCGGGTTATAGATGTTCAACGGGCTATAGATGTTCACTGAGCTATAGATGTTCACTAAGCTATAGATGTACACTGAGATATAGATGTTTACCGGTTTACAGATGTTCGCTGGGCTATAGATGTTCACTGAGATATAGATGTTCACCGGGTTATAGTTGTTCACCAGGCTATAGATGTTCACTGGGATATAGATGTTCACCGGGTTATAGTAGTTCACCAGGCTATAGATGTACATTGGGCTATAGATGTTCACTGGGATATAGATGTTCATTTGGATATAGATGTTTACAGTACTATAGATGTTCACTAGACTATAGATGCCCACTGAGTTATAGATGTTCACTGGACTCTAGATGTTCACCGGGCTCTATATGTTCATTGGGCTATAGATTTTCACTGGCTCTAGATGTTCACCGGGTTATTAATGTTCACTGGGCTATAGATGCTCACTGGTTACAGATGTTCACTTGGATATAAATGTTCACAGGGCTATAGATGTTCACCGGGCTATACATGTTCACTGAGATATAGATGTCCGCTGAGTTATAGATGTTCACTGGGATATAGATGTTGACCAGGTTATAGAAGTTCACCGGGCTATAGGTGTTCACTGGGATATAGATGTTCACAGGGTTCTAGATGTTCACTGGGCTCTAACTGTTCACTCGCTTATAGATGTTCACTGGGCTATAGATGTTCACCGGGTTATAGTTGTTCACCAGGCTATAGATGTACATTGGGCTATAAATGTTCACTGGGATATAGATGTTCACTGGGCTATAGATGTTCACCGGGCTATAAATGTTCACAGAGATATAGATGTCCACTGAGTTATAGATGTTCACTTGGATATAGATATTCACTGGGATATAGATGTTGACCAGGTTATAGATGTTCACTGGGCGTTAGATGTTCACTGGACTCTAGATGTTCACTGGGCTCTAGATGTTCACTGGGCTCTAGATGTTCACTGGGCTCCAACTGTTCACTCTCTTATAGATGTTCACTTTGCTATAGATGTTCGCTTTGCTATAGATGTTCACTGGGCCATAGACATTCACTGGGCTATATAATTCTGACTCAGTGTTACTAATTTGAGTGTCTGCACTAAAAACTGTAAACTGATTAGATAAATTACAAGCAGAAAGTCAACATTTTGGACACATTATGAGAAGAAATAAACAAGAGGACTTGACGACGTTTGGCAAGATTAATGGGGAAAAAAATAAGGGGAAGGCAGAGAAGTAAATATCTGGATTGCATGGTCGAAACGAGAACACGGAGCTGATCCACGACTCTGGTGATCGTGTACGATGGCGAAACATGACCGCCTACGCTTACCAGCATAGCACGTGATGATGACTCAACATTCTTATACGTAGGTGTTCTGAATCTTACACTACATGGTAGATCCGCCTCTAGACCTGGCTATCTTAAAGCTCCAGCTGAATGGTAAATCCACCCCTGTATTTACATCTTACTGCTGGCACTTACCCATGTCGTGTATTGTCAATGTATTACAAAACCGCTGCTACAAAGGAACATTAAAACTTATACATACTTGACTAGTTTTATTGCACATAGCTACCTGGCAATTCTGTATAGCCTTACAGCGTTTGGTGGCCCCAGGATTTTGTTCCATCGTTGGTCACATTCTCCTGATGTCTCCACAGCCGTATCCATTTACGAAGAAAGCCCCTATATCCTGTAGGGCTTTCCTGTACTCTATAGTCCGTAAATTTAGCCTCGTAATAATCCTCCTTCGTAATCATGATATCAAAGGTATATCTTTCAGGAGTGACCTCAACATATGGAAGCTGATATTCTTTACGACTGTGAATACTTGAGATAATGGTGTCTGTGTGTCGGCCAATGATCTTGTCCTGTGCTATAAGAGATCAGAACAAGGATTCTCATACTTGCAGCAATGACCACTGTTAAGCGGAGTGTATCAGACACTGCACCCAGCACACTGCAACTCATACCATTTTTTAAATATCAACGCAAGGAGTTCTGCTGCCAAATCGCCCGCAAGTTTCGAACAGGGTATGCGGTAGTACGAACTGCTCCCGTAACCCCTTCGCCGGCATCCAAGAAAAACTCAGTATTGAAAAGGAATTGTTGTTAACTGATTCAGTGACGTGGGATGAGTAATTGTCTTAAGCGACCTCCAGTATCTGCCATGGGCTTATACATCGATAAAATGTTCTCATTGCGTTATAATACAACATATCAGCTACCATATTAATAACTTGTAATTAAGGCATAACTGCGACACACTCCTACTTCCATTTTTTAAGCCACCCTTTTTTTGTTTGGTCCAAACCTAAGTTTTGTTTGTGACATAATCTGTCAAGACGAATAAAATTAAAGACAATGAATACTTTTTCACATATAAAAAAGTATGGATGTGTGGCAAGGAAAATAATCATACGGGGACGTGTACCCGAGGAGCAGACAAGAGTACAACTACACCTTTAATAAATTCAAGATGTGATAGAAAATAAACACATAACAGCAACAGAGGTAGGACATCCGGCTTATGAGAGAGAGAAGTATCAAAAGACGGCTATGAAGGCAACGTTCTGCACAGGATAAACCACCGAGTGATGATGATGACCGACACACCTATCTAGCGTGTGATCCCCGGAGAAAGGAACCCGATGAGCGCACACAATGTTTATCATTGCAACGCGAGACGATACAGATCCGAGCATGTATCCTAGCAACGTTAAGTCGGTAAGGCTTAATTTCTCGGCATGGGACGCGATAATCTCTGCCCTATTTTCACAGGTGCTCGCGGGGAAATCTTTATGCAACTTAAGAAAATTAAAATATACAGTTGATATTTGATATTATTTGCAAAGTTATTGTGAACCACTTATTATAGCTACGAGGTACATTTACTAATATATTACGCAAGCTGTTCGCATAACCATCCCTCGCTTGGCTTGCTCACATATTGTCGCTTTTGTCCACGCTTTCTATTTTCTATGTCTTTGTCAGTATTCTTATGTTTCTTCTTATAGTCCATGCCTTGTGGCGTTGGTGATAATGCATGCAGACAGCCTTCTGTCTCGTGTGTGGACAATAATTTCTGACACGGATGTTCCTCCATACCATGATGTCGATAGTACTTCTGTACCAAATTTATCAGTTGCTCTCCGTCTGGGTGCATGGACCTCAGAGCCACATATTTTAACCCCGGGACTGCCACAGGGATCTGTAGTTTCACCAGTGCTCTTTAACGTGTATACGAGCAAGATTGCAAACCTAGAAGCACCAGGGGTTGGAAGAATACTAACATTTGCAGATGGTATTCTTGCATATAGGCAGGGGAGAGATAGGGAGCAAACAGCCCAGGAGTTACAGGCGACAGTAGATAAAGTGACTGACTGGTGCACAGAAATGAGTGCTGTCATCCACCCGGAAAAGGCGGCTGTTTTGTGGTGCTGTCTGGACAACAGGATTGTGAGAGCTGATGTCCCAAGCCTCGCGATAGATGATAGAAATGTCAGCAGAGAGAACAAACTGAAGTATCTGGGGATCACATTTGACAGGCGCCTATCCTTTAAGGACCATGTGGAGACGGTTGTGACAAGATCTCAAAAGGGACTCAGTGCACTTAAAACTATGGCTGCAATGGACACAGAGCAGAGAATGCTTTTCACACTATACCAGCACTTGATCCTCTCAGTAACTGATTATGGATTAGGACTGCTCACTGTCTCAAAGAGTCAGCTGGTGAAATTAGAGCGCATACAGAACGAAGCTATGCGGGTCATTCTGGGATGCACCAGAGACACCCCAGTAGTGTGTATGCGTTACATCCTTGGTCTGCCGACTGTTGCTGGTAGGCTCAAGGTGATGCAGGCGAAGGCATACCTCAGATTAGCTGCAGACACAGACCACCCACTGCATGAGGCGCTGGACGCAATTAAGGATCAGCGACTGATAAGAGGGAAATCATGGATGGCTCAGGCAGAGGATACGATCAGACAGGTGCGCCCCTTGGAGAACATTAGGCGTGGAGAGGAGTGGGTCAGAGTGCCAGCGGAGCAGTCAGACTTGTGCAGAGTTATAATCACATTAAGCCGGGAGTGCAGAGAGTGGCCAGCAGGGGCCACGGAAGTGGAAATCCAGCAACTAATTCAGGACAATGCTCACTAGGGTGATATGATTATCTACACATATGATTCGGTGTCAAGAGGTGAGAGAAGTGGTTGGGGGTTCATAGCCAAAGCTAATGGTCGACGTTTGGTGCAGGAGAGCCTGACATATGATACCACAACATCCAGCTTAAGAATGGAGATGGAGGCAGTCACAGCGGCTCTCCACTGGATGGAGAATACGACACACACACACACACACACACACACACACACACACACACACACACACACACATCGTGATTGTAACTGACTCAGAAAGCATGCTGACGAGGGTGAGGACGGGCAGGCTTCGTGCAGAGTGGCTTGCTTTACTTCGGAGGTCAAGGGTGACAAGCATCGCCTGGATCTTTTCTCCGGGGCATGCCGGTGTGCTGGGAAATGAACAGGCTGACAGATTGGATGGCTCTGCAGAACTTGGTGGAGTATTGATATATGACAAGGCAGACGTGGTTGTGGTCTTGTGGGAGCACGTGTACACCTCGGAGGAGCAAATGGATTACCATGGTCTGGCAAGAATGAGACAGCGAGGAGTGACGAGGGGATCTGGCCGACGCTCAATGCTCAGAGGAAAGGCGAGACAAGCATGTACTATTGGTGTTGGAACTCTTCGCTGGCTGCTGAGGATGGGGACGGAGCGATTATGGGAATGCCCCGAATGCTGTGTTGTCGATTCCTAAATCAATCAATCAATCAATCATTTATCAGCGCCATTAGCCCCAGTCCGTTGCTGTCTCCTGCATCTCCTTTCGTGTCCTACTCATGTTATACATCTCTGCCATTCATTCTCCTCCTGCTCCTGTGTTTTAGTGTCCGCATTGTCGGTTCCAGCGGAAGGACTTTTTAGTTAACGATTACCTGGTATTGTCAATGTGTGTCAGATCCGCTGCCAACTTCTTTTCTTCAATTCTTGATTCCCTAGAATTTGGTTAGAGATCACCTCAGGACCCGGGTTCGAACCCTCGGTAAGGTCATGGCGTGTTTGTTTCTGTTGTGGGAGAAAAAGAAAACTCTAACCTGCACGATTCGCGGCGACTATACTTAGCCAGACGACCTTAATCCCCCGGTTTTAAGACGCCGCTGACCCATAAAGCAAAGTGCTGTAGAAATGATGACAGTTTCCCCATGACCTCCACATTGGTCAACCTCATCATCTTCCACTTTTTGCCGTCAAGCGTCGTGGGGAGCTATAGTTGGCTCTTCAACGCCCGAAGGGTGTCACAGGATTGTGTCATTTTGTGTGATTGTACAATGTCTTCTTTGATTTCGTCAATCCATGTTCTTCTCGGATGTCCTCTAGCTCTCTTAGCAGATCTTCTTTGATGTAGGACCAATGTTGGTAGTTGATGGTGTTGCATTCTAACGAGATGGCCAAATCATTTAATCTTCTGTTTTTCAATATATGTGGCACAAGGTGTTGATCCCATTGTCTGTCTGATAACATCATTTCTTATTCGATCTCGGATAGTTAAGTTGGCAGATCTTCTCAGGCATTTCATCTCATAGGTGTTGATTTTACGTAATTGACATTTGGATAATTTCCAAGTTTGACATTGGTAACTTAGGGTTGGTGTGAATATGTTATTATTAGACACATAATCATCTGTCGTTGTGTGGACATATTGTGTTTTGTAGGTATATTTGGATGTTTCAGTTTTGGGTGATATTTTATACATAAGCGCACTTATTTCGATTTTTCTTTCTATTCTGCCATCTCAGGCGATCGTACTTCCAAGATATTTGAATCCTTTAACATGTTTCAAAGGTGTGCTACTGATCCGTAAAACTTAGTGGGCCACATTGGTATTTATGTCAAACTATTTTATTTCGTATATTATGCGCCCCACCAGTTAATGAATAAAATTCAATATATTTGCTTGATACTTAATTGTGTTCTATTAGTCATTTCCATTGGAGGTATTCGTAATTGTAGTATACTTATTTATAAGTCGTTGTCATAATGCTTTTGCAAGCTGAATGCAGGAATACTTTAATTTTTCTCGGCTGGGTGAACCTCAATTTGACGAAAGAATGAGGTACTGCTATATACATCTCTGCTTTTTCTCATTTGCTGTCTTATTATCTATTCATGTCTACTTTACGATTGCTTCTTTATTCGATGCCTTGTATCAAGAGTATAGTAGAAAACAATTTGCGATAGTGTCTTTATTTTATTAATACATACACAAACATGCGCGCGCACACAACACATCCGTACACAGTTATTCGAGTTGTATACTTAGTGTAGTTTGCCATTATAAAAAAATTTGGAAAGACAAAACTGACCATACCTGGCCTACCTTGTAAAGTTACTCCCATAGCAGAAACTGCCGCTGGGGTGTTATATACAGTATTAGGCCTTCATATATGCTAGGCTACGATATACTGATATAGGGTGTTCAGTTCCCTTCCTCGTCTTTCTTTTCCAAAATATTGCCAGAAGGTTATTAAATTTGTCTGGTATTGATTCTCGTGATACCAGGTTGAGCCTGGAAGGGTAACCCGGTCAACAAATGCCTGAAGAAGTCGGGTGTGTTGGCCGAAAGGTACAAGTATCGCAGCTCTGCTGTAAACAGACACAACGCAATTACGTCCAAAACAACGTTCCGGACGAACACAGAAGAAGTAGAAGATACCAGGTTGATTCCACGCCGTCCTGACAGTCATATAGGTAGGTAGGTAGGTAGGTGGATAGGTAGGCATGTAGATAGGTAGGTAGGTAAAGATAGAGAGACACACAACAGAGAGAGAGAGAGAGAGGGAGAGGGAGAGAGAGAGAGAGAGAGAGAGAGAGAGAGAGAGAGAGAGAGAGAGAGAGAGAGAGAGAGAGAGAGAGAGAGAGAGGGAGGGAGTGGCCAAGAGAATTGTAAAAATGAGACATATTGTTCTGAATTATTCCGATCCCTTTGTCACGTCATTTGCCTTCAGTGACACTGATAAACATTCTGTCGGAGAAACGGAGACTTAGTGTCATTTATCCCGGCCACCAAATATCTGCAACCCGCCGTCTCCTGGATCAGAATGTAATCTTTGGACACATAATTAAATTTGCAATTTATCAGACCCGCTTTGGCTTCTCCCAGACAAGGGTAATTCTTTAAACGTTATTAGGCTAGGGGACTGGATCTCTTAAATATGTGTAACACCGGTTAGAGAATCGCGGGAAGGCGAATGTTATCAGAAATAGATACGACAACGGACTGGTATCCACCGCAGGACCCGTTCTGATCCTGTTGGCAGCATTCAGAATGATGTCTTATTTTGTGGGTGATGTCTTGAAAGGGGCATGAAATAACTTGGAGGACTGACTTCGCATATCAAACAGCGGTAGTAGTAGTAGTAGTAGTAGTAGTAGTAGTAGTAGTAGTAGTAGTAGTAGTAGTAGTAGTAGTAGTAGTAGCAGCAGCAGCAGCAGCAGCAGTAGTAGTAGTAGTAGTAGTAGTAGCAGCAGCAGCAGCAGCAGCAGCAGCAGTAGTAGTAGTAGTAGTAGCAGCAGCAGCAGCAGCAGCAGTAGTAGTAGTAGTAGTAGCAGCAGCAGCAGCAGCAGTAGTAGTAGTAGTAGTAGCAGCAGCAGTAGTAGTAGTAGTAGTAGCAGCAGCAGCAGCAGCAGCAGCAGCAGCAGTAGTAGTAGTAGTAGTAGTAGTAGTAGTAGTAGTAGTAGTAGCAGCAGCAGCAGCAGCAGCAGTAGTAGTAGTAGTAGTAGTAGCAGCAGCAGCAGCAGTAGTAGTAGTAGTAGTAGTAGTAGTAGTAGTAGTAGTAGCAGCAGCAGCAGCAGAAGGAGGAGGAGGAGGAATAGAAGAAGAAGAAGAAGAAGAAGAAGAAGAAGAAGAAGAAGAAGAAGAAGAAGAAGAAGAAGAAGAAGAAGAAGAAGAAGACGAGGAGGAGGAGGAGGAGGAAGAAGAAGACGAGGAAGCGGAGGAGGAGTCTCGGATACAACTTCATTTCTAATGTTTGGCGTCAGCATGTGTAAATATCTCCGTTCTGAAATGTTCATCTCATATTCATCATCATCACCTTCATTATTATCATCACGTAGTAAGACCTTTACAAGTTCCGCTTTACGAATGACCGATCTTTAATAGCTAAGCAACTCTCGCATATGTTTATATAGTTATGAGATTGGCGTGGCTAAAATGTGAAACTCGCTGATACTTTTTCTTCTGACAACGGCGTAGTGGGTTCGTTTTACACGCCGGTCAGCTGGACATACATGTTCACTTCTCGTTTAGAATGCAATGGCAAACTACTAGACGCAAAATTTCCTAGTAAATCACAAACAGCCAATAGGGGCTGGGTATGGTTGCAACGTCCTGTAAAGGGCAAGCCGCTTATTATTATAACCAGGGCATGTTTATTGTTTGTGGTGCTGACGAAAGTTCAAGCCGCAACGTCCATTTCGCAATTTGCAATAGTGTACCTGTAATGCTGAACAACTCCGCTTCTCGGTGTCGTTGATTCAGTCCAGGCACTCGCAGAACGGCGCTCTCACCACAACCCGACTGACAGACTCTCCATCCCTCGCCAGTTCCCCTGCCTCGTGCATGTTCATGCCCAGGGTGGCTTTGAGATCTTGTGTCCACCGTGAAGTTGTGGGACCCCACGGACAGACTCTCCATCCCTTGCCCGTTCCCCTGCCTCGTGCATGTTCATGCCCAGGGTGGCTTTGAGATCTTGTGTCCACCGTGATGTTGCTTGACCCGGCCTCTTCTTTCAGGATCCACGTCTTCCAGGACCCATGTCTTCCAGGACCTATGTCTTCCAGGACCCATGTCATCCAGGACCCACGTCTTTCGGGATTCTTTACTCCCAGGACCCGTGTCTTCCAGGACCCATGTCTCCCAGGACCCATGTCTCCCAGGACCCGTGTCTTCCAGGACCCATGTCATCCAGGACCCACGTCTTTCGGGATTCTTTACTCCCAGGACCCATGTCTTCCAGGACCCATGTCTTCCAGGACCCATGTCTTCCAGGACCCATGTCTTCCAGGACCCATGTCTTCCAGGATCCTTGTTTTCAGGACCCATGTCTCCCAGGACCCGTGTCTTCCAGGACCCATGTCTTCCAGGACCCATGTCTTCCAGGACCCATGTCATCCAGGACCCACGTCTTTCGGGATTCTTTACTCCCAGGACCCATGTCTTCCAGGACCCATGTCTTCCAGGACCCATGTCTTCCAGGATCCTTGTTTTCAGGACCCATGTCTTCCAGGACCCATGTCTTCCAGGACCCATGTCTTCCAGGATCCTTGTTTTCAGGACCCATGTCTTTCAGAACCCATGTCTTCCAGGACCCATGTCTTCCAGGACCCATGTCTTCCAGGATCCTTGTTTTCCAGGACCCATGTCTTCCAGGACCCATGTCTTCCAGGATCCATGTCTTCCAGGACCCATGACTTCCAGGACCCATGTCTTCCATTACCCATGTCTTCCAGGACCCATGTCTTCCAGGATCCTTGTCTCCCAGGACCCATGTCTTCCAGGACCCATGTCTCCCATTACCCATGTCTTCCAGGACCCATGTCTTCCAGGAACCACGTCTTCCAGGACCCATGTCTCCCAGGACCCATGTCTCACAGGACCCATGTCTCCCAGGATCCTTGTCTCCCAGGACCCATGTCTTCCAGGACCCATGTCTTCATGCAGATCATGTGGCATGAGATTCATAGCAAACGCGGTTTGAAAAACAAGAAGAGATAGAGACACTAGAAACAATTGTGGGGATAACAGCAATTCAGACTTTCTAAAACACAAAAGAATTAAATAGCTTGGATATTTAAATAAAATTAACCAGATCAACCAGCATCTAGAGCTTTCTACATGAGAAATAGGGATACAAGACGAGAGGACGGACGAACCAGGAAGAGATGGTTAGATGAAGTAAAAGAAATACTGAAGAAATCAAATGGGACATTAACATAAGCAACCAGACAAGCAAAACACAGAACCTCCTCCCTGCGACGCTACACGACAAAAGCAGTAGGATGAAATAAGAAGACAAGGAAACTGCTCACATCCCATAAGACGAATAGAACCAGAGCCAGAGGCGGACGCGAGGCATGTCTTTTAAGCCACCCCTCCCACACTCGGAGAGGTAAAACCTTTAAACCCACTCACTGAGAGATATTAATTTAAATGTAGCCACTGCTAGGGAGAGAAGGAATTAGCAGGGAGTCGTGTATCGTAGCAACTCAAGACTTCAAGATGTCTAAGTAATCAATTATTGCTGTTGGTTTCATCTCCCGGCAAGGGGAGATTCTCCTCTACTGCTTATCTTCAGGTATGGAGGGATGATCTTCTATTGTTTATCTCCCGGCAAAGGGAGATTACCTTCTGATTGTTTCCTGGCAAAGGGAGATTATCTTCAACTGATTATGTCCTACAATGAATAAACCGTGTGTGTACTCGGCTGTGATTGGTAGATTTCGTCTGTTCACTTTCGCTCTAGTGATAATCTGGAAGGAAGCCCCTAACTGTTGGCTCACTTCAGGTATATGTTCTAGTTCCCATATTGGGTATGTAAGTCGTTGGTCTCATGTGTGGAGGTAAGGTGTCGGTCTCATGTGTGGAGGTAAAGCGTCCATCTCATGTGTGGGAAGGTAAGGCGTCGGTCTCATGTGTGGAGGCAAGGCGTTGGTGTCATGCGTGGAGGTAACGTGTAGGTCTCATGGGTGGAAATAAGGCGTTGGTCGCATGTGTGGACGTACATCGTCCATCTCATGTGTGGAGGCAAGGCGTCAGTCTCATGTGTGGAGGCAAGGTCTAGGTCTCATGCGTGGAAATAAGGCGTCCACCTCAAGCATAGAGGTAAGGCGGGAATCTCACACGTGAAGGCAAGGCATCGGTCTCGTGTGAGGAGATAATTCCGTTGGTCTCATTGTGGAAGTAAGTCGTCAATCTCATATGTGAAGATATGGCTCCCGTCTCATGTTTAGAGGTACGGCGTCCGCCTCAAGTTGAGAGTTAGCATGTCTGATTTAAGGTGGGAAATAAGACGCCCGCCTCCAGTTTGGAGGAAAATTGATGGAATGAAACCCTGATCTCAAAAAGGTTTGCTAAGGTGGATAGTGAGATGTGCGATATGGATCACAAGGCATCCAACAATCTTCTCATGACAAATGAGGGTTCTTCTATCTGGACATTGTCTTAGAGTCTGTTGACAATGAAATATCTAAAACCTGCAGATATCACATTAGCGACCTAGACTTAATCCCAGCCATTCCGTATGTGCTGTGCTAAACCATGTCCTGGCTCCACCATAATATATTTCTGCCGAGATGTGAAGTTCCAGTACCATACGTGCACGCCCAGCTGCTTTCTGAGCTTGGAGAGGGCAAGGAGAGCTCTGCAGAAACAGATAGTGCTTCAGCGGCGGGTCGGGACAAAAGTCTCTATAGCAACCTTGCTCTGGTAAGTCGGCCTTTTACAGAGCTCAAACCACTTGAACATGTTCAATGGACTTCAGTGTTAGAGCCTCCAAATCTTCGACAACCAACCAACGAGGACTATGGAGGTAGACGATAAAGCACAAACATAATTGAAACAACTACACAGAATAGATATCACTTGAAACAACTACACACAATAGATACCACGTGAAACAACTACACACAATAGATACCACGTGAAACAACTACACACAACAGATATCATTTGAAACAACTACACACAATAGATATCACTTGAAACAACTACACACAATAGATATCACTTGAAACAACTACACACAATAGATATCACTTGAAACAACTACACACAATAGATATCACTTGAAACAACTACGCACAATAGATATCACTTGAAACAACTACACACAATAGATATCACTTGAAACAACTACACACAATAGATATCACTTGAAACAACTACACACAATATGTATCAATTGAAACAACTACACATAATAAGTATCACTTGAAACAACTACACACAATAGATATCACTTGAAACAACTACACAGAATATATATCAGTCAATAAAACCACAATTTTACACGTATTAACCGGATCTGTTGCGATGTGGTTACGGACACAGTTTTTAATCCCGCATACCACTTTCGTAACACAGCTGCGGGCGATTTGGAAGCAGACCACCTTGCATTAGTTTCCCAGAAAGGTATGAGTGCCCTCATTCAGAAAGCAATGGCAAACTATTGAACGTGAAATTTCTCAGTAATCACAACCAGCTTAAACATGCTGGAGTTGACTACTACGTCCTGTAAAGGATAAGCAACTAACTTGTTTTTACACACATTAGGCGCTAAAGATATATGGTGCTATACCCATACTTTTACAGACCCGCCAGCGTTGGGTGTTTGATGTGGTCAGGAGCACAGCGGCCGCCTTCTTTTCCCAAAACATTTCCTGGTTCCCAGTTTAGAGCGATGGAGGAAGGCCTCCTATGTCAGAAGATTAAGCCAGAAATCTTCTTCCTCTTCTTCTTCTTTCCCACTATTTAGCCCAGTGAAGTGTTGTGGGGCATTGTCACAAAATGAAACCGTGTGTTTATCCGGTTGATTATCACAGAGGATTTTCGGATTAAGCGGACGATCGACCAGCGACATCTATTTGTACTAACAGAGTAAACACAGTTGTACAGGTTACATCGTGTCAGCCCATAAACACATTTGGTGGTGAGTGAGTAGGAATGGATACACAGAGTTGGCAGTTCATTAACGAGTAGAATCACATATATTGTCACCACAGAACAGAAGATTGACCAGTTTGTCAACATTTGAATGCAGATGGAAGCCGTGAGATCACAGGGGCAGATGTAAAACGGAAGTACCTAGTACGGAAAACAGTGCATCTGTCAATTCTTGGTTTCCGGAACATCAAGATGATTGGCAGCTTGGTATCGAAACTCTTTGTTGGGAGTTTACAGAAACTAGCTGGCTTGTTTTGAGAATCTAGGCAATTACTGACAACTTTGACAGGATTTAAGCCAGGAAAATAGTTCTTGACAGGGGATGATTTGCCACTGTGCCACCTGTGTGGGGGAGTAAAGGATAACGTCACGTGGACAACTTTGGTAGTTTGCCATATAAACTCGAGTTGAGATCAATTAGGGTGGACTTGAATAATGCTTTAGTTAGAGTGCCAGGGCACTGCAGTGCTTAGTGGAAATAATATCTACCGTGTGTTAATTAGTGACTTAATTTTACACGTGCCTATATGGCAGATGTAGATATGATTTATAGGACTGCAGTAGTGCCATTTAAGGTTCCCTACCAGATCCAAGGAAACTCTACAAGTTTTGGGGAAGAATTAAAAAACCCATTCTGAAGAACACCAGTTCAAGAGTCAATAAAGTTGCATACAGAAACGTAACTTAAGCTAGGAGGAAGTTGATTCACCAAAGATAGTGATGATTACTGATGCACCACCAGCATCAGACAGTAGAAACTAAATGAGAACAGTCTAATAGTTACCTAGTGTTATATAATCTCGTGTAATAGAACACAAGACATTATACGTGAGGCTAGATAGACACGAGTGAGGATCAATCACAGTAACAATTAACATTAGTAATTAGCACTTATGGACTGAATGGTTCGATGTGCAACGAGGATGATCTGTCGACTAACTAACTAACTAACTAACTGCGTACACACTACAAAAGACTTGTGCAGTTTGTTAAGGAACGTTAGGAACGGACATTGTGTAGAGTGCAACCGGTCCATGATTCTGTTAATACCACCGGTGTCTATTTCGGATGTTCATGAAATTGGATTACCAGAGGTCTACAGAGGCAAAGCAGTATCCGGCAAGATGGTTCCGGCAACGGGTGAGACGTACTTGTTCTGACGTAACGTGCTGTGGTCTATCTTTGCTGTGATCAGCTGACTGAGTTGATGTCTGAGAGACAGAGTCTACACACTTTATAGAACACGTCACACATTTTCTTCGCATACACGTCTCATACACGTTACACTTTTATTTTAATAAATTACTCTTTATTAATTTCTAGAAGCAAGAGTTGTTGAGTATGTTGCGTTGGGGAAGTATGAGAAGGGGGCATAGTACGACAGTGTGAGAGTGATAGGAAAAGGTGTCCATAGACTGATGGAGTGTGTTGGACGGAAGCTGGTGGATTCTCCAGAATATTGAGAGGAAAAAAATATTATAATGTGGGTGTCGGATCTCCTCACTCCAGGGACGACACTTTAAAGGAGGACACGACAGGCATCTCCCCACCTATTATTCACTTCTGTTTCTAATTGGTTCTCCGGTTTTTTTGTTTCCCTCCCTCTCTCTTCCTCTATTTATGTTGCCCAATAATATCCAGATGCCGGACTTTCTGGTTATTCCAGAAGTAAGTAGAACAGGTTGCCCCAATCTGTTTCCTATTCACCAGTATCTTGTCCTCAACTGTTTGATATTCTGGATCTGTGTAGTTCTGCCCATGAGCTCCACATTGTTGGCGCTGTCTATCATTTTAGTCATATTCTGCACAGCCATTAATTATTGCATGTTTGTATTTTATTAGTAACTGTTTTAGTCGTTATGAAGATAACAGTGCTGTTGGTAAGATGACAGTTCTAGATTTCAGGCAAGAGTGTCTAACAAGGGAAACACCGAGAACATTATGTTGAGGACACACTCTACCGAGTAGTAGTAGTAGTAGTAGTAGTAGTAGTAGTAGTAGTAGTAGCAGCAGCAGCAGCAGCAGTAGTAGTAGTAGTAGTAGTAGTAGTAGTAGTAGTAGTAGTAGTAGTAGTAGTAGTAGTAGTAGTAGTAGTAGGAGGAGGAGGAGGAGGAGGAGGAGGAGAATGAGGAAGAGTGGAGGAGTAGATGAAGAAGAAGAAGAAGAAGAAGAAGAAGAAGAAGAAGAAGAAGAAGAAGAAGAAGAAGAAGGAGAAGGGGTAGCAGGAGAAGGTTAGGAATAGGAATATAGATAAGTAATTGTTTGACAGAAAAGACAGCAAGAACCAACGAAATAAGAACATTTGGCAAACGTAAACAAACAAACACCAAACATTAATACAAATAATTAACCAATACGAATTCTGCAAAGGAAAACCAAAGGAAATGCTCAAAGATCCAGGATACAGTACACCGAGGGAACCTGTGGATTGGCTGTAACTTGATATGAGAGCAACAAGGAGACAAAAACAGGAAAGGATCAAAGCTAAATAGAAGACTCACTATAAATAGTTTAATTATAACAAACTATGCTTCAGTTAAACGAGACTTGTATTTTCTTTCAGGAAAAGAAAAGCAAGAGCAATCGCGCGTGAGAAGAAGAAGAATGAAGAGAAGGAAGGGGCGGTGATGGAGGAGGGAAGAGAGGAGCTGCTTGTAAGCAGACGCGTTGCCAGGACAACAAACTGACATGCTGTCAAGAAAGTAGAACGTTATATGCTATTTAATCGTAAACACTTCTCTAAGTTATGCACTCTTCAGTGTGTTGCCAGGGCCTACAAGGGAAGCAAATAAAATAGGGACAGTGAAATCTGCCATGCATGTCGTAAGCGGAAACCATGTAGGGTTAACATAAGACTGGTTACTTCAACACGTAGACACCTGTAGCTGCTAAATGCAACCAATCATGAACATACTGATTACAATTGTCTACCACGGTAATTTTACTAATTTAACTAACTATAATGTCTTTCTGTTTGCACAAGGCTGGCTTCTGTAGATTAATTGCGATGGCTTCAGCGAATGTCAATAAGCGACCATTGTGTGTGTTAAATAACACGCGAAGTGCATTGTTCCCATCATCCACGTGACCGGTATCCAAAACGTTCCGTCCAATCGATGACGATGGTACTGTGTGAATATGTGTATATTTCAACTTGAAGGATTTATCTAATCACTTTAGTTCATGTTGTGTGACTTCTGCAAGTATGTACCTAACGAGGTGCAGCGAAATATGCCAGGCAAAACATCGTGCAATATATTGTTTGTGTCTTCGTTATTCACATTTCCAACCAAGACAATAAAAACACTACACGGACTATTGTTCTGTGGGCTGTTGTTTGTGGCGTTCTTGAAGACTGATTTTAAACTCTTAAGTCTATGCACTGGCTTTCAGGGCTCTGGGCTGGGCCCTAAAGAGAGCTTACATCCGTCAGAGTGAGGGCGGTATAGATGCTTCTCTCCCGATAAGATACCCTCAGCATCATTATCATTGTCATGTGCCATGCAGATAAGCATGTACGGTCATGGTTTACCTTCTAAGACAATTATCAGAGACCCGGATCACATCTGTGTTCTTGTCCCGTTGGTGCTATCTGGGCAAGATATCCAGTTATTTCTCTTGTCTTCACCGTGCTCCATTTCTATCACGTCTGCAGTCGTAACTAAGGTTTAAATTTCAATTCTTATGATAGTGTGGCCAACAAAAAAAAAAATACCGATTGTCTACGTTTTCAATTGGTTTCTTGTTGAACAACCTCATTCGCGTTTCTCTTCTCCGTTGCGTTCTTTGCATTTCCCCCAGAAACCAGACTGACACTGCCATTAGATGTTTCTTTGCTTGTCTGCTTATAGTGCATGTTCCACACGCATACAACAGTATAAGTTCTATATAGCATGAGGATATCATTTCCAACAAACAACATGTGATGGAAAGAAAGGAATCCGCAGAAGTCGGATGTGTCGGCCTAACGGCGCAAGAACGCAGCTCTGCTGTAAACAGGCATAACGCAGTCACATCCGGAAAAAAAAATCCGGATGAACGCAGAAGAAGAAGAAAGAAAGGAATGGAAATGGAGAGGCATATCATACAATAAAGTATATATACTACAATAAAGTATTAAGCCTAGCTAAAAGGACTTAGTGCTGTTGAAACAGAGTCAAAATGCAACTGGATGCATGGCAAAAATACAAACACAATCCTTTTACTCTTCACGCAGTTAACAAAAACTTAGATTCAGAAAGAGATACAGTTCAGAAACAGAGACTTTAGAGGGAAGATGATGTCTAGGTGTCATTGCCATACACACAATGATCAATGAATCAGATAAGTCTAACACATGGAATATTAAACAGAGCTATGAAAACAGAACGATACCTGCAAAATAATTAAGACGTAATTCTTCATCTTTCTTATTCTACCCTTTGCCTCCTATTGGAGCATAGATAATCACAGATGGTATTAACAGAGGAAAGACTGACACTCACGTATTATCTTCTTCTTCTTCTACATTCGATGTGATTGCGTTGTGCCTGTTTACAGCTAGCTACGATACTGCGCCTTTAGACCAACACATCAGACTTCTGCTGTTTGTTGATCTGGTTAACCTTCCCGGGGATTCGGACTTTCCACGTAATGGATTTGCTATCCAAGCAATATTCCATTTCGTACAACTGGGACACTTTTTCCACCGACATATATGTGTCTTGAATTGTGGCTGGCTAAGAGAACTTCTTCATGCACCTTTTGGTGTCAACCTGAATATAGTTACAGAAAGCTGCAGTCAACTTGAGCGTGTTGACATCTTCATGGAGCTTGTCCACAGATGAAGCAGGTGTGGGCCAAAATATATTTCTCTGTTCTGCATATAATGGGCACTCCTGCAGCAAATGTTTAGCTGTCATTTTACCAGTTCCACAATTACATTCATCAGTATCTCCTATCTTTAGTTTATTGAACAAGTGGTATTTCAGACTCACGTATTATAAAAACACAAATAAATATAAATGAAAGCTTCTAAGAAAGCATTCACTGAATACAAAGGACAAACAACAATATTATGACAGAAGTGAACTGGCATGTAACAATGTGTATGGAATCAATTTACTCATCAGTATTAAGACGAAGAAAGAGAAGAAGAATGAGAACGAGGAGCAGAAAGAGTAGGAGGCGAAGAAAGAGGGCGAGAGGGAGAAAGGGGAAGGAAGATATAAAAACTGATAAACTGAAGAAGAAAGAAGAGGAAGAAGGGTTGCACTACAAATTGCCGATCAGGTAGACAATCTCACATCCGTGTACATTCGTCCTCGCTTTTTACAACATTCATAAAAGCAACCAATTAGCGTCCGTCCATGTGATGTAGGATTGCATGCAAAGAAAATATTGCCAAATAACAGAGTTTCCAGATTACTCCTGTAATGAACTACATTTAAATTGCAAGGGGATTGCATTTTGTCGTCCCAGTCGAAAAATTGAGTACCAATTTCAAGTATAAGCAAACACAGTTAATGAAACGACACGGGAGATCTGCAGTTAGAACAGCGAAATCAAAAACTGCAAACGTGAAACGGGCTTGATTTTCTGCAGAATTATCCCAGCATGCTCCCAATTAATCATTAACAGAGAGGGGGAAAAAAGACCGTAGCATTAATCAGCTCAACAAAAAGATGAAATACTAGTGGTCTGCTAATTAGATGCCCTCTGGAGTCATTCTTCTAAATGACAATGAACACTGAAAGGCAGAATTAGATATTAGAACTGACAATCGAAGTCGCCGTGTTCGTGATATAACTAGCATAAGTGATTCAAAGATAAGACGCGGGAAACAGAAGATATTGTAACAAAACCCAATACTAATTTGCGGCTATAATTTGAGATTCCATTTAATATTTCCACCGGCTAATAAAGCGATTTTCCGCTGGCATGCACTGAATACTTTGTCCCGTGAAATTAGAAGAAAGAAAGAAGAGGACCGTGGCAGGTAGAGGCTGGGGATGTTATTATATATTGTGCGGTAGGACATGGTGCAGTATTGTTGCTCACGCGCGTGAGCTTTGTGGGACATTATAAGCCTTAGTGCTAAGAAACGGCTGTGACGGCACGGTTGGGGGGAAGTGTTACGGCATCGACGATAAGGCAACGTTTGTTTGCATGTGTAGCATACTGGACAAACGCTTGTGGGGAGTGGGGAGGGGGTAAACAGAAACAGACCTCTGCCGTTGTTCATTTCATCTCATTTTATTCCTCTTGTACCTTGCGGTGTCGAGGTGAAGCATAAACAGGGGGAGAGTGCCCGCTTATGGTCTTCATATGTCGAGATTCCCGTTGACTCTGTTATTCCCTCTGTCCATCGTTTTCATGGTTGGCCTCTTCTTCTGGTTCTATTTGGTCTGTAAATCATTGCTTAATTACTTGGTAGTCTAGTTACAGGGTCGGTCTATTCTTCTGGTTCTGCTTGGTCTGTACCTCATTGCTTGTTGTGGTACACTGTTAGCTGGTAACCTAGTTACATGGTCTGTACATCATTGCTTGTTGTGGTACACTGTTAGCTGGTAACCTAGTTATATGGTCTGTACATCATTGCTTGTTATGGTACACTGTTAGTTGGTAGACTAGTTATATGGTCTGTACATCATTGATTGTTGTGGTACACTGTTAGTTGGTAACCTAGTTATATGGTCTGTACATCATTGCTTGTTGTGGTACACTGTTAGCTGGTAGACTAGTTATATGGTCTGTACATCATTAATTGTTGTGGTACACTGTTAGCTGGTAACCTAGTTATATGGTCTGTACATCATTGCTTGTTGTGGTACACTGTTAGCTGGTAACCTAGTTACATGGTCTGTACATCGTTGCTTGTTGTGGTACACTGTTAGCTGGTAGACTAGTTATATGGTCTGTGCATCATTGATTGTTGTGGTACACTGTTAGTTGGTAGCCTAGTTATATGGTCTGTACATCATTGATTGTTGTGGTACACTGTTAGCTGGTAACCTAGTTATATGGTCTGTACATCATTGATTGTTGTGGTACACTGTTAGTTGGTAGACTAGTTATATGGTCTGTACATCATTGATTGTTGTGGTACACTGTTAGTTGGTAGACTAGTTATATGGTCTGTACGTCATTGATTGTTGTGGTACACTGTTAGTTGGTAGACTAGTTACATGGTCTGTACGTCATTGCTTGTTGTGGTACACTGTTAGTTGGTAGACTAGTTATAAGGTCTGTACGTCATTGATTGTTGTGGTACACTGTTAGCTGGTAACCTAGTTACATGGTCTGTACGTCATTACTTGTTGTGGTACACTGTTAGTTGGTAGACTAGTTATATGGTCTGTACGTCATTGCTTGTTGTGGTACACTGTTAGTTGGTAGACTAGTTATATGGTCTGTACGTCATTGCTTGTTGTGGTACACTGTTAGTTGGTAGACTAGTTATATGGTCTGTACGTCATTGCTTGTTGTGGTACACTGTTAGTTGGTAGCCTAGTTATATGGTCTGTACATCATTGATTGTTGTGGTACACTGCTAGTTGGTAGACTAGTTATATGGTCTGTACATCATTGCTTGTTGTGGTACACTGTTAGTTGGTAGACTAGTTATATGGTCTGTACATCATTGCTTGTTGTGGTACACTGTTAGTTGGTAGACTAGTTATATGGTCTGTACGTCATTGCTTGTTGTGGTACACTGTTAGTTGGTAGCCTAGTTATATGGTCTGTACGTCATTGATTGTTGTGGTACACTGTTAGTTGGTAGACTAGTTATATGGTCTGTACATTATTGCTTGTTGTGGTACACTGTTATTTGGTAGCCTAGTTACATGGTCTGTACATTATTGCTTGTTGTGATACACTGTTAGTTGGTAGACTAGTTATATGGTATGTACATTATTGCTTGTTGTGGTACACTGTTAGTTGGTAGACTAGTTATATGGTCTGTACATTATTGCTTGTTGTGGTACTGAGACAGTAGGGAAAGTGGTTTTCACATACTGCCTCAGTTTACTAGAGGGCAATGACTGGAATGATTTTGAGACAGAAAGTTCACCGTCCAGTATAAGTTCAAAATTAGTGAGTGACCGGGCGCTGACTTGATCATGGCCTGCTAACCGAAAGTTTACCTTTCGTTGTTAATGAAATGAGAAATTCAGGAAACATGAAACCAAAACTTAGCATAGGCTTTGTGGGGAACTGTCAGTTTGGGCAAGAAATACAACGGAGGGGCAGATTTATAGCAGTGGGAATGTGCTTGAGCTGGGAAATCTAATTTAAAGAGCATGAACTCAAACAAGGACGATAAACTCAGGACCATGAACTTCAGAGACAATGTAGATTTGGGTTAATGATATGATGGTAGTATGCAAATTAAGCAGGGTACGCGAGGTACTGATTGGATGACAAGGGACAGCGACGTCACGTGATTCAAGAAAGGCGCCAACTCGAGAAGTAATATATACTTGAGGATCCAGTCAGTTAGGAGAGTCGAGCAGGAGAGAGGACAGTTAATAGTGGACTCCGGGAGCGGCAAGGGGCTGAGCCCTCTTGGGGCAGCCCAAGGAACATAGTAACAGGACTTCAGAAATTGTGGCTAATCCGTGTCCAAGTCTGTATAGTATCTGTAGGAGGAGGAAGTGAAGGAAGACGGACAAGCGCTCATGCTAGAACTCGTCTGAATCACTGATAGGAGTGAGAGCGACTAAGGATCTGTGAACGGAACCTACCCAAGGCAGATAAGCCAAAGAAGGGAAAGACACGCAGAGTCCGAGGGTCGTTAAAGTGCAAGAAAGCCACTTGAGTTAAGAGGACCGCCAGCTAAGGAGACCGCTCGTTAGTTGCAGTAGATGGCTAAACGTCAAACAGGACGACCATAGCCAGGAACACTGCGGTTGGAACCACGCAGGAGACTAAAGGTCAGATATGACAATAAGGTCAAGTGGGATCCACGACAAGCGATTGATTGGGCAGAGACAAATGAAACCCAGAAGGACGACCATAAAACCCACTGGATGGCAGAAGAAGAATGTAAGTTGACATAAGACTTAGACCTAATTAGTTTAGTTGTATATTATAAATCAGGTACTTTAGTTTAGAGAGCTATGGCAAACTACTGTAGGTAAGTTTACCGAATAATTATGAGCAGTCGACAATGGATTAGGATTGGATGCGACGTCCTGCAAATTACGTATATATAAATGGCCGAAATAGAGTGTTGGGAGTCATATTAATCGGAGAGATAAGCAGAGTGTGGATAAACCATGTATGTTCATGTAACCAAGCAATTAGACGTACACAATTAATGAGAACTAGGCGAGTGCAACATGTAAATATGGAACGAAAGGCAAGATATAAACAAACACAGCAGACAGCAGAAGAAGATGGCAAGGCACTCGCGATCACTAGGTCAACCAGACAATAGGTGAGATCGTCGGCCGGAGACGGGACGGACACAGGAAGGAATGTTGTCTTTTGTTCGCTGGACATAGGTGAAAGGAGGTCGCGCTTCTGCGGTTGTGTAGCTAAGGTGTAGTTAGGCTGGCCCGGCATGGTACAGGCAGCGAGTTCAGATCTTCGGGTGGATGGTTAAATACTTAATGTTGGCTGTAGGCGGCGCGTCGGGAAATAGGCAATAATAATATTAGTTAAACATATGTGTTCACAATAAGGTTCTTAATTTATGTTATGGCTAAGATATACTAATACTAGTATAGATAAAGAAGCGATAGGTGTTGAGGAATCTGTAGGTAGTGAAAGACTAATGTTTATTCTCACATAAAACTCACGGGTATTGTTTTATAATGTTTCAGACATTGTCTGGGTAAACAGTTACCCGCTGAACAAGTTGGATGGGAGCGAATTAGATCCCTGGGTATATGGATTGATGGATCAATCTGTGGATCAATGGGTGTTTGGGCTGAATACATGTACCACTGATAAGCCTACGGAGAGATAGTTATGAAACAAAGGCCGGTGTAATTCCTAGATTTAGTCCTTTTCTTCATGCGGTTAGGAGGTGATAGTAGGTAATAATTCCCTAACATCTGGTTGTATAGTTTATTACATTATCTACCCCCCCCCCCCCTTTGTGGCGTCATGCAGTATTGTGTTGTTTTTTGGAGTCGATTATACGTAGGTGTGTCTTCAATGCATGTACTGGTTACTTTATGTGATTATGCTGTAGATTGTCACTCTGTTACTGTTCAGAAGAAAATAAATATGTTTGAGTTGCCTTTTATTTCGACTTGTCAGTCTGAGATTGTGTAGATTAGAGTAGCTTAGAGACCTGGTGAGGCTGTACATCTCTTCTATAACCTGATAACATACACCACGAGACATTGATGGTGCAATAGTAATTAACTATTGTTCTCACGCGGAGACACGAACCTCTATCTGTCGTATCCCTTACTCTCATCCTTTTTCTCTTCTCCCTCCCTCCTCTCTCTTCTTCCTCCTTTATTCCTCTTGATCACAGTACACTGTTAGTTGGTAGACTAGTTATATGGTCTGTACATTATTGCTTGTTGTGGTACACTGTTAGTTGGTAGACTAGTTACATGGTCTGTACATTATTGCTTGTTGTGATACACTGTTAGTTGGTAGACTAGTTATATGGTCTGTACGTCATTGCTTGTTGTGGTACACTGTTAGTTGGTAGACTAGTTATATGGTCTGTACGTCATTGCTTGTTGTGGTACACTGTTAGTTGGTAGCCTAGTTATATGGTCTGTACGTCATTGATTGTTGTGGTACACTGTTAGTTGGTAGACTAGTTACATGGTCTGTACATCATTGATTGTTGTGGTACACTGTTAGTTGGTAGACTAGTTATATGGTCTGTACATCATTGATTGTTGTGGTACACTGTTAGTTGGTAGACTAGTTATATGGTCTGTACGTCATTGCTTGTTGTGGTACACTGTTAGTTGGTAGCCTAGTTACATGGTCTGTACATCATTGATTGTTGTGGTACACTTTTAGCTGGTAACCTAGTTACATGGTCTGTACGTCATTGCTTGTTGTGGTACACTGTTAGTTGGTAGACTAGTTATATGGTCTCTACGTCATTGCTTGTTGTGGTACACTGTTAGCTGGTAACCTAGTTACATGGTCTGTACATCATTGCTTGTTGTGGTACACTGTTAGCTGGTAACCTAGTTATATGGTCTGTACGTCATTGATTGTTGTGATACACTGTTAGTTGGTAACCTAGTTATATGGTCTCTACGTCATTGCTTGTTGTGGTACAGTTAGTTGGTAACCTAGTTACATGGTCTGTACGTCATTGATTGTTGTGGTACACTGTTAGCTGGTAACCTAGTTACATGGTCTCTACGTCATTGCTTGTTGTTGTAGACTGTTAGTTGGTAGCCTGTTCTAAGCAGAACGTTGCTATCAATCCCAATCCCAGTGTAGATTTTCTAGGCTGTGGTTCTTAGTTCTGGGTATACATTTGGGGTGTTTTGCAAGGCGGGATTCTAGCCACCCGTCTACGATATAGAAGATCTATGTTCCGTTCTCGAGAAACGCTGAGTTTGTTCTGGTTCAGCAGAAGACGGTCGTGGGTTTAAATCTTCTTCGTGGAGGAAATGTTTGGATCTATTTTCTTGACGAGAAGTAACGACCACAGCAGTAAATAACAATAGACTATAAAAACAGGTACGTGTAACTACTGCGGGGAAAATGAGAGATAATAACCACGGATACTGAGTACACACCTCACAACGAACTCCTATCAATGATAATAACATAAACAAGATAAAAATAAGGTATACTACAAGCCAACAAATCGACGTTTCAATTATAATAATCTTCTTTGAGAACGACACAAACAGATCTAAAGAAAAACATGAAATTAGAAAATGTAATTAAATATTTAAACATAAACATTACATGCTTTCCAGAGCCGCGGGGCTTATTGCACTTAAACTTCCGGTGCACTGAGGGCGGGGTCGGGATTACAACCCCCACACCACTTAGTTGTATATCCAACGTATAATCACAAAGTGTCTAACAGGGTATTACTTACTGTAATTTTGTTTAATGTGATAGGGGAACTGAAGGAGATGGGAAAAGTAGACGGGAAATTAAGGGAGAAAAAGAAGTGGGAATCAGGTAATCAAAGATAATGTGCCGGAGAAAGAGGAAGAGACGGGAGAGGATGAGGAGAATGAAGGAGACACGGATAGGGAGTGCGTAGGAGAAGACGCAGAGGGTGTGAATGAAAAGAATCACAATAAAAAAAAAAAAAACAGAGAACTTTAATATTACGATATAGTCGATGAAAGGAAAATTAGGCGGTTTTATTCAAAGAGTCTTCACCGGACGACAACAAAAACTACTAATTGAAACATCAAGATTTCACAGTATCGGAAACGAAGTTGCAAACCCTGAAAATGGAACCAGACACCGAGAAAATAATAACATAGATGGGAATGAATTACCCTGTCACTTCCTCCCGGCAAAGTGGAACATGAAAATACGTAGATTCTGCCACGTGGGCCTACTGTTAATGTAATGACTGTCCTGTGATCTTCTAGAAATTTCCCCTCTAGATGTAAATATTAAACAGCATTAAGGTTTTAAAACTAATAACAGACGCATTATGTGACTTGGGTCTTAGTTTACAAGCAGAGTTAATACTTTCCTCAGGCTGTTTGTGCGGGCCTTGTCTGTCACGTCTATTGGAACGAGAAAGGGTATGTCTTTTATTCTGGCTTTGATCTCGCTGGAATTATCTTAGAAGTTGAAAAGGGTATTTGCAAAACAAAAAATAAGTATCTAACGGCAGAGATGTGTGATTTGAGTCAACATTATATCTTCTCTTTGGTGATAGCCAGTGGCGGACTGGATCTTCTTCGTCCCTCTGTAGAGGGGAGTGAGTCATTCCTCGGTAAGGACCTCAGAGGTCAGTGTGTCCGCTTTCAGCAAGCATTCGTGTCAGGTTTGTTAACTCTTGACAGATTCCATCCAAGGTAACGAGTTCTATCAACCCTTGGATGGGTTGTCTTTCGTACAATTTTTCCAGAGCCTGCTCTTTGCGATTTCCAACTGCATTCGGATTTTTAACGTATGGGTTAATGTTTAAGGACGCCCATTTTATCAGGATCCCATCGGGCCCACTTTACACCGGGATAGCTGACACCCTGATCAGTCCGTCACCGTTGATCGCTGTATGGTTCCATCATAATTTGTTTGCCATGGTATCTCTAATATTTTACATTATTCTGAGTTTTGTTAAAGAAATCGATTATTTTCTGATCACATCATCCATCGAACGTTGGTTGATATACACATTTTTAAAATTTGAAATAAGGCATGTCCCCACTTCGCCACATAGCATGGAAACAAAGTTTTGACCTGATCTTTTAGTAATATTCAGGCTTCTTCTTCTTTTAGTCTATGCCCTGTGGTGTTGATGATCATGTCTGTCCACAGCCTTCTGCCTGGTGCACTGTCAATCTTCTTATGGTCTATGCCATGAGGTGTTAATGATCATGTCTGTCCACAGCTTTCTGCCTGGTGTACTGTCAATCTTCTTATGGTCTATGCCATGTGGTGTTAATGATCATGTCTGTCCACAGCCTTCTGCCTCGTGTACTGTCAATCTTCTTATGGTCTATGCCATGTTGTGTTGATGATCGTGTAAGTCCACAGACTTTTACCTCGTGAACTGCCAATCTTTTCTGCTACTGATGTTCCTCCATGCCATGATGGCAGCATCTTCTCTCTTGGTCTCCTCCTGCCCGTCTTCACCTCCAGCTGTCACGTTGTGAAGACTTACTCCAACCTTTCCTTCTTTTGACATGTCTTTATCTGTTGCGAGTAACCAGTTCTTTTTGGGAGTTAACTTCTTTGAAGATTTATTTATTCATTGCTCTTTCAATCCGCCTATGGTGTTTTCATAATTCTTCTATAAATCCAAATCTATTCAGCTCCAGATAATTCCTCACTTGTCTGCTTAGTGTCTATGATTTGCTTCCGTACATCAGGGTTGGCTCAGTATAACTCTTAAGAACTATTTTCATCGTATTGACTGACAAAGTAAATTGCAGAGAATATTCTTCATCTTCTCGAATTTCCAAGATACCTCTGATATTTTAAATTATTCTGACATTCGTTATTGAAGCCGGTTATTTGTTCCCTATTTTTAGACGAGCTAAGTTTTATAAAACCACAGATTTATAAAAGTGATGGGGACGTCACATAGATCACAGAATAATAAGTTTTAATGGAATATCAAATAGCTTTAACAGAAGTCATTTCTTCTTCTTCTGCGTTCATCCGGATTTTTGTTTCGGATGTGACTGCGTTGTGCCTGTTTACAGCAGAGCTGCGTTCTTGCGCCGTTAGGCCGACACATCCGACTTCTGCGGGCATTTGTTGACCGGGTTAACCTTCCCGGAAACAGAAGTCATTTAGAAAGTATATTAGAAATTGAATATTTTTGCCTCTCAATCAAATAACATTAATAACATTAATTTTTGCTCTTAATCAAATAACATTAATAACATTAATTTTAAGTGTGTTTAACTAGCTCGTATTTATACTTGCAAGACGGGGTAGTGGGGAGGAGGGGATGCGCAGCTATCCCAATGTTTAATTGGTTTATTGTGTCCTTCCCATACCCGCCCTTGCTGTGGCACGTAAAGTACAGATCGTCCCATAGCGGAAGCAAAGTCACCATGAGAATAGCTTGAGCGCGACCGGCAGGAGAGTTCGATTTCAGCACTCGACGTTCGCTATGGGAAGGAAAGTAAGTAATACATGCCTAAAGCGTTGTGAGTATATCATCATCATGTGCCATGCCGATAAGCGGGGGCGGTTATGTTTCGCCATCTCACGCGATCACCAGAGTCGTGGATCAACTCTTATGTTTTTGTCTCAGTTATTCCATGTGACCAAGCCATCTAGATATTTACTTCTCTGATTTTCCTTTGTTATTTTACCGTTAATCTTGCCAGTTGTCACCAAATTCTCAAGCTTATTTCTTCTCATAACGTGCCCTAAATGTCTTGATTGTCTACGTCTAATTTCTCTAATCAGTTTACGGTTGTCATTTGTTTCTTGAAGGACTTGTTCATTGGTTTTTCTGTCTGTCTATGGTATTCTTTGCATTTTCCTCAGAAACCACATTTTCCACTGTCAGCAGATGTGTTTCAGCTTATCTTCATACTGGGTATATGGAAATGCAATCAATTAATCAGGTGCTGTCTCAACAATGAAAGCTGGCGGCAATGGATCTCCAACACTGTCTGTCTCTCGCCCTGACTGCACATTCTATCAGGCTGATGTTTGTCCATCGCTTGATGGCATCTTCCCACTTGTATTGTTGTCTACCTCTTGCTCGCTTGCCCTCAACCTTGCCCTCCAAAATGGTTTTTATATATGGAAATACAATCCTATTTGCATAGACCAAACGGCACTTAGTTGGTGATCAGGTGGGTATCAGGCTAGTCGCCTTTACTTCCAAAGACATTTTCTGGTACCTATTTTAAGCTGAATATGTTTACAATTTGAAACTGCCCCTCTGAGGATCACCGGTGCGACAAGCCAGCGTCTAGCCGTCAATACAAAAATACACTCAATGTTTATCTGCATGGGATATGATGATGATGATGATGATGATGATGATGATGATGATGATGATTATGATGATGATTATGATGACCACGATGATGATGATGATTACGATTATCAGTTCAAATATACACTAAATATTTATCGGTATGGCATATGATGATGATGATGATGATGATGATTATGATGATGATTATGATGATGATGATGATGATGATGATGATGGTGGTGGTGGTGGTGGTGGTGGTGGTGGTGGTGGTGGTGGTGGTGGTGATGATGATGATGATAATGATGATGATGATGATGATGATGATAATGATGATGATGATGATGATGATGATGATGATGATGATGATGATGATGATGATGATGAATGAATGAATGAATACAAAAATACATTCAATATTTAAAATGTTGCTTTCACGAAAAGAGGTCACCCAATCAATGATTAGTTCAGCAATGGCCACATTTTGATGCAGGCTGGTATTATTCTTCACATTTGCCATACTTTGATATTGTTTCGTGTCCGTGACTTTAATGGGAAGTGCATTAGTTTTGAAATTCCGTGATCAATGCGTGAATCGATCAGATTCTCTTATACCCCGGGTTGATTATAGTTCTGTGGTGGGTAGCATTTTATTTTATGCTAAACTATGTCGAATGATGTCACTGCACATTGGGCATTCTCAGTCGGGCTCAGTATTCCGACGCAGCAGCCTTCACAAAGTATTTTTGCTTACTGTTCACCAAAGAAGTTCCCTTCAAGGCAGTATGAACATGCCTGACCAAGGACTCACCCCCCCCACCCCCCCCCCCCTCACCCCACTCCAGCTAGAGTTGGAGTCTCTTCAGTATATTTCAACATAGTACTGCATTGACTATATCAGCCCTGTCCATGTTTCTTCCCATGCGTATTGGTACATTATTTGTCAGCTGGTCTGCGCGTTCATCACCATTAACGCCGGCATATAACCGTTAATAAACTAACAGTGGTGCATTCCATGGTGCCGTGGTTGTTTGGGGGCCTCTTGCCCTTGCTAGAATCTCTTACTTCAGCTCCTCTCCTTAGGCAGAGTGTATCTAAACCTGCCTCTATTGACTGGGTGTTTGGGTCTACCATCTTTATATATTTTTGCGTGATATTTGCGTCTGGTGATATTATATTCAAACTTTTGATCTCCCCAGTGCGAATCGCTATAGCTAGCCCATTTGCCTACCTGCCCGTTTGTCATGAGTCGAGTGAGTCAAGAATCGACATTACAGCACTCGGAATATTCTCATAGGCGTCAGGTTCCCATCTCCAACAACCACAACCTGCTAAAAGTCCCAGTATTTATGGTACCAGCTGCAGTCTGATTGTGTGTCCTTACGGTCTGTCATCTGAATACAGAGTATCGGTCGGACCTTCTGGTCACTGCCGGTCTCACTATTCTCTCCAGACGATTTATCTGTTCTTCCACCTGACTCTCCTGGCTTCTACTCTTCTATTTCTCTGGCTTCCTCTCTCTCCATTCCCGCGTCTTCTTCTCTTCACTCTCTCTTCGCTAACCGTTGAAGATGTGACCGAGCACAGAGCACGGAGGTCATGTGTTCCTATCCAGTCCGATATATATATTTTTCACTTCACCTGGGCTCCCAGGTCTACACACAATAATATGGATACCAGGAAATATCCCAGAAAGTAAAGACGATCCTCGTGATCCATCGAGAGCCGATTGGTCTATACCAGAGGTTCCCAAACCACGGCCCGCGGGCCACTTGTGGCCCGCCAGCTGTCAGAAAGTGGTACGCGAGGCTTCGTTATTTAATATGATATATTTTAATAATTTCAAAAATTCACTCGGAGCACTCAATTACAGCAACACCTTCAGCATGAAGTAATTGATTTGAAATGCAATTCTGCACTGAGATATAAATTTCTGGAGCTGCCTGCTTCACCTTCAGCTGATCATATGATTTCATTCTGGCGACTATTGCCTGTCGAACAATTTGAACACTTGCGTTCATTCGCCCAGAGATACATATGTCGTTTTGGTTCGACTTACAGATGCGAGCAGTCATTTTCCGCAATGACAAGCAACGTTCCCAACTCACCGACAGTAACACAGCTGCACTTTTGGCTTTGGGCACTACAGAGTTGTGCCCAGATATTGATAAACTAGCATCTGAACATAAGTAGCTGGTTATGAAGAACAGTTACAGCTGTAAAGTAATTACATTAATAGCGATTTTTGAAACTGATTAAAAATTTATTGCTAAATGAACGTTTTTCTTCTTCTTCTTCTTCTTCTTCTTCTTCTTCTTCTTCTTCTTCTTCTTCTTCTTCTTCTTCTTCTTCTTCTTCTTCTTCTTCTTCTTCTTCTTCTTCTTCTTCTCCTCCTCCTCCTCCTCCTCCTTCTTCTTCTTCTTCTTTTTCTCCTTCTTCTTCTTCTTCTTCTTCTTCTTCTTCTTCTTCTTCTTCTTCTTCTTCTTCTTCTTCTTCTTCTTCTTCTTCTTCTTCTTCTTCTCCTCCTCATCCTCCTCCTCCTCCTCCTCCTCCTTCTTCTTCTTCTTCTTCTTCTTCTTCTTCTTCTTCTTCTTCTTCTTCTTCTTCTTCTTCTTCTTCTTCTTCTTCTTCTTCTTCTTCTTCTTCTTCTTCTTCTCTTCTTCTTCTTCTTCTTCTTCTTCTTCTTCTTCTTCTTCTTCTTCTTCTTCTTCTTCTTCTTCTTCTTCTTTTTCTTCTTCTTCTTCTTCTTCTTCTCCTCTTCTTCTTCCTCTTCTTCTTCGTTCATGCGGAGTCTTTTTTTTTTCTTTCGGACGTGATTGGGATGTGCCTGTTTACAGCAGAGCTGCGTTCTTGCGCCGTTTGGCCGACACATCCGACTTCTGCGGGCATTTGTTGACCGGGTTAATCTTCCCGGCGTTATCTCGTGTATAATCCAGGACAACTCGCCTACTTTCATTCTGGGTCGCATCGTGTTCCACACTGTGACACAGTCAGTGTTAAAATGCCCAGGTCACAATCAATTACTAAAAGGACTAGATCAGTGGTTCTCAACCGGTGGGGAATTCCCCCCCCCCCCCCCGGAGGGAATTTTAGGGTTTCCAGGGGAGTGGGGGGGGGGGAGAATTAAGATTATTTCAAGATCACAATAATACAAGAACCAGTTACTTGATATTGTTTTTCCCTCTATATTTTACGGTTCTGTACTTCTCGCCCTAATGAAGTTCGTTTTATAACGTAAGTAGACCCGCAAATCACGTTTTATGTAGATGTCTAGACTTGTTCTAGTATGTGTTATTAAATTTAGCTTCTATTTTTATGTATGCTGTGGGATTTATAGAGAGGAAATTCGAAAGAGAGGGAAGAGTGACGTTCTGAACATATGGTAAAGGATTGGTGCCAAAATAGGTTGAGAACCACTGGACTAGATGGTAAGACAGGTAGTCTCTGTTCCACGTGAGTAGTCGTCATACATCTGCTGAGGGTATCCACGTCAGAGGACGATCAATCTAGCTCACTGAAAGATTCGGTTCCCCAGTAAAAATAATGTGGATGTGAACGACGCTAATGCATGTAGACAAGCAGAACAGACAATTAGATATACAATATATACAAAAAGAAGAAGAGGTGAAGAATATTGTCTCCGCAATGAATGTTACCTGCAATGAATGTCTAACGCTTGTTGTCTCTCGCATTGGTTGAACGATTCATATAGATCGATGATTTGCATATTTATCTATCCATCTAAACACATAAACACACACACATCCATATCTATCTATTCATCCACACATACGCATCCACACACACACACACAAAACAAGGGAAAAGACCCGGTGTCTAGCCGTCAATACAAAAATACACTCAATGTTTATCTGCATGGGATATGATGATGATGATGATGATGATGATGATGATGATGATGATGATGATGATCAATTCAAAAATACACTCAATATTTATCGGTATGGCATATGATGATGATGAAGATGATGATGATGATGATGATGATGATGTGATGATGATGATGATGATGATGATGATGATGATGATGATTATCAATTCAAAAATACACTCAATATTTATCGGTATGGCATATGATGATGATGATGATGATGATGATGATGATGATGATGATGATGATGGTGATGATGATGGTGGTGGTGGTGGTGGTGGTGGTGGTGATGATGATGATGATGATGATGATGATGATGATGATGATGATGATGATGATGATGATGAATGAATGAATGAATACAAAAATACATTCAATATTTAAAATGTTGCTTTCACGAAAAGAGGTCACCCAATCAATGATTAGTTCAGCAATGGCCACATTTTGATGCAGGCTGGTATTATTCTTCACATTTGCTATACTTTGATATTGTTTCGTGTCCGTGACTTTAATGGGAAGTGCATTAGTTTGGGAATTCCGTGATCAATGCGTGAATCGATCAGATTCTCTTATACCCCGGGTTGATTATAGTTCTGTGGTGGGTAGCATTTTATTTTATGCTAAACTATGTCGAATGATGTCACTGCACATTGGGCATTCTCAGTCGGGCTCAGTATTCCGACGCAGCAGCCTTCACAAAGTATTTTTGCTTACTGTTCACCAAAGAAGTTCCCTTCAAGGCAGTATGAACATGCCTGACCAAGGACTCACCCCCCCCCCCCCTCACCCCACTCCAGCTAGAGTTGGAGTCCTCTTCAGTATATTTCAACAGAAGTCCGTACTGAATTGACTATATCAGCCCTGTCAATGTTTCTTCCCATGCATATTGGTGCATTATTTGCCAGCTGGTCTGCGCGTTCATCATCTTTACCGCCGGCATATAACCGTTAATAAACTAACAGTGGTACATTCCATGGTGCCAAAGTTGTTTGTCGGCCTCTTGCCCTTGCTAGAATCTCTTACTTCAGCTCCTCTCTCTAGGCAGAGTGTAACTAAACCTGCCTCTATTGACTGGGTGTTTGGATCTACTATCTTTATATATTTTTGCATGATATTTGCGTCTGGTGATATTATATTCAAACTTTTGATCTCCCCAGTGCGAATCGCTATAGCTAGCCCATTTGCCTACCTGCCCGTTTGTCATGAGTCGAGTGAGTCAAGAATCGACATTACAGCACTCGGGATATTCCCATAGGCAACAGGTTCCCATCTCCAACAACCACAACCTACGAAGAGTCCCAGTATTTATGGTACCAGCTGCCGTCTGATTGTGTGTCCTTACAGCTTAATACAGAGTATCGGTCGCATCTTCTGGTCACTACCGGTCTTACTTCTTCTTCTTCGTTCATCCGGAGTTTTTTTTTTTCGGACGTGATTGCGTTGTGCCTGTTTACAGCAGAGCTGCGTTCTTGCGCCGTTAGGCCGAAACATCCGACTTCTGCGGGCATTTGTTGACCGGGTTAACCTTCCCGGATACCGGTCTTACTATTCTTTCCAAACGATTAATCTGTTCTTCCACCTGACTCTCCTGGCTCCTAATCTTCTATTTCTCTGGCTTCCTCTCTCTCCATTCCCGCATCTTCTTCTCTTCACTCTTTCTTCGCTAACCGTTGAAGACGTTACCGAGCACACAGCACGGAGGTCATGTGTTCCTTTCCAGGCGGATACATATATTTTTCACTTCACCGGGGCTCCCAGGTCTACACACAATAACATGGATACCAGGAAATATCCCGGAAAGTAAAGGCGATCCTCGTGATATTGACCGCGTCATCCATCGAGAGCCGATTGGTCTATACGGTTATGGCGTTAACACCATATATAGAATAAGTCTCAAGACATTGAAAGGGATCGTATTTTTTTATATTTCTTTTACCTACTCCCCAATACACAAGCTGAACAGTGCATAAAAGCCGTTGAATATAAATGTTATAGACGAGTTCTAAGAATATCTTGGATACAGAAAAGAACAAATGTATCCACGCGACAAGGCTGGCTACTAAAGACGATAGCACAAAGAAAATTCAAATATTGTGGTCACTAGAAACGTGATGAAGTGATTTAGACCTCAACGTGTAAGCTCGAGCCTATATCTCATCGTTCTGACGGGGCATCTCACATCTCGTGTACTTCTTCTTCTTCTTCATCTTCTGCGTTCATCCGGAGTTTTTTTCTTTTTCTTTTTCGGACGTGATTGTGTTGTGCCTGTTTACAGCAGAGCTGCGTTCTTGCGCCGTTAGGCCGACACATCCGACTTCTGCGGGCATTTGTTGACTGGGTTAACCTTCCCGGGGTCATCTCGTGTATAATCCAGGACAACTCGCCTACTTTCATTCTGGGTCGTATCGTGTTCCACACTGTGACACAGTCAGTGTTAAAATGCCCAGGTCACAATCAATTACTAAAAGGACTAGATCAGTGGTTCTCAACCGGTGGGGAATATTCCTCCCCCCCCCCCCCACCCAGGGGGGAATTTTAGAGTTTCCATGGGGGGGGGGGGGGGAGAATTAAGATTATTTCAAGATTATATTAATACAAGAACCAGTTACTTGATATTGGTTTTCCCACTATATTTTACGGTTCTGTACTTCTCGCCCTAATGAAGTTCGTTTTATTGACGTAAGTAGACCCGCAAATCATGTTTTATGTAAGTGTCTAGACTTGTTCTAGTATGTGTTATTAAATTTAGCTTCAATTTTTCCCCTCGACAGAGGGGGGGGGGGGGGGCGCGAGAGTGACGTTCTGAACATATGGTAAAGGGTTGGTGCCAGAAAAGGTTGAGAACCACTGGACTAGATGGTAAGACAGGTAGTCTCTGTTCCACGTGAGTAGTCATACATCTGCTGAGGGTATCCACGTCAGAGGACGATCAATCTAGCTCACTCAAAGATTCTGTTCCCCAGTAAAAATAATGTGGATGTGAACGACGCTAATGCATGTAGACAAGCAGAACAGACAATTGGATATACAATATATACAAAAAGAAGAAGAGGTGAAGAATATTGTCTCCGCAATGAATGTTACCTGCAATGAATGTCTAACGCTTGTTGTCTCTCGCATTGGTTGAACGATTCATATAGATCCATGTTTTGCATATTTATCTATCCATCTAAACACATAAACACACACACATCCATATTTATCTATTCATCCACACATACGCATCCACACACACACACACACACACACACACACACAAGGTAAAGCAGGAGGCATAAAGACAGATAAACCGACACACTGACAAATAATCACACAGACATGCAGATAGACAGGTAGATAGTCAAACAGGCAGAAAAATTGACAGTCAGCCAGAACAAATACAGGGATAGTGAGAAAAATGAAGAAATTGCGTGTGTTTTGTTTTCTTTTTCTTGCAGGTTGACAATAAATGTACACTTGATTACACTCGGAGTTAAGGATATTTAATTCTATGTAACATACAAAAGAACTGTCTGTCTGTCCTTTCTCCCTAAGGTAGAATACATTTCACTACCTCTGGTCAGACATTATGAGCTTCCATGCCACGAGTCGATCCGGGACTCGACGCAGACATCATGCGTGTTAGAGCAGGGCACGTACGCGACATTAGCAGCCCAAAGGGTTTTCAACCGGGCGGAAGGAAGCAAGAAATTACTCACCGAACCGAATTATTATTAGCTTCGGTCTTCAAGCAAAATCGAATGAGCTTTTCTTCGCTGTGAAATGTAGCGGCAGAGTCGTACCATTTCCAAGTTCCAGTCCATCATACTCCCGCCGGACATTCACAGCTTGACAGCTCTGCCTAACTGGATGACGAGTCCGCAGACACTGTGGCTTCAAGTTAATGGTAGAGTTGGGCCGCGGCGGTGTCTGGCCCTGCTCCGTGGTTGCGATTGCTGTTGTCATGATTCGCAGAATAGAACATTTTATGTCAGTATTCCACAATATGCAATGGTGTACAGATCAAATGAGACCAGAAGAGACCATGTAAACGATGGACATATTCAATAACAAAACATGGGGATCAGGACATATGAAGTCCATAAATGGGCACTCTCTCACTGTTTATGCTTTATCACGATACCTGATCATGTGATGATTAATCGTCTTAAGTACCTTCCTCTATCCTCCAATGAAACATATTCAGCAGTTTTCCATATGCAACCTCTTTTACCTCTTTAAACCTCTGTATCTTTGATATACATTGTGCATTTTTAAATGACCGAGGTGTTTGAAAATATTGCCGTTACAAGTTTTGTATTTACCTTTTATGTTGCATGAATTTCACAGAGGGTGAATACAAACCTTGGAATGGCAATATTAAAAAAAAAACCCACATTCATTCATTCATTCATTCATTCATTCATTCATTCATTTATTTATTTATTTATTTATTTATTCATTCATTCATTCATTCAGTAGCATGTCATTTCCAGAACCTCGCTCCCATAACAACCTTCCTGAAAACTTCTCGATCACAAGCAAGATGTACCCGCGTCCGATACACCCATCTGCAGATCATCCGCCACATCCTGCACCCATCTTCTCTTTGGCCTTCATGTTCCTGTCTTCCCAGGTATATACCCCACGATTTTTGTTCTCTCCAAACTTTCATGACGTTTCAAGTGACCACAATATATCAATTTTCTTTGTTTTATCGTCTTTAATAGCCAACCCTCTTCAATATTCAGCTTTTGAAGTATGGATGCATATGTTCTTTTCTTTACCCAAGATATTCTTAGAACTCGTCTATAATATTTATATTCAAAAGCATTTATGCGCTGTTCAGCTTGTTTAGTAAATGTCCAGGTCTCACAGGCGTATGTTGCAATGGGAAAGATGCATGCTCTAAAAAATCTAATTTTTGTAGTTATATCTGTCCAACTCCATAATTTAATCAGTTGTTTTAGTCTTTGAAAAGCAATTGATAGTCGTCGTTTAATTTCTTTCATTGTGTCACCATTGTTGGTAATCAACTGACCCAAGATATTCGAAATTTCTACCACCTCCAATCTTTCCTCATTAACATATATTTCTTTCTCCATGGTAGTTTTATCCGTATGCATTATCTTTGTTTTTGCTATGTTAAGATATAAGTTGTAATTTTGACTATTTCTTTGGGTTGAGGTTATTAAGTTTTCTATACGATTCCACTGTCATTAAAAATACATGCTATATAATGCAAAATGTCTGCTACCATACTAACAACTTTTAAGTCATAACTGTGAAACATCCCTACTTCCCATTTTCCTCCATCCATTTCTGTTTGGTTCAAACCTAGCTTTTGTTTGGCACTGAATCTGCTAAGGTAGAAGATGAGATCAGATTTATGTTAGTAACTTAGCAAGTTATAGCTGTCGTAGGATAAGAGATAATCTTCTTCTTCGTTCATCCGGAGTTTTTTTTTCAGATGTGACTGCGTTGTGCCTGTTTGCAGCAGAGCTGCGTGGATAAGAGATAATGATGTTGTTTATCTTCATGGCAGTCGAAGCTTAATTCTTCCCTACGTAATTATTTCTGATATTACTGTGCGAACATGTGTATATTTCAGCTTGAAAGATGAATCTAGTTATTTTGCACTACGTTGTGTGACTTCTGCAATATGTACCTGTCGAGATGCAGCGAAATATGCCAGGCAACAAATCGTACAATTTATAGTTTGTGCCTTCGTTATTCAAATTATTTCTATGTTTGGGTAGAGTTATTATTTGGGTTCCCAATGCACGTACCGCCGCGACAATTGACACCTAAAGGGAATAACGTATTTTTCGCTGTCCTTATCATCTTCATCATCATCAGAATCGTCATCATCATCATTATCACCGTCTATTGACTTGTTCTGTACAAAACCGTTCTCCCATCACACCTTCCTTCATAACTATTTTACTGGCTATAGTTTTCTACGTGTCCATTAAAAAAAAAAAAAAATAACTAGTCTGCCATTGCTTTCCGCCTTGTCAATGACCATACTGATCGGTGAGAGTGGACGTTGCCTTTATAAAGAGATAATCTGCCAGCAATCGCGAACTTGAGACTGCGCAGCCAAACTGCCTGCCTGTTGCTCTCAAGCTTAAAACGCGGTTTGCTCCCATTGTTTCGCGTTACCTAATGAGTAGGGTTTAACGGGTACTTTACCTTGCCTAAGTGTGTCCAGTAGTTTAGAGGAGGGGGAAAAAAGAGTGCCTGACTTTTATTTGTATAGGGATACTCCCAATCCCGTCCTGGGCAGCCTCTAGAAAATAAGACAAGCTACATACAGCAAACGGCTCTGTGCCGAAGGGGTATCGCATGCAATTCTGTAATCCTGCATACTGCGTTCGAAACACAGCTGCGGACGACTTAGTAGACCGCCTTGCATTTGTTTCTATTCAGTGGTATGAGTACCGGTCGTCCAGAAAGCAATGGCAAACTACTGATTGCCCAGGAATCACAAACAGCCCAAAAATGCCAGAAAGGATATGCAACACGCATACAGAAGAATAGCTGTAGCAAAAAATACCAGCATTATGGCTTAGGGCAGTGAATGTATTTCACAATACCCCAACAAATTGAGTCCAAGGTTCGAAATCAGGTGCCGATGCTTAGGAAACAGACCGCCTTGCATTGATTTATATTTTATGAGAGTCGGTAGTTCATAAAGCAATGGCAAACTACAGAACGTAAAAATTGTCTAGTATATCACAGACAAAAAATCCTGGGGTTGATTGCGACGGCCTGTAAAGAACATGCAACTAACATTTTTAAAGTTGAAAGCAATGACGGTGCACGATAGACTTACAGTAGTCAGAACAACCGTCTCATGTGTACAGCTGCAGGAAAGTCAGATCTACTTAAAACAGAAAGCCATAACAAGGTCTGATAGACACAGTTAAAGAAAGTCACGGATATACTTACAATGCTTCGTCTTCTGCCCTTTATTCCTCTATTGGGCCACCCACGTTAAAGCCGTCCTGTCTTTTGCCTATCTCCGCTTTCTTCCATATGTTCCAAATACGATTCATCTCCGTATTCTCTTCCTCGTGTGTTTTTAGGTCTGCCGCTATTTCATTCGCCTTGTGAGTTCCAGACAAGAGAGTGTCTAGATATACTGTTCTCGTGTTTTCTCACTTGGTTGTCCTATCTTGTAATTTCCAGACAAGAGAGTGTCTAGATATACTGTTCTCGTGTTTTCTCACTGGTTGTCCTATCTTGTGAGTTCCAGACAAGAGAGTGTCTAGATATACTGTTCTCGTGTTTTCTCACTGGTTGTCCTATCTTGTGAGTTCCAGACATGAGAGTGTCTAGATATACTCTCCTCGTGTTTTCTCACTGGGTGTCCTATCTTGTGAGTTCCTCGTCAAGAGAGTGTCTAGATATACTGTCCTTGTGTTTTCTCACTGGGTGTCCTATCTTGTGAGTTCCAGACATGAGAGTGTCTAGATATACTGTCCTCGTGTTTTCTCAGTGGGTGTCCTATCTTGTGAGTTCCAGACAAGAGAGTGTCTAGATATACTGTCCTCATGTTTTCTCAGTGGTGTCCTATCTTGTGAGTTCCAGACAAGAGAGTGTCTAGTTATACTGTCCTCAGTGTTTTCTCAGTGGGTGTCCTATCTTGTGAGTTCCAGACAAGAGAGTGTCTAGATATACTGTCCTTGTGTTTTCTCACTGGGTGTCCTATCTTGTGAGTTCCAGACATGAGAGTGTCTAGATATACTGTCCTCGTGTTTTCTCAGTGGGTGTCCTATCTTGTGAGTTCCAGACAAGAGAGTGTCTAGATTATACTGTCCTCATGTTTTCTCAGTGTGTGTCCTATCTTGTGAGTTCCAGACAAGAGAGTGTCTAGATATACTGTCCTTGTGTTTTCTCACTGGGTGTCCTATCTTGTGAGTTCCAGACATGAGAGTGTCTAGATATACTGTCCTCATGTTTTCTCAGTGGGTGTCCTATCTTGTGAGTTCCAGACAAGAGAGTGTCTAGTTATACTGTCCTCATGTTTTCTCAGTGTGTGTCCTATCTTGTGAGTTCCAGACAAGAGAGTGTCTAGATATACTGTCCTCATGTTTTCTCAGTGGGTGTCCTATCTTGTGAGTTCCAGACAAGAGAGTGTCTAGTTATACTGTCCTCATGTTTTCTCAGTGTGTGTCCTATCTTGTGAGTTCCAGACAAGAGAGTGTCTAGATATACTGTCCTCGTGTTTTCTCAGTGGGTGTCCTATCTTGTGAGTTCCAGACAAGAGAGTGTCTAGTTATACTGTCCTCGTGTTTTCTCACTGGGTGTCCTATCTTGTGAGTTCCAGACAAGAGAGTGTCTAGATATACTGTCCTCGTGTTTTCTCACTGGTTGTCCTATCTTGTGAGTTCCAGACAAGAGAGTGTCTAGATATACTGTCCTCGTGTTTTCTCACTGGGTGTCCTATCTTGTGAGTTCCAGACAAGAGAGGGTCTAGATATACTGTCCTCGTGTTTTCTCACTGGGTGTCCTATCTTGTGAGTTCCAGACAAGAGAGTGTCTAGTTATACTGTCCTCGTGTTTTCTCACTGGGTGTCCTATCCAGCGCCAGCGTTTTTTCCCCTCACCTCTTGGTTCGCTTGGGTTTGTTTAGTTCTCTCCATGAGCTCTACGTTGATGATTATGTCGCGCCATTGTATTATTTAGCGCAGCCATCATGTAATGAATGCCTGTAGTTTATTAGTAAGTCTTCTACATCAGCCATATATGACTGAGATCCGACAGTCGTCACACATTTACAACTCAACCTTTGTAGTGTATACGTCACACTAAGCAACTTGTATAATTATTTAATTGTATAATTTAAAAATAAAAACCTTTTTTTAATGACGCCAAAACAACAAGCATCTGTAACAATATGACTTTGGAGTCGAATCCGACACAACAAGCAACGTTTAAAACACATTTGAAATGAAGCTGAATCGCCAAGCAATTTGTATGACTCGACTTTTCAACCGAATCCGTTACACAAAAGCAACTCATGTTTTCAAATGAAGAAGTCACATCAAGTAACTTTAACAACTCAACTTTTTGACTAAAGAAGTCACGTCAAGCAACTTTTACAACTAAAGTTTTGAAATTAATTCAACACACCAAGCAACTTTTACAAATCAGTTTTTGAACTGAAGAAGTCACATCAAGTAAATTTTATAATTCCGGTTTATAACTGAATCCATCACATCAAGCAATTTTCAACTCTGTTTTTGACGCGAAGCTGTCACAAAAAACAACTTTCACAACTTAACTTTTGAATTCAACAAAAATGACTTTTGCAATTCAACATAAAGCTGTACCTGCCACCTCAGAAACTTTCACAATATAAGCAGTAACATTGCAGGCAAATTTACTTCATTTCATTAGCTTTTTAACAGACATTTGTTATTTTCAATGTTTCCGTTCCAAGGCTAGAAATAAATGTTTGGGTCTAAATAAGCTGAAATTAGAACACTTCGGGATAGAAAAGTCAGTCCAAAATTTTTGGGCATGTTATGAGAAGAAATAAACTAGAGAAGCTGGCAAGATTGAGGGGAAAACAACAACGGGAAGGCAGAGAAGTACATGTCTATATGGCTTGACAACATGGCATGGTCGAGACAAAAACACACAGCTGATCCACGACTCTGGTGATCGTGTACGATGGCGAAACATGATCGCCCACGCTTATCGGCATGGCACATGATGATGATGATATAATAGAGATTGAAGTAATAATTTAGATAAAGCGTGTTGATGTGTCAATTAGATGGTAAAGTAACACTATGGGATAGTGGTTGAAGTAATAATTTAGATATAGCGTGTTGATGTGTCAATTAGATGGGATAGTAACACTATGGGATAGTCAACCAATGTTTGCATATTCCTTTACAGGCACATCGCTGTCAACATCAGCATCTTTCAGCTGACTGTTGATTTCTTGGCAAGATTACGCTCAGTAGTTTGTCATTGCTTTCTGAGCGACCGGCTCACATACCCCTAAGTTACCGACGCGATTCGAACCACTGCTGATTCTCACCGTCGTCACGTTACTTACGTATATGAGATTACGGTGAAAAGTTGCTAACCTCTAGGCCAGGAAGCCGGCATGGGATAGTGGTAGAAGTAATAATGTAGATAAAGCGTGTTGATGTGTCATTTAGATGCGATAGTAACACTATGGGATAGTGGTTGAAGTAATAATTTAGATAAAGCATGTTGATGTGCCAATTAGATGGGATAGTAAGACTATGGGATAGTGGTTGAAGTAATAATTTAGATATAGCGTGTTGATGTGTCAATTAGATGGGATAGTAACACTATGGGATAGTGGTTGAAGTAATAATTTAGATATAGCGTGTTGATGTGTCAATTAGATGCGATAGTAACACTATGGGATAGTGGTTGAAGTAATAATTTAGATAAAGCATGTTGATGTGCCAATTAGATGGGATAGTAAGACTATGGGATAGTGGTTGAAGTAATAATTTAGATAAAGCATGTTGATGTGCCAATTAGATGGGATAGCAACACTATGGGATAGTGGTTGAAGTAATAATTTAGATATAGCGTGTTGATGTGTCAATTAGATGGGAGAGTAACACTATGGGATAGGGGCTAAAGTCATCATTTGGATTAAAAAAGTTTAAAGGTTTAAAAGACAAGAAGATTGACTTCATTGTACCGGGTTTTATCCCGTATAGCGCGGTCTCTTTCTAATTTATCTAATCAGTTTACGGTTTTCATTTGTTTCTTGCAGGACTTGCTCATTGGCATTTCGATCTGTCAATGGTATTAAAATAAATATCCATCCATCCATCATGTGCCATGCCGATGATAAGCGTGGGCGGTGATGTTTTGCCATCTCATTCGATCACCGGAGTCGAGGATCAGCTCCGTGTTTCTGTCTTGACCATGTCACGTGGCCAAGCCATCCAGGTATTTACTTCTCGGTCTTCCCCTTGGTCTCTTCCCTTCGATCTTGCCAGTTTTCACCAAAAAATTTTGACTGTACGTCTATTGACTCTAATCTGTTTACAATCTTCATTTGTTTCTTGAAGGACTTGTTCATTGGTTTTTCTGTCTGTCCATGGTAATTTATAAATATAGGAAGACCTAAAACACACAGAGAAGAGAAGCAGTGCTAGAAATTAATAACATGGAGAGGACTAAGACGAGATAGCTAAGCATAGAGTGAGCTTGAAGTGAGTTGGTTGAGGGATTATGGCCCAATATGGGATAAAGAGAGAAAAAAGATTGGGAGAGTTAAAAACGTTTGTCTAGTAAGAAGCCACCAAGAAATGTAAGGTTAGCTGCTGATTACAACAAGAGTTAAAACATCAGGCTTTAAAAATTTCCTCCTGATGCCCCGTCTGAGCTGTACAAATTGCTCCATAAATTAAACGTTAAATGACAATGGAGGGATTTCCACAGAGGCGCGGTCGCAACCGGCATAGCTCGGTCAATATTCCCTGGTACTCGGCGGGGCGGTTATTGGCATCTGTACGGTAAATTTAATCTCTTGGAGTCCGGCTGTAAGGTTGCTAGAAAGCCGCCAATAAAAACTTGTAATCAACTACTATGGTATTTGATGATTGTCGTTATCTGGTGGGACCTAACTTGTGGCTCAGATGAATAAGTTTATGTGTATTGATTGACTACATTGAAGATCAATGGGGAGAGTACACGTTGGAGGACAGACTCGTCATCATCATCATCATCATCATCATCATCATCATCATCATCATCATCATCATCACCATGTGCCGTGCTGGTAAGCGTGGGGGAAAAGAAGGGAGAGGGTGGGGGAGGGGGGTCATATCTCGCCATCTGACACTATCACCAGAGTCGTGGATCGGCTCTACCATGTGATCAGGCCATCCAAATATTTACTTCTCTGCTTTGCCTTTGTTATTTTCCTCTCAGTCTTGCCAGTTGTCACCAAGTTCTCTCGCTTATTTCTTCTTATAACGTGCCCAAACAAAATGTTACTGTTTACGTCTAATTTCTCAAACTATTTTGCGGTTTTCATTTGCCTCTTGTGGAACTTGCTCCATGGTTTTTCTGTCTGTCCGTGGTATTATTTGCATTTTCCCCAGAAACCACATTTTCACTGCCATTAGATGATTTTTAGATTGTCTGCTCATCGTCCACTTTTCACATCCATACAAAAGTACAAGTTCTATGTAGCACTTTTTCTCATTGCAATGTACATCTTTTTATTAGTCAGTATGTTTTACTCTTTGCAAAAGGCTACCCAGGCCATATCGATGTGTGTTCTAATCTCTTCAAGACACCTCATATCAGATGTCCGGGAAGGTTAACCCGGTCAACAAATGTCCGCAGAAGTCGGATGTGTCGGCCTAACGGCGCAAGAACGCAGCTCTGCTGTAAACAGGCAAAACGCAATCACATCCGGAAAAGAAAGAAAAAAACTCCGGATGAACGAAGAAGAAGAAGATATCAGATGCTATGACTGTTCGGAGATAGTTGTACCGATTCACTTGTTTATGAATATTCCGATTTATCCTTATATTACACTGTGGTATTTCTGGCTTCTTAGAGACGACCATACTTTCTGTCTTCTTACAATTTAATTATAACCCCAGTTGTTCACTGTGTACAGTAACCGCAGAAAGACGGACTAGAGAGCAGAAATTGTAATCTACATACTCCTTGGGAAGTAAACGCGGCCGGCGTGATACTACCCTACCTAAGCCACCCACTGCCCATGGTCTATACACATGTGGGTCCAGCACCACAAGCCCAATAGGAGTTAACTTATTAAGTGCCATGGGATGATTAATCGTCTTAAGCGACTTCCCGTATCTGCCATGGGCTTATATATCGCTGAAATGTTGTCATTGTGTTATAATACAACATGTATGCTACCATAATAATAACTTTTACGCAATAACTATGACACAGCCCTCCTTCCTATTTTCCGCCATTCATGTTTTTTGTTTGGTCCAAACCAGCTTTTCTGTTTGACTATAGTAGTATAGTATGGTTTCCAGACCCCACTTTCAGCCTAGCTGCTAGGCTGAAAGGGTTTATGAAGGAAATATGGGTAAAATTGTCGACTCGGCTCCAGAATCTGGAGGCATAATTTATGAAGGAAATATTTTGAGTTGGGCGGGTGAAATATTTGTTGGGAACGGTTTTTTTTCGTGGGAACGGGTTTTTTGGCGCTGCCTGATGGGTGTAAAAGTAATTAAGGTAAATGTTTAGGTGGTTCTGGAAAGCGAAGGGGGAAAGTTATTTTGGTTACGTTTATTAGTATGGGTAGTGATAAACAAGGGTGTGATGGGTCGTTCTACTCATGGGTATATGGTGGTGGTGTAGACATAATGTGTATGCGTGGTGATAAACAAGGGTGTGATGGGTCGTTCTACTCATGGGTATATGGTGGTGGCGTATATGAATGTGTATGCATGGTGATGTATACACAAGGGTGTAATGGGTATATGGTGGTTACGTATATGAATGTGTTAGTATGCGTGGTGTAATGATGTATACACAAGGGTGTGATGGGTATATGGTGGTTACGTATATGAATGTGTATGCGTGGTGTAGTGATGTATAAACAAGGGTGTGATGGGTCGTGGTTTCTACTCATGGGTATATGGTGGTTACGTATATGAATGTGTCTGTTCGTGGTGTAGTGATGTATACACAAGGGTGTGATGGGTATATGGTGGTTACGTATATGAATGTGTTAGTATGCGTGGTGTAGTGATGTATAAACAAGGGTGTGATGGGTCGTGGTTTCTACTCATGGGTATATGATGGTGGTGTAGACATAATGTGTATGCATGGTGATGTATACACAAGGGTGTGATGGATATATGGTGGTTACGTATATGAATGTGTATGTGTAGTGATGTATAAACAAGGGTGTGATGGGTCGTGGTTTCTACTCATGGATATATGGTGGTTACGTATATGAATGTGTTAGTATGCGTGGTGTAGTGATGTATAAACAAGGGTGTGATGGGTCGTGGTTTCTACTCATGGGTTGGATATATGGTGGTTACGTATATGAATGTATTAGTATGCGTGGTGTAGTGATGTATAAACAAGGGTGTGATGGGTCGTGGTTTCTACTCATGGGTTGGATATATGGTGGTGGCGTATATGAATGTATTAGTATGTGTGGTGAGTAATGTATAAACATGGGTGTGATGGGTCGTGGTTATACTCGACGAAGTAAGAGGTGTAGATGGTTACTATCATCTGAACAGTGTGATAGTAGTGAAGGTAAAAGGTGGTATATTCACTACCATCATTACAAAGGAAATCATATAAAGTTATAATGGGTATGGTGGTAAGGGGTATTAGTGATCAAGTAGGAGTGATACAGGGGTGGTCATAAATATAATAAGAGGTGTTCGCAATTACACACTGGTCAACCAGTGGTCAAGCAATGGTCAAGTAAGGGTCAAGTAGTCAAGTAAGGAAACTTTAGGGAAAAGTGATTGTAATGATATGGTGGTGATTAAAGAGTGGTAAATTAGTGGTCAATCAGTGGTCAAGCAAGGAACATTTTAGGGGAAATTGGTCGTAGTGACATGGTAATGCTTAAATTAGTGGTAAATTAGTGGTCAAGTAGTGGTCAAGCAGTGGTCAAGCAGTGGTCAAGTGAGGAAAATATTAGGGAAATTTTAGGGAAAAGTGATTGAAATGATATGGTGATGCTTAAAGGGTGGTAAATTAGTGGTCAAGTAGTGGTCAAGTAGTGGTCAAGTAGTGGTCAAGTGGTCGAGTGACCACTTAAATTGTAGAGGACGATGTACCTAAGATTATGGTAGTGATTAAAGTGATCGATGACGTGGTCAAGCAGTGGTCAAGTAGTCGAGTGACCACTTAAATTGTAGGGGAAAGTACGTATAGTGCAATGGTGGTGGGTAGAGTGAAGAAGAATCAATAGTAGTGATAATAGTACTACCAATATTATCGACAAGAATATTAGCTGGTACGTTATTATTATACTATATTTTTGTGGGGTGTGTAAAAATCATACAAAGAGGGTCATACAACCACACATACACATAAAGACAGACAAGCACAAAGAAACACCCATACCATTACTACTGTCATCACATCTATACACACACATACAGACACAAATACACACCTACAAACAAAAACACACAAAGACACACCCATACCATTACTACTGTCACAACAACAGCTATACACAAGTACACACTTGATACATTTGTACATACAGACCTGCAAGCACACAAAAACACACCCATACCATTACTACTGTCATCACAAGTACACACAAGTACACACCCATAGTCAATTACACAAATACACACCTACAACCAAAAACACAAAGACAAACACATCTCCTAGCATTACTACTGTCATCACAACAACCACACACACACACACACACACACACACACACACACACACACACACACACACACACACACACACTCAAAGACAAATACAACCAAACACACGTACAGATTCAGAAGTACAGACAATCCATACTATTACTACTGTCATCACAACTATACACAAGTACACACTTGATACATTTGTATATACAGACACATAAGTACACAAAAAACAAAGAGGGCCACACAAACCAGTACTACTGGTATCACAACTATACACACATACAGACCTACAAGAATATCACATACCCCCTTGTGATAAAGAACGCGGATGTCCGAGACTACGTCATCAACGCCATATGCAAAAGTAATTAAGTATGAGTCATCGGTGTGTAGGGAAGCAGGCGTGAGAATAGCTTGTCTAACTGCCACGTCAGCTACGTCGTGTGCAGAACCAGTGTATAAAATAGAAGGCGTCTCTTGTGAGCTCAGTACCAGTTCAGGGCTGACTTGGGTATCTACAGAGGTGCTTCAGGCTGATGTGAGCAGTGTTCGTGTAGTAAGCAGATATTGTTCACGTACTGACTTGGCTAGCTACATCGGTGAAACAGGTTGGTGTGAGCATTGTTCGTGTAGTAACCAGCTATTTTTCACGTAGTGACTTGGCTAGCTACAGCAGTGAAACTTGGTGTGAGCCTTATTCGTGTCGTTGGCCTCTGATAAAACAGTGAAACATTGTATACACCAGAACATTTTTTGGGATTGTAAGAAAGCGAGAAAAAAATAACAGTTTATCAATATGACCACCAGATCTACTTTCACGTGTTCAGTGTGCGACAAAGCCTATTGTGATAAGTATACCCTTAATCGTCACATTCGGACCATTCACGAGGGGAAAGACCAAGTATATCCCTGTCAGTTATGTGATAAGGTGTATAATACGAACGATGGCCTACAAAAACACAAACGAATACGTCATCAGCCACGTATGAATACACCAAACACTGCAATACCAGAGACGACAGCACCACCTGTCTATTTACACCATCATCGTAGTCTAACGCAAGTACCAGACTGCCACCACTGTATCTTCAATGATAACCTTACCCGCCATAATAGGAACATTCACAATGATTATCCCTGTCAGTTACGTGACAATCTATACAATTCGAACCTACAACGGTACTTACATCACCAGACATCACGAGAACGAACGACACCCTTAGACACCCTGGCAACAAGTCCACTCATAGTAGCAGAGGATATCCAACCAAATGATAGAGACAGTTTGGCAGCCCTTAAGGCATACTGCAAGGACCTATCGCTTATGCTACCCAATCAAGTGGTAGTATTAGAAAAAAGTGTCGACCACCGCTACCGGGTGGTTTTGGTATGATAAAAAGAAGTATTCAGATATCTTGTATGATATCTCATACATGTCTTTATTCTGGATCCGAAACAAATAAGGTATGTGTGATGGCTTCGACAACAACAGTGTTTTTGATAGTCAACCAGAGGAGCCCAGAAGAATGAAGATCACTAATCCAGAACTTTTTGGTGTTTCACTAATCATCTATGTCATTGATTGTTTCTTATATCATTAAAGTGTTTTTCACTAAGCATCTATGTCATTGATTTTTTCTTATATCTCTAAACTGTTTTTCACTAATCATCTATGTCATTGATTGTTTCTTATGATATATAGCTAAACTGTTTTTCACTAATCATGTATGTCATTGATTTTTTCTTATATCTCTAAACTGTTTTTCACTACTCATGTATGTCCTTGATTTTATCTTATATCACTAAAGTGTTTTTCACTAAGCATCTATGTCATTGATTTTTTTCTTATATCTCTAAACTGTTTTTCACTACTCATGTATGTCCTTGATTTTATCTTATATCACTAAAGTGTTTTTCACTAAGCATCTATGTCATTGATTTTTTCTTATATCATTAAAGTGTTTTTCACTAAGCATCTATGTCATTGATTTTTTTCTCTTACGATATATCTCTAAACTGTTTTTCACTACTCATGTATGTCCTTGATTTTATCTTATATCACTAAAGTGTTTTTCACTAAGCATCTATGTCATTGATTTTTTCTTATATCATTAAAGTGTTTTTCACTAAGCATCTATGTCATTGATTTTTTCTTATATCTCTAAACTGTTTTTCACTACTCATGTATGTCATTGATTTTTTCTTATATCACTAAAGTGTTTTGATGAATAATACATTCTTTGATATATTGAAACCAAGTTTTTTGTTGATTTTCTTTATTGGTTTTGTTTTCATGACGTTGTCTTGTCGGCTCAGAGCTTACATTACCAGATATGAACAATGTCTTAGAAGAAGTTATGGCAAATACAGAACAGTCAAATGTATAAAACCTAGGAAAAAATAACCAAAGGCGAAAAGGCCAAAATATGGAATGTCTCGACCAAGCTTATAAATATTACAACTAAAAGGTTGATCAAAATTCAAACATTATAAAAATAACCAAATATGAAAAACATCGTCCAAAGACAGAAATATTTCAACTAAACTTATAAATAAGTCACCAAAAGGGGGAAAAGGTCAAGTACAGAAATAGCTATGGAAAAAGTAAGTCCACAAAACTAAGAAAGAAATGTAACTTCTGTAGTCAAATGTGTCTTATCTGAAAAGACGCTGTCAATGTCACCCCTTTCCTTGTTTTACTTTACCAAAGACCTTCACCGTATCTGGTACAGAAACCCTTATACAGCACTCATCTCTCCACAGTCTTGGTTGCTTTCTAATACAAAGTGGTTACATCACCAAGAACTTCAAACCTCCACTGTACACGTGCTCCATTGAAACACCCATGACAGTTAACAACATGTATGGCCATGTAATCTGTGAGTCCATCGGGGATAGTTCATCCGAGTATTCCAAAAGATCCATTTCCCATGGCTGACATCTTCAACTTGCTATAACACAACTTATTCTAATATACACTTTACATGAAATTTCCCAAATTTGGGCTCTATTAAAGATTACGTAATGAGATACACAAAGACACCAAGAACATATCATACAAAACAATTCACAAATTAAAACTTAAACCATATCAGATGAACCACCCAACAAGTACTACTAGAACACAAACATATAATAAGGAAACACATGACACACAGAGCTTACAGACAAATCACTTGGACTCAAACAAATTTTGCTTCTTGTACTGTAGAATTCTACCAACACTTCTTTCCTATCACCAAAACTAAACATCTACCACACAACCACTGGTCATTTGTCCAACATAATACTCATACCCTCGCCAACGACATTAAGGAAATGCATACTAGTTTATTTCTGGTTATAACTGTTTTAATAGAGCAGAGAGATATACATGCTAATTAGACTACAGCTGCCTTCTTCACTGCTGTCCTTTGTTCGATGACTTTTCTTCTGTGGTTGTCCCTCAAGACTGGGTTCAAAATTTTTTTCCAGCTCTAGTATACGGCTTTCAATATTCGCACGTTCTCTGATTACATGATGCCAGTTACCATTGCGTTCTTCGGTGCCAACAGTATGGACTGTCAAGAAGTGAGGTTCTGGTGCAAAATTAACCTGTGGGGGTAAATAAAACACATTGAAACTTACAAGACTGCAATACCTACTACTTCAGTAAAGAAAAAACAGTAAAAAATTCACAAGGAGAAGTGGTAAAATCCACTAAAAAACAGACTGTCGACATTCTATTGGTCACGTCTTGAGAAAAGGTAAAGGTATAGTCACTGATGGTTTGTGGTATAGAGAGATGTACATAGAAAACATGTATAACACATAGGTTTTCGGTATTGGTCATGTTTACCAAAATACACATGTGAACTATGATCATTACTACCCATACACACCTTATTCGTTGAAGAGGAACACCTTCGGACACCATCAGTACGATATTTTTCGTTCCACGTCACATTAATTTTCTTGAGAGACTCTGGGGCATGACTACTAGCCAAAAGGTCAATATCTTCATCTGAAGACGAATCATCACCCCAAGCAAAGGTTGTCTCTGGTACATCTAAAGCTTGCTGGGTGCCACGAGTAGGTTTCTGGCAGAACAAAATGTCTAATGATAAAGCTGGTGTGAAGAAGCCAGAATCATCCTCCTTCAAAACACTGTCGTCTTCACAACAATCTTCATCTTCTGACCACGATGTCCGTCTATCAATTAAAGCTGTCATTGTACCTGGTGAATGGAAGGTGAAAAAAGTTTTACACAAGTAGGTTAAAACGTTAGGATTACAATGTGATTCTATAGAAGAATCCCTGATCGCAGACCCATACTACAGATACGACAGTGTGAGTGTAGATTCTACGAGTCACAATTATGGACTGGTGTAATGGTTTTCACTAACAACTGACAAGAGGGTGTTTTTTTGAAACGGGAACTCGACACCGGTGATATGTTAGTAGTAGGGGCTTTAAATCTAATGTCTGACAATGTATAAGTATGCATTTCCTTAATGTCGTTGGCGAGGGTATGAGTATTATGTTGGACAAATGACCAGTGGTTGTGTGGTAGATGTTTAGTTTTGGTGATAGGAAAGAAGTGTTGGTAGAATTCTACAGTACAAGAAGCAAAATTTGTTTGAGTCCAAGTGATTTGTCTGTAAGCTCTGTGTGTCATGTGTTTCCTTATTATATGTTTAGTAGTACTTGTTGGGTGGTTCATCTGATATGGTTTAAGTTTTAATTTGTGAATTGTTTTGTATGATATGTTCTTGGTGTCTTTGTGTATCTCATTACGTAATCTTTAATAGAGCCCAAATTTGGGAAATTTCATGTAAAGTGTATATTAGAATAAGTTGTGTTATAGCAAGTTGAAGATGTCAGCCATGGGAAATGGATCTTTTGGAATACTCGGATGAACTATCCCCGATGGACTCACAGATTACATGGCCATACATGTTGTTAACTGTCATGGGTGTTTCAATGGAGCACGTGTACAGTGGAGGTTTGAAGTTCTTGGTGATGTAACCACTTTGTATTAGAAAGCAACCAAGACTGTGGAGAGATGAGTGCTGTATAAGGGTTTCTGTACCAGATACGGTGAAGGTCTTTGGTAAAGTAAAACAAGGAAAGGGGTGACATTGACAGCGTCTTTTCAGATAAGACACATTTGACTACAGAAGTTACATTTCTTTCTTAGTTTTGTGGACTTACTTTTTCCATAGCTATTTCTGTACTTGACCTTTTCCCCCTTTTGGTGACTTATTTATAAGTTTAGTTGAAATATTTCTGTCTTTGGACGATGTTTTTCATATTTGGTTATTTTTATAATGTTTGAATTTTGATCAACCTTTTAGTTGTAATATTTATAAGCTTGGTCGAGACATTCCATATTTTGGCCTTTTCGCCTTTGGTTATTTTTTCCTAGGTTTTATACATTTGACTGTTCTGTATTTGCCATAACTTCTTCTAAGACATTGTTCATATCTGGTAATGTAAGCTCTGAGCCGACAAGACAACGTCATGAAAACAAAACCAATAAAGAAAATCAACAAAAAAACTTGGTTTCTTCTTCTTCTTCTTCTTCGTTCATCCGGAGTTTTTTTTCCGGATGTGATTGCGTTGTGCCTGTTTACAGCAGAGCTGTGTTCTTGCGCCGTTAGGCCGACACATCCGACTTCTGCGGGCATTTGTTGACCGGGTTAACCTTCCCGGGGACTTGGTTTCAATATATCAAAGAATGTATTATTCATCAAAACACTTTAGTGATATAAGAAAAATCAATGACATACATGAGTAGTGAAAAACAGTTTAGAGATATAAGAAAACATCAATGACATAGATGCTTAGTGAAAAACACTTTAATGATATAAGAAAAAATCAATGACATAGATGCTTAGTGAAAAACACTTTAGTGATATAAGATAAAATCAAGGACATACATGAGTAGTGAAAAACAGTTTAGAGATATAAGAAAAAAATCAATGACATAGATGCTTAGTGAAAAACACTTTAATGATATAAGAAAAAAATCAATGACATAGATGCTTAGTGAAAAACACTTTAGTGATATAAGATAAAATCAAGGACATACATGAGTAGTGAAAAACAGTTTAGAGATATAAGAAAAAAATCAATGACATAGATGCTTAGTGAAAAACACTTTAGTGATATAAGATAAAATCAAGGACATACATGAGTAGTGAAAAACAGTTTAGAGATATAAGAAAAAATCAATGACATACATGATTAGTGAAAAACAGTTTAGCTATATATCATAAGAAACAATCAATGACATAGATGATTAGTGAAAAACAGTTTAGAGATATAAGAAAACATCAATGACATAGATGCTTAGTGAAAAACACTTTAATGATATAAGAAACAATCAATGACATAGATGATTAGTGAAACACCAAAAAGTTCTGGATTAGTGATCTTCATTCTTCTGGGCTCTGCTGGTTGACTATCAAAAACACTGTTGTTGTCGAAGCCATCACACATACCTTATTTGTTTCGGATCCAGAATAAAGACATGTATGAGATATCATACAAGATATCTGAATACTTCTTTTTATCATACCAAAACCACCCGATAGCGGTGGTCGACACTTTTTTCTAATACTACCACTTGATTGGGTAGCATAAGCGATAGGTCCTTGCAGTATGCCTTAAGGGCTGCCAAACTGTCTCTATCATTTGGTTGGATATCCTCTGCTACTATGAGTGAACTTGTTGCCAGGGTGTCTAAGGGTGTCGTTCGTTCTCGTGATGTCTGGTGATGTAAGTACCGTTGTAGGTTCGAATTGTATAGATTGTCACGTAACTGACAGGGATAATCATTGTGAATGTTCCCATTATAGCGGGTAAGGTTATCATTGAAGATACAGTGGTGGCAGTCTGGTACTTGCGTTAGACTACGATGATGGTGTAAATAGACAGGTGGTGCTGTCGTCTCTGGTATTGCAGTGTTTGGTGTATTCATACGTGGCTGATGACGTATTCGTTTGTGTTTTTGTAGGCCATCGTTCGTATTATACACCTTATCACATAACTGACAGGGATATACTTGGTCTTTCCCCTCGTGAATGGTCCGAATGTGACGATTAAGGGTATACTTATCACAATAGGCTTTGTCGCACACTGAACACGTGAAAGTAGATCTGGTGGTCATATTGATAAACTGTTTTTTTTCCTTCTCGCTTTCTTACAATCCCAAAAAATGTTCTGGTGTATACAATGTTTCACTGTTTTATCAGAGGCCAACGACACGAATAAGGCTCACACCAAGTTTCACTGCTGTAGCTAGCCAAGTCACTACGTGAAAAATAGCTGGTTACTACACGAACAATGCTCACACCAACCTGTTTCACCGATGTAGCTAGCCAAGTCAGTACGTGAAAAATATCTGCTTACTACACGAACACTGCTCACACCAGCCTGAAGCACCTCTGTAGATACCCAAGTCAGCCCTGAACTGGTACTGAGCTCACAAGAGACGCCTTCTATTTTATACACTGGTTCTGCACACGACGTAGCTGACGTGGCAGTTAGACAAGCTATTCTCACGCCTGCTTCCTACACACCGATGACTCATACTTAATTACTTTTGCATATGGCGTTGATGACGTAGTCTCGGACATCCGCGTTCTTTATCACAAGGGGGTATGTGATATTCTTGTAGGTCTGTATGTGTGTATAGTTGTGATACCAGTAGTACTGGTTTGTGTGGCCCTCTTTGTTTTTTGTGTACTTATGTGTCTGTATGTACAAATGTATCAAGTGTGTACTTGTGTATAGTTGTGATGACAGTAGTAATAGTATGGATTGTCTGTACTTCTGAATCTGTACGTGTGTTTGGTTGTATTTGTCTTTGAGTGTGTGTGTGTGTGTGTGTGTGTGTGTGTGTGTGTGTGTGGTTGTTGTGATGACAGTAGTAATGCTAGGAGATGTGTTTGTCTTTGTGTTTTTGGTTGTAGGTGTGTATTTGTGTAATTGACTATGGGTGTGTACTTGTGTGTACTTGTGATGACAGTAGTAATGGTATGGGTGTGTTTTTGTGTGCTTGCAGGTCTGTATGTACACATGTATCAAGTGTGTACTTGTGTATAGCTGTTGTTGTGACAGTAGTAATGGTATGGGTGTGTCTTTGTGTGTTTTTGTTTGTAGGTGTGTGTGTGTGTGTCTGCACATGTGTATATCTGTTGTTGTGACAGTAGTAATGGTATGGTTTGTCTTTGTGCTTGTCTGTCTTTATGTGTATGTCTGTATGTACAAATGTGTCTGTGTGTGGTTGTCTTTGTGTTTGTAGGTGTGTATTTGTGTAATTGATTATGGGTGAGTGTGTCTGTCCTTGTTTGCTTCTTTGTTTTCCTGTGTCTGTACTTGAGTGGATGTTTATGGGTGTGTGCGGTTGACTTTGTGCTTGTATGTGTGTACACGTGTGTGTACTTGTGCTGACAGTAGTAATGGTATGGGTTGTCTGTGTATGGTTGCCTTTGTGTTTGTATGTGTGTGTGTGTGTGTGTGTGTGTGTGTATTTGTGTCTTTGATTATGGGTGTGTACTTGTGTATAGCTGTTGTTGTGAGAGTAGTAATGGTATGGTTTGTCTGTACTTCTGTATCTGTATGTGTGTACGTGTGTGTGTGTGTTTCGTTGTCTTTGTATTTGTGTGTATCAAGTATGTACTTGGTTGTCTTTGTGCTTGTCGCTAATATTCGTAGTAGTATTATCACTACTATTGATTCTTCCTCACTTTACCCACCACCATTGCACTATACATACTTTCCCCTACAATTTAAGTGGTCACTCGACTACTTGACCACTGCTTGACCACTGCTTGACCACGTCATCGATCACTTTAATCACTACCATAATCTTAGGCACATCGTCCTCTACAATTTAAGTGGTCACTCGACCACTTGACCACTACTTGACCACTGCTTGACCACTACTTGACCACTAATTTACCACCCTTTAAGCATCACCATGTCGCTACAACTACTTTCCGGTAAAATTTATTCACTTGACCACTGCTTGACCACTACTTGACCACTAATTTACCACTCTTTAATCATCACCATCTCATTACAATCACTTTTCCCTAAAATTTCCCTAAAATTTTCCTCACTTAACCACCGCTTGACCACTGCTTGACCACTACTTGACCAATACTTGATCACTAATTTACCACTAATTTAAGCATTACCATGTCACTACGACCAATTTTCCCTAAAATTTTCCTCACTTGACCACTGCTTGACCACTAATTTACCACTCTTTAATCATCACCCTCTCATTACAATCACTTTTCCCTAAAATTTCCCTAAAATTTTCCTCACTTGACAACTGCTTGACCACTGCTTGACCACTACTTGACCACTAATTTACCACTAATTTAAACATTACCATGTCACTACGACCAATTTCCCCTAAAATTGTCCTCACTTGACCACTGCTTGACCACTGATTGACCACTAATTTACCACTCTTTAATCACCACCATATCATTACAATCACTTTTCCCTAAAGTTTCCTTACTTGACTACTTGACCCTTACTTGACCATTGCTTGACCACTGGTTGACCAGTGTGTAATTGCGAACACCTCTTATTATATTTATGACCACCCCTGTATCACTCCTACTTGATCACTAATACCCCTTACCACCATACCCATTATAACTTTATATGCTTTCCTTTGTAATGATGGTAGTGAATATACCACCCTTTACCTTCACTACTATCACACTGTTCAGATGATAGTAACCATCTACACCTCTTACTTCGTCGAGTATAACCACGACCCATCACACCCATGTTTATACATTACTCACCACACATACTAATACATTCATATACGCCACCACCATATATCCAACCCATGAGTAGAAACCACGACCCATCACACCCTTGTTTATACATCACTACACCACGCATACACATTCATATACGCCACCACCATATACCCATGAGTAGAATGACCCATCACACCCTTGTTTATCACCACGCATACACATTATGTCTACGACACCACCATATACCCATGAGTAGAACGACCCATCACACCCTTGTTCATCACTACCCATACTAATATACGTAACCACCATATATCCATCACACCCTTGTTTATCACCACGCATACACATTATGTCTACACCACCACCATATACCCATGAGTAGAACGACCCATCACACCCTTGTTTATCACTACCCATACTAATATACGTAACCAAAATAACTTTCCCCCCTTCGCTTTCCAGAACCAACTAAACATTTACCTTAATTACTTTTACACCCATCAGGCAGCGCCAAAAAACCCGTTCCCACGAAAAAAAAAACCGTTCCCAACAAATATTTCACCCGCCCAACTCAAAATATTTCCTTCATAAATTATGCCTCCAGATTCTGGAGCCGAGTCGACAATTTTACCCATATTTCCTTCATAAACCCTTTCAGCCTAGCAGCTAGGCTGAAAGTGGGGTCTGGAAACCATACTATACTACTGACACTGAATCTGTTGATGCACGTAAAATGGCCCTTTAATTTAGTTACTACATACAGGCAGATTACTGTAAGCATACTGCGAGACCTTCACATTTTCTAGGTCAGCGTCATATTGAAGTGGGGTGGCCAGTTGCCTTTCCCCCTGCCTTTCCTATCCAAACAATACTAATAAATTTGTGAATATTGTTTTATGAGGCTGGCTATACCAGAGAACAGTGCTGGACGGACAACAAGAGTCATGCTACTTGTCGCAATTGTACCTGAACCATTGCCGTGCTATGAAAGTGCACTAACCACAAAGCCATCGCGGCTCTTGGTGTGTAGAAACGACGCAATAACTAATAGGAGTAGGAAATAAATATATAAATATCCATTATGCAACATGCGGATGGAATAATAGGTTTCCAACAAAAAAAAAAAATAGAACAAACACGCGTATAGTGCTATTACTGTAAATTACATTTAATCGAAACCTATTTTATAATAGCAGACATGTAGACAAAACGGTAGAGGCGCATACGGACAGATGTATGTAGCGAAAGATAGGGGCATGGATAGAGAGAGAGAGAGAGAGAGAGAGAGAGAGAGAGAGAGAGAGAGAGAGAGAGAGAGAGAGAGAGAGAGAGAGAGTCTGTGTGTTTTGAAGTACATTTTTAATCAATACATCCGAACTGTTAGTAGTATCAGCAGGGAGATGTACAAAGTGGTATGCTTGCAAATATACATATTAATTTAGTGCAGAAAAGAGAGAAAGAGAGGGGGAGAAAGAAGAAGGAGAACAAAAAGATTACGAGGAGGAGGAGGTGACGAAGATGTGGAGGAGAGGAAGAGGAAGGAGGAGGAGGAGGAGGAAGAGGGGGAGAAGAAGAAGAAGAAGAAGAAGAAGAAGAAGAAGAAGAAGAAGAAGAAGAAGAAGAAGAAGAAGAAGAAGAAGAATGAGAGACAGTAGACAGAGAAAAAGCGCGGGGGGGGAGGGAGATTGAGGGGGAAAAAAGGGGGGGGCAGGCAACAAAGAGACAGAAAGTGTGGGAAGTTTAGTCAGACGAGAGATAGAGAGAGGAGAGAGAGGGAGAGAGAGAGAGAGAGAGAGAGAGAGAGAGAGAGAGAGAAGACAGTTTTGCAATTGGCAAATGTAGTTCGATTTAATATAACCTAACTGATAGTTGTGTTTGCAGGCAGATGGGCGGTGGGGCGTGCTGGCAGATATGCAGATTAATAAAGAGGTAGAAAGACGGGGGAGGGGGTGAGTAGGAGAGTGAATGGTGGTGGAGAGAGAGGGCGCGGGAGTTAAAAAGAGAATGAATGTTTTGTACTAATGGACATATATTATGAATGAAATGTATTTTCTTTTTACTCGAACTTACAGACCAAGGAGGGACCAGCTGTGCAGATGGTAAGTCAGACAGACAGGTGCGTATGGAGAGAGAGAGAGAGAGAGAGAGAGAGAGAGAGAGAGAGAGAGAGAGAGAGAGAGAGAGAGAGAGAGAGAGAGAGAGAGAGAGAGAGAGAGAGAGAGATTAGGAAATTATTAAGAAATGGAGACAATGAGATAGAGTGAGAGTCAGTGAAAATGTGTGTGGAAGAGTAGAAAGGGGAGTAGGCGGGAAGAGTATAATGGGGACACCTCGAGTCTGGCACTCTCCGGGGATTCCCTATTGTTGCACTGGCCGAATGAAGCATTGAGATATTCCCAAACCTCGTTAAGTGCCGTCTGGTTGTAGAAACTGCATAGAGAAATTGACAAACATATTTGGAATCATTTGTTGATATTTGAATTGCATGAAGTTCAAGTTATGACAGTCAATTGTATACGACAACTGAATACACAAACTTGTACAGTCACATTCATACGACAACCGAATACACAAATTTGTACAGTCAAATTTATACGAAAACATAATATGCAAACTAGTACAGTTAATTTTACACACACACACACATTGAAGCTTGAATTTTACACACACACACGCGCGCGCGCGCACACACACACACACATATAAACTTATATTTGTGTGCGTGTATATGTGTGTGTACGTGTGTGTGTGTGTATGTTGTGCATATACATACACATACAAATGGGATTTGCCAGAATATACGTAATAAGGCCTAGAAAATTGTTCTTTATAGCACTTGTTCATTCTAGCATAAATGGATAAATTGTATACTGGCACTGTTACGTTGACAGTCAGTTAGCATGCAACACTTACATTTAAACAAGAACAATGAAACGTGACAAGTCCGAGAGCATCGACTGCACTAAGGTATGAAATGTTATGCCTGTACATATTCTAGACAAGGGTTTAAGGAGGTAGAATGACCCTTGGAGGCTGGATTATTTTCCAGATAAGTCTGAAAATATTATAAATACACATAACTAGATATTGAAGAAATGAATATAGGAAACCAGTAGAAGGAGAGAAATTGTTATTTCTTCTTCTTCTTCTTCTTCTTCTTCTTCGTTCATGTATTGTTATTTAATACTGAGTGGGGTCGTGCCTCCAGAGATACAGAGACGTCAAATAACTCGCCGTAATAACGAAACACTGCGCGAGACAGCTTAAGGTCTTCCACAAGAGGACAAAAGCATGTTCAATACCAGACAGCTGATTTGGAAAAAAAACTAATTAACAAATTTCTACTGACACAGAAGCCAACTAGTGAAAACCAACAAAAAGACTTTTGCTATGCCACGTTAACTGTCTGACAGGGATGGACTAGCAAAATCTACTCATCATCTCACATCAAAGATGCTAGCCCGCTGAGTGAGGTCTGGCCCGTACAAGAGGCGAATCGCATCACTAGTGCTGTTCAGAGCTAATCGAAAGTGCTTGCATGTGTGTAATCCGCATGCGTATGTGTGTGCGCGCGCGTTTTAATAACCCTTAGATCCCCATTGTACCCTAAGCGGATTACGAATGCAAATAATTCAACGCCGTCTTGCTGAACTTTGGAAACTTGAATAATTTGTGAAAACTGTGCTGGAGAAGAATGTACTCAGTGTTATCTTTGACACGATCCAGCAGGTGAAATTAACGTCATTTCTGCTGAAACCAAACATTTGTTCCCTAAACTAACTAAGGCGCATTCAACAAACTGCACAGCCCGTATCGATTCAATAAAAATAAAGCTTTACCCTGGGAAAATACTCAGCTGGCACGGGTTTCAATGGAAAAATCATTAATGATATCAGAATGTTCGGTGCGTTCTTTGGCTGCGGATTTATCTGTGAGAATAATGTCTCTAGCTGTTTGATGCCCATAATGGAACACTGCTGTGATGTATTCTTTCATTATCTTCGACTATCACGGTTGTCAACTGGCTGTTGCAGATGGTAGGGTGTTAGGTATCTGCAGAATATCAAGCCTCAGTCTTTTTTCATTAGATCGTGTGCTCGAATATCCAAATACCACCAGCTGTATTTATTATCATCCTGCCTAATAAACACGAGCACAAATGCATACGTTTAGTGACTGAACGACTTTGTGTGGCGAAAAGATAGTTAGATCATTACTATCAAGTGAGCTGCTTTGTATTCTTCATCAAGCCTATTGCTCAGTACATCCGACTCCGAGAAACATTGCCGGATTTGCTTTCCCTAGGCTTTGACTAGTCCTGATCTACCCACCAGGCAGCAGGTTAGTATATCTCGTCGTCTAGTCCCTACCCTTGACCTGTCCGACATGGGAGACCCAACCAGCAGCTGCGCTACCTTCGGCGGAGCTCTTGAGATAATTGATACACGCAGGCCCTTCTATGAATTCAAAGTCGTGGAGACCCAACAGAGAGGAAGCTAGATACAACTTTTGGGCAGTTGTTAACAAAAATGTCACTAGAAACATCACATAATAATGAAAAGATACTTGTCTTGTAATATTCTATTTAATATTGTATTTAATATATAGTGTTTGTCCATCAATAATGATGATGACCATTCATTTCATCCAGCTGGGGTTGAAAGTATGGAGCCGTGAGTGCTAAGATGGCTGGTAAGGCCTATTTTGGCTCGAAATGTTCTGTGACAATGTGGGCAAAGAATGCTTGACATGAAGTTGGAATGAAGAATTACTTTGTGCGATGAATTGGATAAAAGTGAGGAAAGAGTTGCGCAATTCGTCGACCACACTCTCTCGCATGAGTCCATCTGAATCCAGTGGCAAGACAAGTCAAGACGACTGGAGACGAATACAGGTGCAGTGGATGACCAGGGCGCTCTACGTGCTTTGCCGCGCTCATTAGTTAATTATATAATAGTCAGGTACTAACTTTATCTTTGCCAATCGAAGTGAGAAAAGAGAGCTCTTAAGAGCTAAAAACAGAAAAAGGTGTTTAGAGTCGAGGGAATCGACTTCATTGCACCAGATTTTATTCCATAGATCATTGTCTCTTTCCACAGGGCGGCTTGCCGAAAGCATCGATCAAAGTGTGAGCTCCAGCGACGACTCCCAGAAGTCTCCGAGAGAATTTGCACTTGTGAACTGAAAGGCGGAGTTCGAATCGAACCCACAAAATTTGTAGAGCGAAGCAAGAGACACAACGCCAAGGAGACCCCGAAATACTTATGCTCTTAAGAGCTACATTGAGCCACTCCTGACGAACGGAAGCGAATCATGGACAATTAGCAGCAAGTGAGGAATTATGTGAAAGCTTGGATGGGTGTGTCCGACTTCGCGACTTCGGCATGCTTCTGTGTAAGGTGTGTTTCCTCTAGACCAGTGGTTCTCAACCAGTGGGGAATTCCCCCCCCCCCCCCCCCAGCGGGAAATTTTACGTTTTCCGATGGGGGTTGGGGGGGGGGGGAAATTATTAAGATTATTTCAAGATTGCGTTAATACAATAACCGATTACTTGATATTGTTTTTCCTTCCATACTTTACGGTTCTGTACTTCTCGCCTTCTGAAATTCGTTTTATAACGTAAGTAGACCCGCAAATCATGTTTTATGTAGACGTCCAGACTTGTTCTAGTGTGTATTATTAAATTTAGCTTTCATATTTACTTATACTGTGTAGGTGGGCGTCTGGGGGTATGGAGAGGAAATATGAAAGAGTGGGGGTGGGGTTGGGTGACGTTCTTAACATATGGTAAAGGAGTGCATTGGCCAAAAAAGGTTGAGAACCGCTGCTTTAGATAAATTTCATCTAAGGTACCGAGCTGTGGGTAGGTTAACTTTTCCCAACAAAGTTGCCATGGTAGCCACCATATGGCCTACTCTCTGCGATTTCCAACAGTCGTGGGATCTTTGGCGTGCACAGCTTGCTCAGAGGACCTCCTTTTATTCGAGACGACTAATAATCTTATATCACTATCCAAGAGACTGGGAGGAGTTGGGAGTTGGGAGTGGGGTGGGGGGGGGGGGGTATAATATCTTTATATACCAACGGTTCTGGGGAAAATGCTAAACTATACATGGGTCGAACCCGACACCTTCTAAACCTGAGTCTGACAGCGCGATCTCTCAGCCACACACGCACACATCTCTTCTCCCCCCCCCCCCCCCCCCCCCCACCTTTCTTCGGGAAAAAAATGCTAATCACTATGCAGGGGTCTAACCCGACACCTTCTAAACCAGAGTCTGACAGCTCAATCTCTCAGCCACACACGCACACATCTCTTCTCCCCCCCCCCCCCCCCCACCTTTATTCGGGGGGAAATGCTATTCACTATGCAGGGGTCTAATCCGACACCTTCTAAACCTGGGTCTGACAGCGCAATCTCTCAGCGCAATCTCCCTGGCCGAGGAATTAAACGACTTTCTTCATAATCTCGTTTATTCACGTAGGATCTCGCAGCGCGCGAGAATTGGTAGCGGTTCTCGCCATGTTAGAGACTTACGGGATAAGTGAGCCGGCCGCTCAGAAAGCAATGGCAAACTACTGAACGTAATCTTGCCAATGAATCAACAACAGAGGTAAAATGCTGGTGTTAACAGCGATGTCCTGTAAAGGATATGCGGAAAAAAATTGTCCTATTACTAAACAAGCTGAATAGCGCATAAATGCCTTTGAATATAAATGTTATAGACGAGTTCCAAGAATATCTTGGGTAAAGAAAAGAACAAATGCATCCATACTTCAAGGCCTGAATATTGAAGAAGGTTGGCTATTAAAGACGATAAAACAAAGAAAATTGAAATATTTTGGTCACTTGAAATGTCACGAAAGTTTTGGAGAGAACAATAATGGAGGGGTATATGTCGGGAAGAGAGGAAGAGGAAGGCCAAAGAGAAGATGGGTGCAGGATGTGACGGATGATCTCCAGATGGGTGTATCGGACGCGGGACATCTTGCTTATGATCGAGAAGTTTTCCGGAAGGTTGTTATGGGAGCGAGATTCTTCAAAGGACATGCTACTGAATGAATTAATGAGGAAGGTTTATATATTCTGGATCAGAAAAGAAGGGAAGAAACACATAACAGTATCATCATCGTAGTCATCGTATGCATGCGGATAGCCTTGGGCGGTCATGTTGCGCCATCTCACACGATCACCGGCCTTGGGCTAGGTCTATGATCTTAACCCCGATTATGCCTTGTGGCCAAGCCATATAGATATTTACTTCTTTACCGTTTCATTTCTCTTTACCCGTCAGTTTTACTGGTTGTCGATAAGTTCTCAAGTTATTTCTCCTCACAAAGTAACCAAAATATCTTGAATGTCTATGTTTCAATTTCTCGGACTAGTTTACAGTTTTGGCTAAAACGGTTTGGATCAGACAGGTGGAGTTGTTTGTCCATCAAGAATGATGATGACCATTCATTTCATCCAGTGGGGTTGAAAGTATGGAGCCGTGAGTTCTATAGTCTGTCCAGAAACGAATGCCGTGATTCACGATCAATTATTTTGAAAACTGTCTGTTGCATCGTTATGAAATTTTTCCTGCCGTCTTATTTACCCCCACCCAAGGAATATGTCTTTGATAGGTCCAAAAGCAACTTAAATCGTCGAAAGCGGCGACATTTCTTTGATGTTTGGCGAAAATGTGGTGAATTCACCCCTAACGAACTAGTTTTACAGTAAAGCAACGTCATTTCGGGTAAGGACACAAGTACAAGGCGTATCCAGATTCGTATGGGAATGGGTGTAATAAAAAAAATATCTTAAAAGTCGACAGGGTCGACTGCATTGCACCGGGTTTTTATCCCATATGGCTCAGTCTCTTTCCGCAGCGCGGAAAGCGTCGCACAAAGCACGAACTCCGTAGCTCTAGCGACGACCCTCGGGAGTTTACGGAAAAATGCACTCGTGAAATGAAGGACGCGGCCCGGAATCGAACATACAACCTTCGGAGCCCGAGTCAGACTGTTTGACCACTTCACCACGGAGCCTCCCGAGAGGGGTGCAATGTGTAATATTAGTAAAGACAGAGAATTTACAGAGGCATGGGGTAAATAATGTGTAAATTGACAGGAAAGTAGAAGGAATATATTTCTTACCTTATTTTTCATTTCCTTCTTGTTTCTTCAGCTGCTGGTTAATAATGTGTACACAAGTATTTATGTTACTTGGATGCATTTAGCTTTTTATATTGAGTTCGTGAAAGCTTCCAAATAGCTGTGCGTTAATGTGCGTATGGAGTGACCAGAAATGATACTGCAATTTAGTCATCTTGTGTCCATTTTTAAGGATCTGTTCAGCTGTCTGTGTATTTTGTTCACACGTACACATGGGTGACGGACCCGCTTTGAGTCTTCGTGAAAGATTGTCTACTCTGCTGTTTACCATTTAGAGAAGGAACATGATTACCTGTTTTGCACTATGAAAATAGTTGTCAGTGTCTCTGTAGTGGGCTTTCTTCTTAACGACCAAGATGTTGGTCCTCTTTTCATTGAAGTTTATAGATTGATTCGTATGCACGTGTGTTGTCCCCCAATTTGACAACGTGTTTGCTCTCACGTTTCTTGTTATGCCACAGTATATCAGTTTCCACCGCAATAATACTCTTCTGTTGGTATTCAATGCGTTTAGTGTGTGTGTTTTTTTTCAATACCAGTTGTTTGTCACCGCTGAGGGCTTGCGGAATTGAAAATTCATCACTGTGGAATACAAACTGTTGCCATTGACATTGTGCTGATGCTGTAATGTTTAGGGCCTGCAATTCGTCTGAATAGTTGGAATAAAATATCCCAGTAAGTGTGTACGTGGATTAAGGTCGCGATCTGCTCAGACCTTAATCTGTGTCGGACGATTCTAGTAGGTTGATGACTTCTCTCGGCAGTCCATTAACCATTCAACGCTAATGTTTCCGTGTGAATCTGTAATACTTCTAATAATGTGCCCTTCATCTCTGACCCGTAAATTATATACCGCATATAAACAAACTTTGAATCTGCTGTACAATCTCCAGAACAAAAAAATATTTTTGTTGGGTGGACATAATGAAAAGGTTATATGCTAAATCTCATAATTTTCCCTCAGTTGGTTACTGAGATATAGATTTTTATATGGATGCAAACATATGTGAATGCACTATAAGATAGGCCGATAAGGCCTATTTTGGCTCGAAATGTTCTTTGACAATGTGGGCAAAGAATGCTTGACGTTCCAGGAGGAGGATCTCCGGCAATTGTTTTTCTGTCCAGCCTTTTCTTCACAGCTCTTGCAGTCCTGGCTGCTGCACTAGTGACTGCACCCTTAAAGGTGGAGTAGGACTAAACCAATTACAAATAAGCTACGAATTCTCATTAATTGGCGCTTGCGCAAAATGCGATTAAACTGGTATTTCACAATCACCAGCTATAACGATGTTTCAAGAGACCAAAAAATTTCAGTTTTCTTTGTTTTATCGTCTTCAGTAGCCAACCGTCTTCAATATTTAGATATTGTCGTATGGATGCATTTGTTCCTTTCTGTATCCAAGATATTCTTAAGCCTTCGTACATTCTGTATATCATAATGTCCGTGTCCACTCCATTTTTGCCCAGAGATTTCCAAGTTTTTCAACTTTAAATATTTCTAATTCGCAGACAATTATGCTGTTGCTCTTTTGTGAATTTTCGTTTTTCTCCTAACTGTGGTACGTTACATCTTAAAGTTAAAGTTAGTTGCTTATCTTTTATAGGATAAGTCGCAGCCAACCCCAGCATTTTTCGGCTGTTTGTGATTTATTTGCTAGTTTACGTTTAGTAGTTTGTCATTGCTTTCTGAACGACGGCCACTAACACCTTTGCTTTCATTGAAAGCACCAAAGCAAGGAGGTCTGCTGCCAAATCGCTCACAGCTGTGTTTCGAACGCGTTATGCGGGATTGCGAATTGCGTCCGCAAAGCCTTGGCCACAGAGCCGACACGTTATATCTACCATAGCTAATTATATTCCCCATGTCAAAAAATAGTTTGAGTCATCTATTATTGATTATTGCACAGTTTCCGTGCGTTTATAATGCGTATTGTTTCCGTTGTTGTCTAAGATCAGCTTCATAAGTGATGTATTAATGAAATAACGTATGAGAGTAGGGAGATAAGAAGGATTGAATGTGAGACCGGCCTGCGTGCCCAATTCTTAACACTTTGAAAATAAAGTTCCTTGGTTAATTTATTTAGAGTTCACAAATTCACTCTTCCCATGGTTATTTTCCCCTATAGTTTGATACAGGGTTCTTCCTTGACAGGACAATCAGGAAGAATTCCACTTACTAGCACCATTGCTTGTGCCACACTCCGTCCGTGTTTTGATAGGATTCCTTTGCCTGTGGGTCTTTTAAAAGTTAGCACTGATAATTTTTTTTCCCCGCGTTTCCATCCTGTTTCAGAATATTGCGGTCAACATCAGCATCTTTCAGCTGTATGTTGATTCCTAGGCTAGATTACGCTCATCAGCACGCCACGACTTTCTGTGCGACCGGCTCCATACTCTCATAAGTCACTGGTGCGACTCGAACCGCTTCCAATTCTCGTGCACTCACGTCAACCACGAGAGTATTCGGGATTACGGAGAAAGCTGCTAACTCCTCGGCCAGGGAGCTGGCACTGATAATTGTTAAGTAATATATTATAAATATATGTAGTAATAAGACTCCGTGGCCAAAGGCTTGCGAACGCGGTTCATGAGCCGGGTACCAGGCGTTCGAAACTCAGCCTCGACCGATTTGTGCAGCAGACCGTGTCGCGTTGTGTTATAACGTGCTGGTATGGGAGCCGGTCGTTCAGAAACAATGGCAAACTACTGAACGTAAAAGTTTGCCTATTATAGTACATCAACAGCAGCTGAAAATGCTTGTGTTGACTGCAACGTCCTGCAAGGGTTATGCAACATTTTAAAAAGTCATAAGTACTGTAATATAAATATATGTAATCGTAAGAACTGTAATATACATATATGCAATCTTATGCGGCAGATACTGCCTGAGCAATTTGATATAGGAAGGATTTTAATATATGCTAGTAAACCACATTAACAATGTGGTAACTTTCACTCTGATATTAAAAAGTAAAAATTAAAGGGTCCTTTTATAAGGCCTTGAGGTGTATTAGGTATATAACGTATACTATATGAGACATGTCGCATATTTTTTTTATTGAATAACCATCACTCGGTGAATGATGTATTGTTTTCATTATCGCTTAGGCCGCCTTTACTTTCCAGGTCATTTACCGGTTGCTATTTTACTAACTATGATGCGACCCGGGAGCCCAAGTCAATGTTTAAAAATGCACTATAATGGGGATTTGAACATATGACCAGCGGGCCGACAGGCCATCATGATATCCACTGCCCTACCTCATTTTAATATATTGTCTGCTATAATAGTAATAATACATCGAACCCAGACCTCCATTTCATGGTTACGGGTTCACTTAAAACCCCAAAGTTCAAGGTACACAACATAAGCACGATTTTTTTTTATGAGTGATATCATAAAATTGCGATTGGTAGAAATTCTCATTTAGTGCAGGACAGCAACATGGCTATCTTCAGCAAACCTCTCGCTATTTATCCCACTTGTTATGAACTGGGACATTGCTGGACGCCTTACTGTCGCAGAGCGTCCCTAGACATCGCAACTCATATTTTTACACAATCACTTAAAGTATATGGAACATTATATTTGGTAAGGCTACTATTACTAAGATTTAGAATTGTGAGACAGCCAGTCGTTGTACAAATATTAAGCGGGATGTCTCGTTACGTGCGAATAGCTTTGCCGACTATTTGTACGTATATGAAGCATTTAAGGTCCCATAGTTACACGACCGGCGCTGTGGCCTAGGGGATCTTGAGACACTCGGATCATAATTCCCCGAGATACTGAGACGAGGGTTCGAAATCAGCCGACTGCGCATTGAAAATAAATCGCTTTGCATTTATTTCAATGGTTCAGAAACCAATGACAACCTGGTGAGCTTAAAATCGCCAAGAAAATCACAAATGCTGGGGTTGATTTCAACATCTTGTAAAGTATACTCTATTATAGAGTCTATAGCAGAGGTTCCCAAACTACGGCCCGCGGGCCACTTGTTGCCCGCCAGCTGTCAGAAAGTGGCACGCGAGGCCTCGTTTCAGTCGAGATTTCAAGAATTCACAATAGAGGAGGATAATGTTGCCCTCTTCATAAATCCATTCGTATTTCCTGATGCCAAGCTCTGTCAATTACAGCAAAACCTTCAGCACTAAGTAATTGATTTGAAATGCAATTCTGCACTGAGATGTAAATTTCTGGAGCTGCCTGCTTCATCTTCAGCTGATCATATGATTTCATTCTGGCGACTATTGCCTGTCGAACAATTTGAACACTTGCGTTCATTCGCCCAGAGATACATTTGTCAGTTTTGGTTCGACTTACAGATGCGAGCAGTCATTTTCCGCAGTGATCATTATAAAAAACAAGTAACGTTCCAGACTCATCGACAGTAACCTAATTGCACTTATAACTTTGGGCACGGCAGATTTGTGCCCAGACATTGATAAACTGGCATCTGAACTTAAGCTAACTGGTTATGAAGAACAGTTACAATTGTAAATTAATTTCATTAATAGCAATTTTCGAAATTGATTTAAGATTTATTGTTAAATGAACTTTTGATTTTAAACCAAAAAATGACAGCAGTGTAGTACTGACACTGACTGCCTTTAAAGTTTTAGAAGTTTGTTGAGGAAAGTTAAGAAAGGTAAGAATGATATTGCACGACTTTTATAATTTTATAACGTTGTGGCCCGCTTAACTACCGAAAATAGTAGATATGGCCCTCGGCTTAAAAAGCTTGGGAACCACTGCTCTATAGGGTGTATTTTTAATGACTGTGGGGTTTTTGAAAATATTGTCGTTTTAAGTTTTGTATTCACCCTCTGTCTGTAGAGTTCATGCAACAAAAAAGGAAAGGTAACTACAAAACTTGGAACGGCAGTATATTTTCAAAAACTCCGCCGCAGAGCAAACACAACAGAGGGTTTCTAATCATCAGAAGAGGTTCCCCCTTTCCTGAAAGTTTCGGCCCATTTATCCTCTTATCATTCTCTAGGGGCGGGCCCATCCAGGTCATAACTCTGGTCGTCTTTCCCCTGCTGTGCGAGACAATCTGTCTGCGAGACAATCTGTCGATTTTGTTGTCCTTGTTGTGCTTGTCCCTTAGCTGTGAACGTGTCCACTGTCAAGCCCTAATATTTACATTATTTATACACCAATATATATAATAACAAAAAATAAGTTCATCGTTGATTAAATCAACAGTCATAGAAAACCAGCCACCAGACATTACTGCATAATGCAAACCCAGTAAGTTCAGCAACTTGCAGGCTGCAATTTTTCTGAATTTGCAGTTCACGATACAAACAACTGCAGACAGATGTAAAAGCACTCCACATGAAATCCACAGCTCACAGTCTTGCTCCATGCACTTAACTCAGTAGCTGGGTGATGGAACCATGCATCACCAGTCCAACATGAGGAAAATGCTTAAGGAAATCATAGCCACAAGCATAAGCACTCCAAGGACCTTAATAGCTCAACCGCTCATCCTCCATGTTCTCAACACTACTATATGGCGCGTAAACCTAGACAGCGAACAAGCAGTTAGAAAGTTGATTAGAAATCTGAAAATATGGATATACGGAAGAATATGCCGTGTTTCATGGAAACAAAAACAAAACAATCAAATACAGACATTCTAGAAAAATTGGGAATGAAAAGAGAGTCTCATCTCATCTCGTCATGTTCCTCTTGTACCTTGCGGAGGTAAAGAGAGTTGATGAAAGAAATAAAAAAAAAGGTAAGTGAAATATTTCAGCCACATTAAAAGACAAAACACTCTTATAAAAACCACATCCCCGGGATGGTTAACCCGGTCAACAAATGCCTGCAGAAGTCGGATGTGTCGGCCTAACGGCGCAAGAACGCAGCTTTGCTGTAAACAGGCACAACGCAATCACATCCGGAAAAAAAAAAAACTGGATGAACACAGAAGAAGAAGAAGAAGAAGAAAACCACATTGGATGGTAATATTGAAGGCAAGCGAGTAAGACGTAGACTATACATGTGGAAGCATAACATCAAGAGATGGACAAACAGCAGTCTGACAGAATGTACAATCGAGGCGAGAGACAGACTTGAAGATCTATTGCAGCAACCTTCATTGTGGTAATGGCACCTCATTGATTGATTTATTGAATGTCCTTTACAGGACGTCACAATCAACCCCAGCATATTTCAGCTGTGATTTTCTAGGCAATTTTACATTGAGTAGTTTGCCATTCCTTTCTGATATTTACTTTAGTGATATGTAAACAGAGAAGTATATACAAATGTATTAGCAAGTGTTTGTAGGCTGTTAATGTTTATTTGTTTTTGATATTTTCAGATAGCTGGCATACTTCGTAAACGTGGACTTAAATACTACCTCAACAAGTTTATTCCAGAAACTCTACGTTCCACCGTGTTCCTTACTGTAAATGGAACACTCTTTATATCCATGTTCTGCATATGGAGGTATGACTATATGTGTGCATGTTGCTTAAAGTACTTGTTTTTTTTTCTCTTTGAGTTGTTGTAGTAATGTGTATCCGTATCTTTTAACTCATGTTAGCCGTTACTTAGTCATTAGTCAGGGTTCCAACTTCACTGGCAAATGGTCACCCCTTGATACTCCATTCCTGTGCCAGGGAATGTCACAGAAAATGCCCTTCACAGTCCATTGTGAACAGTGGAACAGATAGCAATGCCCACAAACCAACAGTATGGACAGGCGTACATGCATGAGGCTGCTGCCAGAATGCCAACACAACAGTCCGCCACTAAAATTACAGTTCATGGTCGATGGAAGCAGCTAGTCACTTAGAAAATCCAGCAGTTGCACACACATTACCACATAAGGAAAAAACAGCTATTTCATCAACCGGCCCGTCTGCCATTTTTCCGATAATGCAGTTCACAATACAAACAACTGCGGACAAGATTTAAAAGCATTCACCATGAAATCCACAGCTCACAATGTCCCTCCACACACTTAACTCAGTAGCTGAGTGATGGAACAATGTGCCTGAGGAAAATGTATAAGCAAATCTTAGCCAGAAACAGAAACACTCCAGAGGCCTTAACAGCTCAACAGCCTATCTGCCATATTGAACCAGGATTCCATACTTAGCAAATCACCATAATCTTCATCGTCATCAAGTACTATTCAGCCCTTGGACTGGCCGTGAAGTTTCCTGGTAATTCCATTCCGTAGCTGTCAGTTTTGTATTGCTGTTTAATTCCATGTAAGCCTTCATTGATAGATCTGTGCATGCCTGGATGTTAGAATCTGCTTATATGTATGTCTAATTTAGAAGTTTCTGAAATTAAAACTCAAAAAGCTCACCCGAGGACTAAGGCCACTTCGTTTTGATCTCACAAAAATACCAGATGCATACAACAGTAGAAGTTAGGATTCAGTTTTGGGGTCTTGATGATCTGTACAAAAGGGAAATGACACCTGATGAACTGGGAGTACAAGCTAGAGATATCTTGATAAGTGCAGCCAAAGATTTATTTCCAACCAAGAAAAAAGCAACATAAGCCATGGATTACATCAAACACATTACATTAATAAAACAACAAAGGGAACTGAAACAGAAAGGAGGTGAATCCGATAAAAGCAGGATGAAGTATAAATCTTTAACTCGAGAAATAAGAAAGAACACAAGAAAGGACAAAAATCAATACATACAAGATTGCTGTACCAGAATAGAGCAATATCATAAGACTGGAAGAGATTACACAATGTTCAAAGAAATTAAGTTATTGACAAGAAATGTTCAACCTCAGTTGAATGTTATCTGTGACAAGATGGGAAATACCTTAACAGAATCTAGACAAATTCTAGAAAGATGGCAGGAGTACTACAGTGGAATGTATGATATGAGTGACAGTGAGGATATGAATGAGATACATGAGCCAATGACAGCAGAGACAGAACCTGAACCCTCATTAGATGAAATTGCATTGGCAATAAAGAACCTGAAGAATGTTAAATCACCTGGATACCAGCTGAACTAATTAAAGGGGGGGGGGGGGGGGAGAAGAAAGCATACAAATCTATCAAGCATTATGTAAAAAGATATGGAAACATGGTATGTGGCCAAAAGATTGGAAGCGAACTATCTTCATTCCAATACCAAAAAAAAGGCAACCTGAAATTATGCACCAACTATAGAACTATTGCCCTGATCAGTCATGCAAGTAAAATTCTACTAAAAATCATAATGGGAAGACTTCGTAAGAAAATGGAAGAAGAAATTAACATGGTTCAAGCTGGATTTAAACAAGAAAGAGGAACAAGAGATCACATTCTCAACATGCGTTTAATAACAGAGAAGTGCAGAGAATTTAATGTAAACCTATTCTCATGTTTTGTGGATTATTCAAAGGCATTTGACTGTGTACAGGAACTTTGGGAAATCATGAGGAATATGGGCTTTCCATCACATGTAATGAGTGGCACCTTGCAGTCTTGACAGACCAGAGTATGTGGATTGGAATTTGGCCAAAATTCTATCTCACAATGCCTGGACAGAGCTTCAGAGAACATGTAGTGCCCAAACGACATGTTCCCTCTCTCAGCCTTGCCTTGTTTGATCCAGAGGAATGGATAACCAGTACGTCTGGAACAAGGTAGGCTGCAGACGCTGGCGGCTCAGCGTCAAACCTCCGAGACCTCGCCCCCACGATCAGGAGGCGAGCGGTGGCCAGACCCTAAACCTTTGGGACTTGACTAGAGGCGTTCAGCCAAATCCTGCAGGTAAGGGTTGTATATGCGCCTGGACCACTGGGCACTTACACCTGTCAGTTGCAAGTGTCTGGACCTGTGTAAGCGTGTACTACCATCAGACTTGTGCGGCTCCCGCGACAAACGAGAATAGGGCCGCTGGAGATATTGCTCATCTGCTGCGAGCAAATCTCCGCTCCTGCCACTGTATAATAAGTAAAGAAACGATAAAAGTAGTTGTATTTCAATTGCGCTTGCGCTCCCACCTATGCTACACCCTTCATATGTCTTCACAAAGTCGGACTACATGTAATACAACTCATAAAAATGCTCTATATAGACCAACAAGCAACGGTTAGAATAGATGGCGAGACATCAGATTGGTTTGACATCAAGCAATGAGTCCGTCAGGGGTGTGTGCTGTCCCCCTATTTGTTTAACCTGTACGCCAAAAATGTAATGAGAAATGTCAAAGATGGTATAAACAGGGAGCTATATGATGCCCTAAATATCTGTGGTCATGACATACCAGAGATTCGGTGTGCTGATGATACAGTATTGCTATCCACAACACAGAATGGTATAGAAAACCTAATAGCCTCAACCCAATTGAATAGTGAAAATCACAACTTATATCTTAACATAGCAAAAATAAAGATAATGCGTACAGATAAAACTACTATGGAGAAAGAAATATATGTTAATGAGGAAAAATTGGAAGTGGTGGAAAATTTTGAATATCTTGGGTCATTGATTGCCAACAACGGTGACACAATGAAAGAAATTAAACGAACTAGACTAAAATAACTGAATAAATTATGGAGTGGGACAGACAAAACTACAAAAATTAGATTTTTAAGAGCATGCATCTATCCCATTGCGACGTACGCCTGTGAGACCTGGACACTTACTAAACAAGCTGAACAGCGCATAAATGCTTTTGAATATAAATGTTATAGACGAGTTCTAAGAATATCTTGGGTAAAGAAAAGAACAAATGCATTCATACTTCAAGAGCTGAATATTGAAGAAGGTTGGCTATTAAAGACGATAAAACAAAGAAAATTGAAATATTCTGGTCACTTGAAACGTCACAAATGTTTGGAGAGAACAATAATGGAGGGGTATATGCCTGGGAAGAGAGGAAGAGGAAGGCCAAAGAGAAGATGGGTGCAGGATGTGGCAGATGATCTCCAGATGGGTGTATCAGGCGCCGGACATCTTGCTTATGATCGAGAGGTTTTCCAGAAGGTTGTTATGGGATTGAAGTTTTGCAAAGGACATGCTACTGAATGAATGAATGAATTTAGAAGTTAATTATTGGTCCTGTTTTTGATCATTGGTACAGTTTTCCATCATTGGTTCTGTTTTGATAATTGGTCCTGGTTTTTATTCTTGGTCCTGTTTTTGATTATTGATCGTTCTTGATCATTGGTCCTATTCTCAATAAAGGGTCCTGCTTTTGATTGTTAATCTGTTTCTTGACCCTTGGTCCCCATTTCTTAATTGTTGGTCCCGTTCTTGATAATTGGTCCTGTTTTTTATCATTGGTCCTTTTTTAATGTTCGTCCTGTTTTTGATCATTGGCTTTGCTCTTAATCATTGGTCCTGTATTTAAAAAAAAATTTTTTTTCTTCTTTTCTTGATCATTAATTCTGTTTTTTTATTATTGGTCCTGTTCTCAATCATTGATCATGTTCTTTATCATTGATATTGTTCCTGACCAGTGGTCCTGATTTTGTTTATTGTTAGTTCTGTTCTTGATCGTTTGGCTTGTTTTTGATAATTGGTAACATTCTTGATCATTGATCCTGTTCTTGGTTGTTGCTCTATTAGGTTACAGAGGATAAAGTGCTGGGCTTGTAAGACTGCATGTAGGCATCATAAGCCGTGAATATGGATTGGATATTAATATAAGGTAGACAAAAACTGACAAGGCGATTCGGAAACATGAAATTTAAAAATAGAAGGATATAAGCATGACCAAATGCATAAGAGTGCTAACCCTTAAAATGCCCCGTGCTGATGCCAAGGTAACCGGTTTAGCCCCTACACTGGTCAAATGGACTAAAGTGTTGATTTCTCATCTTTGACTTGGGGACCTAAATTACAACTCAGAAGTCACCTGATGGCGCGGGATATTGGTAATAGAGAAATCTAATACCACACGCAAAAATCTGTCCAGTGCACTTGAAGTAGTAGCAAGTATAGTGTATTGACTACACTTTAGTTCAAAGTGAGCGAATGCAAAATAAAAAAAAGTTAAATAGAAATATGGGAATAGTCTTTAACCATTGACAAGTTTCTTTTGTCTTGGTTAAAGGATAATTGGCAATGACATGTCAAACAAAAGTAAAAAAGATAGCTGAAATTGGGAAACATGTATTCCACAACATGGAAATATTTTAATGAAAAATATCTGTCTTATTTAAAATTGAGGAAGTAGTTAAGAGCGTATCATGTGATGTTGATTCACAGACTATAAATTGGGAGCTCATAATCATGCAGTGGCTCGTCCTGTTCTTTCAAAATTTGTCTCTATCATGAGGCAGATGTCCTGCTTCTGGTGCTGTCATGTGTCAATTATCCAGCACATCTTGAATCCATCTATGTTGTGGCCTGCCTCTTCTCTGCTTCCTCGGTTCACATCCTTCTTTTCCAGACATTGATGTCTTTTTTCATGCCCAGAATATTTCAGTTTCCTCCATTCTGTTTATATTCTTCACTATTACTTCTGTTTAGATAGATTAGTTTGTTCTCTTTTCTAAAAAATTCTGTTTGTTATCTTTTTCTCCAAAGTTCTGTTTATTCTCTTTTCTCCAAAATTCTGTTTGTTGTCTTTTCTCCAAAATTCTGTTTATAGTATTTTCTCCAAAATTCTGTTTGTTGTCTTTTCTCCAAAATTCTGTTTATTCTCTTGTCTCCAAAATTTTGTTTGTTCTTTTTTCTCCAAAATTCTGTTTATTCTCTTGTCTCCAAAATTCTGTTTGTTGTCTTTTTCTCCAAAATTTTGTTGTATTTTCTTCAGAAATCTGTCTATTGACTTTACTCCAAAATTATCTTTGTTGCCTTTAATCAAGAATTCTGTCCGTTCTCTTTTCTCCAAAATTCTGTTTATTCTCTTTTCTCCAAAATTCTCTTTGTTGTCTTTTCTCCAAGATTCTGTTTGTTTTCTGTTCTCCAAAATTCTTTTTGTTCTCTTTTCTCAATAATTCTGTTTGTTATCTTTTCTTCAGCATTTTGTAAATTGCTATAGTTTCCTTAGCATCTATAGAAAAAGTAGTCTGCCATTGCTTCTCTATTAACAGTGACCATACTGGTCGTTGACCATAACCATTGTCTCTAAAAAGAGATCTTCTGTCTAGTGATGCACATCTTGAGACCATAACCAACAACTACCTGTCGGTTGCTCTCAAGCTCAGTCTGCCACCTGCCCATGGTTTAATGTTACCCTGTCTGGGGAACTAAATGAGTACTCCCTCCTTGCTCAGAGTTGTCCTGTAGGTTAGCGGAGGAAAGGAGTTTCCTGACTTTTCATAACATAGGAGATACCCAATACATTGCCACCCCCCACTAGCAGTTAGATGAAGAAATTAATGATGTTGCAATGTGGATTTATTGGATATATAGAAAAATAAGGTGAATATCATGAACAGTCAAAATGACAAACAAAGGAGTCATAAAAAAGCTAGGGATAAAACGAGAATTACTAAATAAAAATAGCTGAAAATCAACTGAGATGGAAAGATGGAAGGCAAAAGTTCAAAAGGAAGACAATAGTTTTAATGAGAAGGTAACACAAAATTCTGGAGAGAAATCACATCTGATTTTTTATGTGAAGATGAAAACTAATATGATCTGTAGGTATGATAAACTGATGGCTTCTCTGTGCTAGAAACTGTACTGAATAATGTTTAGTACACCACAAGCCACTTGAAATAGCTCACATTTTGGACCGACAGTTATTTCCCTAGTATGTAATTGGAAGCCTTTATTATGAACGTCTGGAGAATGTATTGATACCAAGTTGTCAATACTTCTAAATAATTTTGCTGTTAATTGTGACACTTAAGTGTCGTTAAATTCATATTAAGCGATTGATTCTGTATTAAATGACTAAAGATAGAGCAAATCAGTTTGCTGTAGTGTATGCTGTGACTTTATGTTCAATTTACAAATGGATTGTTGTATATTATTACTTACTGCTTTTGATTTAGTTTGTAGGCCTTAAAAGTAACCGCTTTGGCATAATTTTAAAAAGTTAGAAAACTACCTACAAAAGAATGTTGAAGATGATTGGCTGCTTAGCCCTTAAAAATGCCTTTCTGAAGTTGAGTGTGTCCAATTCTAGAATCTCTGCAGACAAATACAATGCAACCAGCATTCTTTTCACTAGAAATTAGGAGAAAGAAGAAGATTCAGCACTGTCTGAAAGAAAAACCAGATAACACTGGGGATTGAACACCACTCTAGTGTGTTGGTAGTCAAGTGTCCTAAATGCTACATTTAGACATCTGCCATCCTTATATAGTATGTATGAAAATCAAAACAAGAATATTCACAGGACACATACTTAGAGTGGCGAAGGGGTAACATGCTACATTTAGACATCTGCCATCCTTATATAGTATGTATGAAAATCAAAACAAGAATATTCACAGGACACATACTTAGAGTGGCGAAGGGGTTACATGCTACATTTAGACATCTGCCATCCTTATATAGTATGTATGAAAATCAAAACAAGAATATTCACAGGACACATACTTAGAGTGGTGAAGGGGTTACATGCTACATTTAGACATCTGCCATCCTTATATAGTATGTATGAAAATCAAAACAAGAATATTCACAGGACACATACTTAGAGTGGCGAAGGGGTTACATGCTACATTTAGACATCTGCCATCCTTATATAGTATGTATGAAAATCAAAACAAGAATATTCACAGGACACACACTTAGAGTGGCGAAGGGGTTACATGGTACATTTAGACATCTGCCATCCTTATATAGTATTATGAAAATCATAACAAGAATATTCACAGGACACATACTTAGAGTGGCGAAGGGGTTACATGCTACATTTAGACATCTGCCATCCTTATATAGTATGTATGAAAATCAAAACAAGAATATTCACAGGACACATACTTAGAGTGGCGAAGGGGTTACATGCTACATTTAGACATCTGCCATCCTTATATAGTATGTATGAAAATCAAAACAAGAATATTCACAGGACACATACTTAGAGTGGCGAAGGGTTACATGCTACATTTAGACATCTGCCATCCTTATATAGTATTATGAAAATCATAACAAGAATATTCACAGGACACATACTTAGAGTGGCGAAGGGGTTACATGCTACATTTAGACATCTGCCATCCTTATATAGTATGTATGAAAATCAAAACAAGAATATTCACAGGACACATACTTAGAGTGGCGAAGGGGTTACATGCTACATTTAGACATCTGCCATCCTTATATAGTATGTATGAAAATCAAAACAAGAATATTCACAGGACACATACTTAGAGTGGCGAAGGGGTTACATGCTACATTTAGACATCTGCCATCCTTATATAGTATGTATGAAAATCAAAACAAGAATATTCACAGGACACATACTTAGAGTGGCGAAGGGGTTACATGCTACATTTAGACATCTGCCATCCTTATATAGTATGTATGAAAATCAAGACAAGAATATTCATAGGACACATACTTAGAGTGGTGAAGGGGTTACATGCTACATTTAGACATCTGCCATCCTTATACAGTATGTATGAAAATCAAGACAAGAATATTCACAGGACACATACTTAGAGTGGCGAAGGGGTTACATGCTACATTTAGACATCTGCCATCCTTATACAGTATGTATGAAAATCAAAACAAGAATATTCACAGGACACATACTTAGAGTGGCGAAGGGATTACGGACACAGTTCGTAATCCTACATACCCACGTTCGAAACACAGCTGTGGGCGATTTGGCAGCAAACCACCTTACGTTGGTTATTTTATGAAATGGTATGGGTGCCTGTTGTTCAGTAAGCAATGGCAACCTAATGATCGTTAATTTGCCCAGGAATCACGAACAGGCAAAAAATTATGGGGTTGACTGTATGTCCTGTAAAGAACATGCAACTAACTTTTTTAACTTAGGAGAGACCAGGCAAAGAATTATAACTTAGCCTGGCCTAGGTAGGATCCATTGTCAAGTAACATTTTGGATTTTAAAGAGAAATTGGAAAAAGAACAAATAAAATAAAGCCGATAGGAACATCAGAGAAGGAAAACAAGAGGAAAGGTTATCATTACTATCATTATGTGCTCCGTAGATAAACATAGGTGGTCATGTTTTGCTATATCAGATGATCACGAGAATCTTGGATCAGATCTGTTCTTGTCTGAGTTAAGCCAAGTGGCCAACCCATCCATGTATTCATATCTTTACCTTCCCCTTGCTCTTTTCCCCATCAATGTTGCCGTTTGTCACTACATTTTCAAGTTTGTTTCTCCTCATTACATGTCCCAAATATTGTCCTTGTATTATGTTCCATAGTGGTGTTGTAAACATGTGTGTAGTAGTTCCTCTTCTGTTATGGAATGTACATGTGGGTATTGTTAATATTTTACTGTATTTCAAAGTGGTCAAGTTATATTTAACAATACCAATATGGTAGTATTAACTGACTTCCTTTGGATCTGTCATAGGAAGTATTACCAATGAATAGTGTAGGGGAAGCAAAGAATAGTAACACTGTAACCTATCATGCATGACTTAAGAGGAAACAAAGAAGGGTTATGCTTGAGGTTGGCTATCTTATCCTGTAGAAATCTTTAACTACAGAATCCAACCAACCATAAACAAGTCTAAAGAGGAGGACAGTATCAAACTCAGCCAACCTGGAGGAGAGTAGGCTCTCCTAGAAGAAGTAAATAATACTGGTTAGACATGGAGAGGCTGAAAGAGGTGGCAAAGGATGGGACTGCTTAGCCCATCTTGATTGAATACCTATACTCCAATGGGGATAAAGGACAGAAGAAAATGTCAGTGCTGATGTGCTGGCATAAGCACATGTTGATTGTCTCAGTTTGCTGTTGGCTGATTAATTACATGTCAGAATTTGTCCTCATCTTCAATCATTGTGACCAGAGCCAGACTGAATTCCCCAGATGCAGAGGTAGTGTAGAAATGGATCTAAAGGAATTGAATGTTGTGAACTGGAATGACATCATCAGGGATAGAGAGAATGGGAAACAAGATTATGTTCTGCTAGAAGTTAGAAGTGAAGACAAAAATAGTAGAGGGGCAGTTCGAACACTTCTCACGAACAGGAAATAAATGTGAGAAAGAGAGAGAGGATATATATATATATTTGACTCGAAGTTACCACAGTGCTGACTGTGATACAGATCATTCTTTGGTTGTTGCAAGGGTTAGACTGAGACCAAAGAGAATCTACACAGCTAAACACAAATCTAGCCCCAGGATTAATATTATTAACACTTACGATCCTGAAAAGTGCTTTCAGTTTCAACAGCAACTTGAAGACGCTTTCACTGATACACCAGAAAATTGTACAGTAAATGAAAAGTGGGGTCAAATTAAGGAAACTCTTTATAAAACTGCCGTAGGGGTTTACGGCACTGTGGATCATAAGAGGCAGGACTGGTTTGCGGCAAACAGCGAGACTCTGCAGCCCTTGATTGATAAGAAGAAGAAAGCTCTCTTAAGAAACAAGGAAAGACCAACGCGTAACACTCTGAGTGAGCTAAGGCAAGCTAGGAAGGATGTGCAAAAGGCTGCCAGGCAGTGTGCAAATGATTATTGGATCAAGTTAATGTGAGTCCATTCAAATTGCAAGTGATAAGGGAAACATAAGAAGCATGTATGAAGGAATAAAGAAAGCCTGTGGTCCAGTGATCAAAAGAAGTGCACCATTGAAAACCTTGACTGGAGAAATCATCACTGATAAGAAACAGCAGATGGACAGATGGGTAGAGCACTATTTGGATCTTTACTCAAGTGAGACCAAACTAGCGGATGATGCCCTCAACACCATAGAGGCTCTACCAACTCTTGACCACCTGGACACACTTCCCACCATAACAGAAGTTAAGTGTGCTATAAATGAACTTGCATCTGGCAAGGCTCCAGGTAAGGATGGGATTCCAATAGAGGTTATCAGGAGTGGGCAAGACACACTCGCTCTACAGATCCACCAGCTAATAGAGCTATGCTGGCGTGAAGGACAAGTCCCACAGGATTTCAAAAATTCAAGCATCATAACACTATACAAGAACAAGGGCGATCGGAGTGACTGCAACAACTATAGGGGTATCTCACTTCTGTGTATTGTTGGAAAAGTATTTGCCAGAATTGTTCTGCGTAGACTTCAAGTCCTAGGAGATCAGGTCTTCCCCGAATCACAGTGTGGCTTTCGACAGAACCGGTCTACCACTGATATGATATTCTCATTGCGACAAATGCAAGAAAAATGCCGTGAACAGAATCAACCACTGTTTATTGCCTTCATCGACCTCACAAAGGCATTTGATTTGGTCAGCCGTGAGGGTCTGTTCAAGGCACTAAAGAAGATTGGCTGCCCACCAACTCTTCTGTCCATTGTGGAATCGTTCCACACAGGCATGAAGGGTATAATCAAGTTTGATGGTGCAAGAATTTGAAATCAAGAGTGGAGTTAAGCAAGGTTGTGTACTAGCTCCCACCCTCTTTGGAATATACTTTTCACTTCTACTGAAATATGCCTTTCGTGATCAGGATGGTGGTATATACATTCACTCACGCTCAGATGGCGGCCTCTACAATGCTCAGAGATTGAAGGCTAAGACCAAAATTAGGAGGGTACTGATCAGAGAGTTGCTTTTTGCAGATGATGCTGCAGTTACGACCCACTCTGAGGAAGAATTACAATGTCTACTATCTGCATTCTGCAATGCTTGTTTTGAATTTGGTTCAACAATTAGCAAAAAGAAGACACATATTATACCAAGAGAAACGGTTAAACAGCTTTCATATGCGGTGTCTGCGAAGAATTCTTGGTATTTAGTGGCAAGACAAAATCACATATACTGAAGTATTAGAAAGATCAGGTTGTGTGACGGTTTATTCAATGCTCAGTCTTCGTAGACTTAGATGGATAGGACATCTTAGGAGGATGGATGATGGTAGAATACCAAAGGACATCTTTTTTGGTGAATTACAGATGGGTAAGAGATCTCAGGGTCGGCCTCTACTACGATACAAAGATGTGTGTAAGCGGGACATGATTGATAAAGGCACTGATAATGCACATTGGGAGCAAGTCGCCGCTGAACGTGTTGCATGGAGGCCAAACATCAGAAATGGATTAAAGACAAAGGAGAACATTATTGCAGATAAGTCACACCGAGAGTGTGAGACGTAAGATGGCGCATGATGGTGGAAATGACCACGTGTTCACATGCACCCACTGTGGACGAACATTTACAGCGCGAATTGGCCTTATCAGTCACATTCGCTACCGTCATGGGTAATAGTTATTATGCGTTTTTGAAGCACAAACTATCGTCTGTCAAGACGGCAAGGTGCCAATGAGTGATATATATATATATATATATATATATATATATATATATATATATATATATATATATATATATATATATATATATATATATATATATATATAAGAGAGAGAGAGAGAGCGCCACGGTAGCACAGTCGCTAGCATAGATGCCTGTGGCCTAGAGATAATGAGTTCAAATCTGCATTGATGTGGATTTTGAAAAATTAACCTGGGCTTCGGGGGTGACCCAGCCTGACATGGGCATCAGTAGATATTCTGGGAAGTAAAAGCCGTTGGCGTGGTATTGACCACATCAATCCTTGAGTGCGTATCGGTTTATATCATGCTAGTACCATATGCCCAGTACGTGTTAAGGCATTATAAAGGCCCATTAGTTGTTTAAAGTATAAATATACGTGGTGCAATCTCAGTTTAACAACATATTCTTTCATTCCAGGCGCATATTTGGCTTTTACCTATTTTACAATACTTTGATCTGTGGCATTCCAGCATGTATTGTGTCTATTGTAATTGAACAAAAGAACAGGTAGCAGTATTGGAGGGTTACTCCTCAGTAACCTTCACTGTTTTGTGTTTGATTGGCATCCATTCTGCTGTAGATGTGTTCTTTTGCATGCCTTAGTTCTGCATTTTGCATTGTTGAAGTCATCATGGCAACTGCTCTACAGTTAAATGAGACTAGAGTAAAATGTGGATCAATATTGAACCACTTTACTCAAGTTTATTATATACTAGCTTTGCTTATTCTCTCGGCATTTCTATTCTGTCCAGTAATAATTATAACTTTTTTGTTTCCCAAGGATAATATTTTTCTTTTAAAACTTTAAAATATATTATTCTAATTGTTAGCATGTATTGACTTGATTACCCAGTTTAATATACATTATAAATATCTTAAAGTGACGAAAAAGACAAACCGTTCTTTTAAATTCTACAAAATGCACTTTGAATAAATTTGCTTTAGTTGGAAATGTAACTGTGATTCACACCCATGTTGTACTAGCTTCCTCATTCTGTAGCTGGTATGTTTGTCTGCTTGCATCGCACACACAGTTACTGTTTCAATAAATTTGAATTTGGAGTTGCCCTGTGTAAGGATAAGCATCAGCATACATCTTACAGGAATGTTACAAATATGAGGATAATTATTAACATGCATCTTACAGGAATGTGACAAATATGAGTATAATTATTAACACGAATCTTACAGGAATGTGACTAATATGATGATAATTATTAACATACATCTTAAATGATTATGACAAATAAAAGGATAATTATTATCATTGTACAGGAATGTGACAAATACAAAGATAATTATTAACATACATCTTACAAAAATGTGATAAATACATGATAATTATTAACATACATCTTACAAGAATGTGACAAATACACAATAATTATTAACATCTGACAGGAATGTGGCAAATACAAGGACAATTGTTAACATACAATTTACAGGAGTGTGACAATCTTCACATTGTTCAATATTTGTTTTACATTGTATTTCTTGATCATGCACTCTTCACCATCTCACATATATCAAAGTTACTTCTTCCTGTTCAGTCCATCTGTATTATAATTGAGATGTATGTTGATTGTAAGTAAAACAATAAAGTACCCTTTTACACACTTGTGTGCTAGCCCCATATTTATATGGACCAATAGGCAGTCGATGAGTCATGTGGTCTGTAACATGCTGGCTGCTTTTACTTCCCCAGACATTTCCTGGTACACATTTCAGGCTGGGTCAACCTGGGATCCCGGGTCTTTTATTAAAACAAATAAGCAGTGTTTATTATTGTTACCATATTGCACATAACACACTTTAGTTTCCAGAAAGGAAGACACAAGAGAAGCATCAACTACATGTTTCTGTTGTTATAAATTCAAGATTGTTGACTTGTCATATTAAACGTGTGTTTTTATTATGATCATAGAAGCATAGATACTCAGGGTTATGGGTCAGGTAAATCTCCAAGGGGATTGTTTCATTTTAAATGTTTAATCTCCGTGTGCTATTCTGTTTTTCTTACATGTTTCATTTCCATGTGTTATTCTGTTGTTGTTACGTTTGTTTTCTGAAATTGTTGCTGTTGGCAAATTTTGGCTGTTGTTCTATATTAATAAAATTGAAAGCTCAATTTTACCTATCAGACAGTGCAGTAATAAATGCTACATTAAACTTTCAAAATTGTTTTATTATTGTTGTTTTATGTTTGTGTTTGCTCGCTTTGAGCTCACGTAATCCATACACATGCTGTAACATCTAGCAGCACTGGACTGATTTTTACATGTGACTTAGCTTTCCCTATTATTAATGTCCCTTGCCATCAGGCAAACCCACTCCAACTTCTGAGGTACTTGCAGTTTACATCCCCAAGTCAAGGACGAGTAGTCAACATTTTAGCCCAACTGAACGGTGTAGGGATTGAGCCAGCCACCTTGGCATCAGCACACCAGATGTATAAGAGCAAGTGCTATTATCTATTTGGCCATGTTTTATTATCTTTATACCAGCGGGTGTTGCAGTAGTGTTGTGGTTAGAACTCTTGCCTGTCTCATGTGGTGCATTGTGTTCTAAGAGTTAAAAAGTTGACTCAAAGACTGAAATATTGTATTATTTTCTCAATGCATCTGGATATACTTTTGATTGTTCTGTCAGAAATTCTGAAGTGTCTGACCTGTACATGGATGAGAACATGCTTAGATCTCTGCTCTATGATAACATCATGTTCTGTCCTGAATATTCTGAATTTCAGAATGAGAATGCTGAAGTGTTATATAGAACCTGTTCCATGTATGGTAGTGAATCATGGAATGAAAATAAATAAATTAGGGAGAGATCGAAGGCAGCAAAGGCAGTACTTTACACACAATCACGACATTCCGAGTTCAACGTCAGCCACAAGCAATTTGGAAGCGATGTTTGTTGATTTTCACAATAGTATGGCCGTCAGCAGTTCAGAAAGCGGTTTAAAACTACGGATGAAACAAGCATTGCATTATATCATTCCCGTGAACAGTTAAATGAATAAAAACTGTTAGTTTTGTAACCGATCTTCCTGTGAGAGTTTATTCAAATGGGTGACAATTCACTTGACAAACTACTGAATGTAAAATTGTCTAAAAAATCACAAACAGCTGGGGCAGATTGTGTTGTTCTGTATAGAACATGCAACTAAGATTAGTTAGTTAGTCAACAGATCATTCTCATTGCACATCAAACCATTCAGTCCATAAGTGCTCGGATCCCCTCCTCAGTAAATCCCGCAGCATGTAGCGGCTCACGACACAAGTTCTGTGTTGGTTTATTAATCTTCTTTGGCTTCCCATGTAGTGTTCTTGTCTGGCCACACCTCTTTTAACTTGCTGTTCTTGCAGTCTGACCATGGTTGTAGATCCACAGTCATCACTTGGTTCTCGCAAAAGTCTTACTTCTCGTATAGCATTTAGTATATCAGCCTAGTCCATGGCCCATCTGCCCTCCACAATAGCCTTACCCGCAAACCTGTCACCCTGCTCATTTCCTTGAACACACCCGCATGCCCTGGCATGAAAATGAAACAAATCTTTGCCAGCCGTGACCGCCCCAGAGACACCAACCACTGTCTTCGTATCTAGCGCATCTCTATCTCCTTGAGAATATACTCATTGAGTCACTAAGGAAGCATGACGAGTGAAGGTCTGTGTCTCCAGCCTAGTTATTGTTTTACTTACTGCCATGACTTCCATAGTCAGACTACTTGTGGTCAAAGCAAAAGCATCAGAATCTTCCTTCACAATTCTCCCTCCAGCCTGAGCCGTAAAAACTCACACGTAAAACGACAGACCATCTGTGTAAATGACAGCATCACCCTGTATAGAGTTCTCGAAGATCAAAGTCTATACTTCTGCCTCCACAGAGCAGCCGGATTTTCTTGTCTGCATTTTCTGTCTAGTTGAATGCAAACTGAAAAGGACATACATAACTAAGATTAGTTTGAAAAAAGAAGTTACAGTCAACTGATTGCACAATCTGTTGCCTGATATATTACTCTGTATCTTGCCAGATGCATACTTCAGGAATAAAGAAGATGAAGCAAACAAATGAATCCTTTTGCTGAAACTGAAATACAAAACATACACAGACACTAACACCCAATTGTAACTGCCTGTGTTACTGGGGTAGCAGCAAACTGACTACCATGTCTTTCTGTTTACACAGTGGTGGGTGGCAGTGGTGGGTGGCAGTGGTGGGTGGAAGTGGTGGGTGGCAGTGGTGGGTGGCAGTGGTGGGTGGCAGTGGTAGATAGCTACAGCCTTGGCAAACTGCAGCAGTTGTAGATTATTCTTGGTATCAAGTACACAAAATGCATCCTCTTAGTTGATCTAGTGACCACATTTCAAGCGGTAATAGGAAATGGGTGGCGTAATAGTTCCCGATAGGTCAGCTGCACATAATTTTTAGAACCATTTTATTTCATTTTCCACCAACACCAGTATTTATTCAACCACTTGATTCTCTAATTGCGTGACTATTGTTGTCTTGGCACCTACATCCATCATCATTATCATCATCATCCACTTTTGTTTTGACATCATACATTGGGAGGAATAGTTGATGTTATAAAGTAATATGGTTGATGTTCAAGTGCCTGATGGGCGGCATTGGATAATGTAATTCTGTGTGATTGTACAATATCTTTGATATCGTCAATCCATTCTCTTCTATGGCACCCTGTTGCTCTCTCCTTTGAAACTGGCAAATACAATTTCATTTGGCACACTATGACAGTTGTTCTTTTGCTGATGGCCTTTGTATAGGGGTTGTTTTAATTCTAATAACTGTTAAAGCAGCATCAATTGTTTAATTCATTGCAGCCTCAAGCTGATCATACAAACATTGCATTACATCATTCCCGCGAACAGTTAAATTAATACACACTTATAGTTTTGGGACCGATGTTCCTGTGACAGTTTATTTAGATAGATGGCAATTCACTTGATAAATCCAGCTAGATATATATTAGAGAGTAACATTTGATGACAGTTTAAAATTCCAGTTGAACTGTATCGTTTGAGCAAATCTTTCTAGCACAATTAAATAAGGACCACACCAGGGCACACTTAGACACATGCAAAGCTGTTCAAATCTGTGTCCATGTTTCTTTGTGATGGACATGTCCAAAATATTAGGGCAACAATGCGGTTACATTTATTGTTGTTAGGCCTTCAGTCTGTATTCTTGTCAGGTCTTCAGTCTGTATTCTTGTCAGGCCTTCAGTCTGTATTCTTGTCAGGCCTTCAGTCTGTATTCTAGTTAGGCCTTCAGTCTGTCTTCTTGTCAGGCCTTCAGTCTGTATTCTTGTCAGGCCTTCAGTCTGTATTCTTGTCAGGCCTTCAGTCTGTATTCTTGTCAGGCCTTCAGTCTGTATCCTTGTCAGGCCTTCAATCTGTATTCTTGTTAGGCCTTCAGTCTGTATTCTTGTCAGGCCTTCAGTCTGTATTCTTGTCAGGCCTTCAGTCTGTATTCTTGTCAGGCCTTCAGCCTGTATCCTTGTCAGGCCTTCAATCTGTATTCTTGTTAGGCCTTCAGTCTGTATTCTTGTCAGGCCTTCAGTCTGTATCCTTGTCAGGCCTTCAATCTGTATTCTTGTTAGGCCTTCAGTCTGTATTCTTGTCAGGCCTTCAGTCTGTATTCTTGTCAGGCCTTCAGTCTGTATCCTTGTCAGGCCTTCAGTCTGTATCCTTGTCAGGCCTTCAATCTGTATTCTTGTTAGGCCTTCAGTCTGTATTCTTGTCAGGCCTTCAGTCTGTATTCTTGTCAGGCCTTCAATCTGTATTCTTGTTAGGCCTTCAGTCTGTATTCTTGTTAGGCCTTCAGTATCTAGAAGTAATGGACAGAAAAGCACACTAAGTGCAAACCATCATCAGACAGTTCATCTATTCAGTGTTGTTTTATGTTTCCTTGCTTTGATAGTAAACAAAATATGGTATTTGTATAAACTGGTCATATTTCTCGGTCCTTAATCTCTGTAAGATGTTGCAAACATGTGAAGTCGGTGTAGTATCAGTATCACTACCAGCCTAATTTGGCTATATTTTCCATGGAGCTAATGGATTACTGATTTACCTTCATCTCCTTCAGAACTGAAATTTACCTCTTTGTGAGTCTATGTCAATATTTCTATAAATGTGCCATTCTGTATATTCTGCTTTCCTGTTAATATTTACTGCAGAGTTACAGCCTGAAATTATTTTTTAATTCAACGATTGTCATAACCTGTTTTAATTTAACAGCATCTCCTTCTGGATCTTGATGGCTGTAAACAGTGTGAACTGTACCGCATTAATCCGGCCGCTATTGTACTGTACTCAGACTATCTATATAGCCCCTGGCTGATACTAAATTACATTGTACTAATCCTTCATTTGTACATTATTTTGTTTTGTTTCTGGTTGGCAGGAGCATACTTGGCTGTTTCTCTTTCATTACGGCGTCCTTTCTTCCGGCTTTTATTGCGGCTTTCATTGCTGTTCTCTTCGAGAGAAAATCAAGGTATGACTTTTAAGATTGTAATACAAGCAATGGAATCAGTAGTTTGAGATATTTAAGAATTAACGAATATAATGTATTCAGTAGTTTGTAATATTTTAAGGACTAATAAATAAGCTACAGTAAATATTAAATGATGTTGGCGCAGGATAAGACACGTTGGGAAAAGCCGTTAATAGTGTATCTAGAATGTCCATCATCTGTAACACACTTGGAAAAAGACATAGAAGGTGATCTAGAAATAGATGTAGAATAGAATTAAAGACATGTGAACAACATGGAGAATAGAATTAGAGACAGATGTGAACAACATGGAGAATATCATTAGAGACAGCTGTGGACAATATGGAGAGTAGAATTAGAGACAGATGTGAACAAAATGGAGAATAGAATTAGAGATATATGTGGACAACATGGAGAATAGAATTAGAGACAGATATGAACAACTTGGAGAATAGAATTAGAGACTTATGTGAACATCATGGAGAATAGAATTAGAGACTTATGCGAACAACAGGGAGAAAAGAATTAGAAACAGATGTGAACAACATGGAGAAATGAATTAGAGACAGATGTGAACAACATAGAGGATAGAATTAGAGACTTATGTGAACAACATGGAGAATAGAATTAGAGACAAATGTGAACAACAGGAAGAATAGAATTAGAGACAAATGTGAACAACATGGAGAATAGAATTAGAGACAGATGTGAACAATATGGAGAAAAGAATTAGAAACAGATGTGAACAATATGGAGAATAGAATTAGAAACAGATGTGAACAACATGGAGAATAGAATTAGAGACACATGTGAACAATATGGAGAATAGAATTAGAAACAGATGTGAACAACATGGAGAATAGAATTAGAAACAGATGTGAACAACATGGAGAATAGAATTAGAGACACATGTGAACAATATGGAGAATAGAATTAGAAACAGATGTGAACAATATGGAGAATAGAATTAGAGACACATGTGAACAACATGGAGAATAGAATTAGAGACAGATGTGAACAATATGGAGAATAGAATTAGAAACAGATGTGAACAACATGGAGAATAGAATTAGAAACAGATGTGAACAACATGGAGAATAGAATTAGAGACAGATGTGAACAACATGGAGAATAGAATTAGAGACAGATGTGAACAACATGGAGAATAGAATTAGAGACAGATGTGAACAACATGGAGAATAGAATTAGAGACAGATGTGAACAATATGGAGAATAGAATTAGAGACAGATGTGAACAACATGGAGAATAGAATTAGAAACAGATGTGAACAACATGGAGAATAGAATTAGAGACAGATGTGAACAATATGGAGAATAGAATTAGAGACAGATGTGAACAACATGGAGAATAGAATTAGAAACAGATGTGAACAACATGGAGAATAGAATTAGAGACAGATGTGAACAACATGGAGAATAGAATTAGAAACAGATGTGAACAACATGGAGAATAGGAATTAGAGACAGATGTGAAACAACATGTTTAGAATAGAATTAAGAAACAGATGTGAACAACATGAGAATAATGAGATTAGAGACAGATGTGAACAACATGAGAATAGAATTAGAAACAGATGTGAACAACATGGAGAATAGAATTAGAGACAGATGTGAAACAACATGGAGATAGAATTAGAAACAGATGTGAACAACATGGAGATAGAATTAAGACAGATGTGAACAACATGGAGAATAGAATTAGAGACAGATGTGAACAACATGGAGAATAGAATTAGAGACAGATGTGAACAACATGGAGAGGACAATGAGGGAGCTGCAGGGGGTAGTAAAGAATAAAAGGGCTTGGTATGAACTGTCATATTTTCGGAGTCTGATATTTCAGGATTAATGATCAGTCAAAACAAATATGCATTCAGTAATCTATGATTATTTCAGGAAAACAAATGATCAGTTATAACACTTATTATATATTTAGCAGGCTGATTATTTCAGAAATAATGATTAGTTATAACAGCTATCAATATGTCAAAGTCTGGCATTTCAGGATTAGTGATCAGTCAAAACAAATATGCATTCAGTAGGTTTTGATTATTTCATGGGGGGAAAAGATCAGTTATAACACACATTATGTAGTTTGTAGTTTGATTGTGTCAGAATTTATGATCACACCTACTTTATATTAAATAGTTTGCCATTATTTTAGGCAATGTAATAGTTTTAGGAAATATTACATATTCCATAACTAATTTCGTCTAAGTGATACAGTCATAACCCACGGTAAATGTTTTCATTTCTGAATTGACTGTACAAGCTTGAAAATATAGATAGCCAGCAGTTTGAAGCTGCCTGTGATTAATGAAATACAATATAACATATAAAAACAGACATCATAACATCATGGAAGATCTCCCAGCGTTGTAATCACTTTGCAGTTTTTGCATATCTGACAACTCATTAGATTTACCCTTCATGTGTAAAAGTTTTTCCAATTATTTCTAGTCTAGGCCTTTACTTTAAGTTTGTAAAGTTGATTTTTTTTAAATTCAAGCTTTATTTTATTTTTAGTATTGTGTAAAATTTACATTAACCTGATTTTGCTGACTGTGAAAGTGCATTTTCAGTGATGAAAACATTAACACAGACTGCACAAAAGTAATGAATTCAGATAATCTGCAGTATAAAGTTAATATTGGCAGTTTGCTGCATGTACTGGAAACCATCTGTCGATGTGTTGTTGTGAGTATAAACTACCATTTGAAAAGTGTCTCCACCTTGCCATGATAGAGGGGCTTGTGTGTTCCAATGACCCCAAGAGCTATGCCGATGGTAGCACTGCTACTGGTAGGGTCTCCCATGTCAGACAGGTCAAGGGATAGGAACAAACCAAACCAAGAGACACACACATCTGCTGCCAAAGGCTAGGGATAAGCAAATCCATAACACTCAAGTTCGAATCAGGTGCACAATGCCACTACATTCTTGGTCCATACACATATTCTACGGCTCTCAGCTGAGGGATATGACTGAACATCAGTCAATATGCCCCGGATGTGAGGGCCGGGCCAATACTCACCCACTGCTAAATGGAGGTGAGATGATGAGCCGGCAGCATATGTAACCTACCTTGTGAGCGTTACTAAAGGTGGAAAAATCATCCCAGTCGCAAGCAATGGTTACGATGCAAGTCTCTATTTAAACTCATTGAGTGAGCGTAGTCAAATGTGGAAAAATGTCTCATTAACATAGGATGGAACACTTGACTAGCGAATCCATTGCGTGGAAGTCCGAAGCGAGAGCTTTGCTGAGTGGATGTCGTCTCATTAACACAAAATGGAATGCTTAGCTAGCGAACCCATTACGTGGAAGTCTGAAGTGAAAGCTTGCTGAGTGGATGTCGTCCACAGACTGACTGTTCCTGGTTTGCGTGGGGAGCGGCCCAGTGGTGAACAAGATACCCAATACATGGAAGTGAGGAATTAAAGCAGCCATGAGCAGGACGTGACAATTCCTTGGGTGAGCCCAGTGCCAGAACGCAATGTACCAGCTCTGCAATTATGGAATCCTCCTTGGATGGCGGGGAATGCCCATGGTCTGCCCCTGCCTTCCCTTGAGGGTTGACCTTGATGTCTTTGGCTGTTCTACCTTGACCAGCTGAGATGTGGGCGACACCATAACAGAATGTCCCTCGAAACCCCAGGAAGGCTAACCTGTTAAACAAATACTCGCAGAATTCGGATGTGCTTGTCTAAAGGTTGCAAATAAATTGGCACAAAGCAAAAACGTCCGAGCGAAATGTCCCTCTTGCCCGGAACAGCTCTGACTATCTAGTCTTCCATGCACAGTGTCCAGCACACGTCTGAACCAAAAGCTCGCTGAGTGAATGTCATCTGCAGAATGTTCCTGGTTTGTGCGGGGAGCAGCCTGTGGCGAACGAAATGCCCAATACATGGAAGTGAGAAATTAAAACAGCCATGTGCGGGATGTTGCGATTCCTTGGGTGAACACGGTACCAGAGTGCTATGTATCGGCTCTGGAATTATGGAAGCCTCCTTTAATGGCGGTAAATACCCATGGACTGCCCCTGCCTTCCCTTGAGGGCTGACAGTGAAGTCTTTGACCGTTCTAACTTGACCATCTGGGATATGGATGGCACCACAACAGTGAGAGGTCCCCAGGACGGCTAACCTGGTTTAAAAAAAAAAAAAATGCTAATGTTGGATGTGTTGGCCTAAGGGTTTTGGCCCAAGGGTGCATAACGAGACACACCACAATTACATCTGAAAAAAACACTCTGGATGAACGCAGAAGAAGAAGAAAGAACACATTACTGGCATTGAGAAACATAATTCTCAGGATTACAAATACAACTTTAGCTTGGTGGAGAAACATTGCCAAAAAGTGCCTGGATTCATGTGCAGTCACATGTGCAGAATCATCAACAGATGCAGCAGACAATATAGGTGGGTGAATCCTTCTGGATATAGTAAATGTAGCACAGACAACAGAAGTGTGTCAACTGGTAGTTTCCAATTAAATTCAAGCAGAGGCAGAAACCTTCAGGCGGTCAGAAAAATGATGCATATTCCCAACACCACGGGCTGAGCAAGAAGTAACCTGCAGGCTGCATGCAGGAGATAAGAGTCTCAGATTCCTTTGTTTCATAAACTAATTGTTAGAGTTACCATGGAAGTGATAAAATCATAACTAGACAAGCTACAGAACATACTAATAACTACAACAGAAGTGCTTTAGTGTTGCTGTCGTAGCTGCATTTGAAGACACACTGTGGGGATCTCAACAATCTCAAGTAGATACCTCCATGTTTTTAAACATGTTTTTAGTTTGACAGCTCAGTTTGTTAGAAGAAGAAGAAGAAGAGGAGGAGAAAGAAATGTCTTGAAAGAAGCTAATGGACATAGAAAATTGCTAACAGTAATACAGAAGAGAAGACAGTTATTTCTAGGTCATATCTTATAGACATTTGCTAACAGTAATACAGAAGAGAAGGCAGTTTTATTTCTAAGCCATATCTTATAGACATTTGCTAACAGTAATACAGAACAGAAGAGTTATTTCTAGGTCATATCTTATAGACATTTGCTAACAGTAACACAGAAGAGAAGGTGGTTATTTCTAGGTCATATCTTATAGAAATTTGCTTACAGTAATACAGAAGAGAAGACATTTATTTCTAGGTCATATCGTATATAGACATGTGCTAACAGTAATACAGAAGAGGGCAGTTATTTATAGGCCATCAATCAATCAATCATGTGCCATGCTGGAAAGCGTGGGCGGTCATGACTCGCCATTTCACTCGATCACCAGTGTTTATAGGCCATGTCTTATAGAAATTTGTTAACAGTAATACAGAAGAGAAGAGTTATTTCCAGGTCATATCTTATAGAAATTTGCTTACAGAAGAGAAGGCAAATATTTCTAGGTCATATCTTATAGAAATTTTTTTTTTTTTAAAATTCGCATATCCTATACAGGACATCGCTGTCAACAGCAGCATCTTTCAGCTGTCTGTTGATTTCTTGGCAAGATTACGCTCAGTAGTTTGCCATTGCTTTCTGAGCGGTTCCTAGATCAATCAATCAATCTGAGCGGCCGGCTCAGTTATCCCACAAGTCACCAGCGGGGGTCGAACCGCCTCCAGCTCTCGCCCGCTACGAGACTGCGTGATAAACGTGATTACGGAGAAAGTGTTGTAATCCCTTGGCCAGAGAAATATGCTAACAGTAATACAAAAGAGAATGTGGTTATTTCTAGGTAATTTCTTATAGAAATTTGCTTACAGAAGAGAAGACAGTTATTTCTAGGTCATATCTTATATAGACATGTGTTAACAGTAATACAGAAGAGAGGGCAGTTATTTCTAGGTCATATCTTATAGAAATTTGCAAACAGTAATACAGAAGAGAAGAGTTATTTCTAGGTCATATCGTATATAGACATGTGCTAACAGTAATACAGAAGAGGGCAGTTATTTATAGGCCATATCTTATAGAAATTTGTTAACAGTAATACAGAAGAGAAGAGTTATTTCTAGGTCATATCTTATAGAAATTTGCTTACAGAAGAGAAGGCAAATATTTCTAGGTCATATCTTATAGAAATTTTTTTTTTTAAAAATTCGCATATCCTTTACAGGACATCGCTGTCAACAGCAGCATCTTTCAGCTGTCTGTTGATTTCTTGGCAAGATTACGCTCAGTAGTTTGCCATTGCTTTCTGAGCGGCCGGCTCAGTATCCCACAAGTCACCAGCGGGGGTCGAACCGCCTCCAGCTCTCGCCCGCTACGAGACTCTGCGTGATAAACGGGATTACGGAGAAAGTGTTGTAATCCCTTGGCCAGAGAAATATGCTAACAGTAATACAGAAGAGAAGAGTTATTTCTAGGTCATATCTTATAGAAATTTACTAACAGTAATACAAAAGAGAAGGTGGTTATTTCTAGGTCATTTCTTATAGAAATTTGCTTACAGAAGAGAAGACAGTTATTTCTAGGTCATATCTTATATAGACATGTGCTAACAGTAATACAGAAGGGAAGGCAGTTATTTCTAGGCCATATCTTATAGACATTTGCTAACAGTAATACAGAAGAGAAGAGTTATTTCTAGGTCATATCTTATAGAAATTTGCTAACAGTAATACAGAAGAGAAGAGTTATTTCTAGGTTATATCTTATAGAAATTAGCTAACAGTAATACAGAAGAGAAGGTGGTTATTTCTAGGTAATATCTTATAGAAATTAGCTAACAGTAATACAGAAGAGAGGGCAGTTATTTCTAGGTCATATCTTATATAGACATGTGTTAACAGTAATACAGAAGAGAGGGCAGTTATTTCTAGGTCATATCTTATAGAAATTTGCTAACAGTAATACAGAAGAGAAGAGTTATTTCTAGGTAATATCTTATAGAAATTAGCTAACAGTAATACAGAAGAGAAGGTGGTTATTTCTAGGTCATATCTTATAGAAATTTGCTAACAGTAAAAAGAAGAGAAGGCAGTTATTTCTAGGTCATATCTTATAGAAATTCGCTAACAGTAATACAGAAGAGAGGGCAGTTATTTCTAGGTCATATCTTATTAATTGCAAACTCACTAAGGAGAGTCTTGTCACATTTGACGCCCTGGTGTGCACAGACCTGTCATTCCAGATATATGCAACGTAGTGATGAGCAGCAGAATATAGACACCATCAGTGAAATATGATTAGGAAAGTTCAAAACAAACTTAAGTACTGATCAGCTAGATCAAGAAGAACCTATATCAAGTATTGACGTACTTTATTTTGATTTAGGGTAAGCACATACTAAGTAGCTGGTTCAAAAACATTTCAGTTATCAGAAATTATAATAATTGAATGTCAGAGAGTACTGAAATGTTATATAAAACTTGTTCTGCTGTACGACAGGGATAATGAACAAACGGATTAAGAAATGCTTGGAGGCAATGAACATGGAGTTTCTGAGGCAAATATTGTGAATACTTGGACTGCCAGAGTAAATAACAACATGTGCCCTGAAAAGGCTAATGAATGTTGAACATTATATATAAATATAAGAAGGAGACAGTGTTCTTTGGTCACGTATTGAAAAGAGAAGCAATGGAAACCATTGTGAGACTGGAAAGATCATCGATAGAAGAGGCACACCGGCTGTACCGGTGACATGGAGGAATACCATCAATAGAATCGATTCAAAACAGCAGGGAGCAAGATCTACAGAGGTGCATGAACACCTATGCTAATTGGTAGAGCACCTAATGATGATGATGATAATTATGCAACGTCTTGAAAAATATAAATATCACACAATTGAAAATGCACTTACTGTAAGTTTGAGTGTTGTCTATTCTTGTGTATGGATGCAAAAACTGGACAATGAATCATGAAATTGTAAAGAAACTGGAGCAAGTGGAGATGTGGTTTTTCGGAACAATGGGGACAGGGTACATTAGAGGTTGGTGATAGTAATATAATCATTATATGGTAGGGCATTTGTTATGACAGCCTTTTTATGGGGACGGAGTAGATCAGAGGTTGGTGATGGTAATATCATCATTATATGGTAGGGCATTTGTTATGACAGCCTTTTATCAGGGGTTGGAGTAGATCAGAGGTTGGTGACGGTAATATCATCATTATATGGTAGAGCATTTGTTATGACAGCCTTTTATCAGGGGTTGGAGTAGATCAGAGGTTGGTGACGGTAATATCATCATTATATAGGTGGACATTTCTTATGACAGCCTTTCATCAGGGGACGGAGTAGATCAGAGGTTGATGACGGTAATATCATCATTATATAGCTGGTCATTTGCAGAACATTGAAGTCTTCACGGCCTTTAATCAGGTGACGAAGTAGCTAAGAATTAAACTTTCTGCGTTTACTGCATTTTCACAAAAATAAGAAAAAGGATAGGATACTCTCCATCATCATGGGATAGTGGATCAAATATCTCGCCTTCTCAGACAAGGGTGAAAAATTCAGAGCACCCACTTGCACATTATACACGTAAAAAAAATCTCCTGGCAAGTGGACATTGAAAAAACAACAGGCTGAATAGGAAAATTATTCGCAAAGAATGTACAGCATGTGTGAGCTGATTGTACTGTTTGGATTCTCACTGGAGTTCATGTACTGTGTTGAGATTCTCCTTGGGTAATCTGTGGGAAGGGTCTGGAGCACTTATGGAAATATCTGTGTTCAATCAAAGTACAATCCAAACCAAACCAAATAACTTAAGGAGAGACTATCTTTTGACGATACTGTAAGTGATATAAAGTATTAAGTTTGTTTAGGATGTTTCTGAATAAGTGAGGAAAGTTTAAAATGATCAGTGTTTAGCTGTTTAAGATTGTGTTCAGTAACTGAGTAAACGATGGCAGTATAAATATACTTCAATTGGGATTGTCAACAGTATTTTTTATAAATAGTGTTATTATAAATCGTGTTGTTATAAATAGCACACAATAATAGAGAATCTGCAGGTTGTTTCTGAATAAGTTAGGAACGTTTAGGGCATTTTGAATAAGTGAGGACAGTTAAAAATGTAAATATTCGGTTGTTTAATATTGAGTCCAGTAACTGAGTAAAAGATGACAATATATGCATACTTCATTCGGGATTGTCAACTGTATTATTATAAATAGCAGAAAATAAATAGAGAATCGCAGGCTGTTTCTAAATAAGAACTGCAGTTATGGGAGGTAATTTCAGGCAGTAAATAACATTTCAATAAATATCAAAGATTCCATCAGAAAAGCTGCTGTATGTAAGTGATGCCTTCATAACCAATAACACAGATTCTTACAAATTCCTGCCTAGCCTTGTTGTACAATTCTTCTTCATTATAGTCCATGCTATGTAGGCCTCATGTGATTCGGTAATGTCTGATACAAATCAAGAAGATGAAGTTCCTCCATGGCATGACGGCAGACTATCTAGTGTCTTCTCTCTTGGTCTCCACCTGCCTCTCTTCCCCTCCAATTTCCCCACTTGCCCTCCAACTTGCCCATTGGCATGACATATTCCAACCTTCCCTTCTCTTGATGAGTCCATAACATTTAACAAACTTTAAGGCATAAAAGTGCTTTTTGTTGTTGTTGGGAAATGTATAATTCCAATTATAACAAAGTTGAAGTAATGTATATATATATAAACAGGTGATTGTTTTGTGAGTCAGAATAAAACACAGAATATGATTATTTATATGTTTTATTTAGAAACAATATTTTTTTAAATTTTTATTTAGAAACAATCCCACCTTTGTCAATAGCACACACACATTATAAAAGCCACATTCCCGAGTTAACTATTCATGGTTTGTGTCTGTTATTTTGTTGTTGCTGTTGTTTTGTTTTTCTTGTTCATTGAGAAGGACTTCGGTTGTAACATTCGTCTGTATGTGTCTGGGTGTGTCCTTTCACTGAGCTTCTTGGTCATATTTGGTTTTTTATTGGACTCCTGTACTGGCATGGCAGCAGCCAACCCTCCTTTTCCATACCATGCATTGTTTGTGTCCTATTTCATAAACAGCTGATTGTGTGTGTCATATTTCATAAATGGCTGATTGTTTGTGTCCTATTTCATAAACAGCTGATTGTGTGTCATATTTAATAAATGGCTGATTGTTTGTCATATGTCATAAACAGCTGATTATTTGGAAAAAAATGTTTCATAAACAGCTGATTGTTTGTGTCAGATTTCATAAACAGCCGATTGTGTCCTGTTTCATAGCAGCTGATTGTTTGTGTCATATTTCATAAAAAGCTGATTGTTTGTGTCCTATTTCATAAACATATGATTGTGTGTGTGTGTCATATTTCATAAACGGGTGATTGTTTGTGTCATATGTCATGAACAGCTGATTATTTGAAACATATTTCATAAACAGCTGATTGGTTGTGTCATATTTAATATGTCATGTTTCATAAACATATGATTGTTTGTGTCATATTTCATAACAGATGATTGTGTCATATTTCATAAACATATGATTGTTTGTGTCATATTTCATAAACATCTGATAGTTTGTGCCATTTTTCATAAAAAGTTGATTGTTTATGTCACATTTCATAAACAGCTGATAGTTTGTGTCAGATTTCATAAACATCTGATTTGCTCGTGTAGTAGCTGATAATCAATAGTTCTGGTCTGTTACTTTAATTAAATAGCTGATCCTTCTCTGTCACTTTTGTTAAACAACTAATTATTTTCTGTCACATTTGATGAACAGTAGTTTTGTTTTAGTTCTGTGACAGTTTATAAACAGTTCATGTTATTTTTGATAAACAACTTATTATTTTGTTAACTAACTTGATCTGTTTGTTACATTTGACAAATAGCTGGTTGTCTCACCTCACATCTGCCAAACCACCAGTTATGTTGTGTTTTCTATCATCCCCACATCTGACAAACCACTAGTTATGTTGTGTTTTCTATCTTCACCACAACTGATACACCACAATTATGTTGTGTTTTGCTACCTTCCACACATGTGACAAACCACTAGTTCTGCTTATTTTGCTTTCATCCACACATCTGACAAACCACTAGTTATGTTGTGTTTGCTATCTTCCACATATCTGACAAACCACTAGTTATGTTGTGTTTGCTTTCATCCACACATCTGACAAACCACTAGTTGTGTTGTGTTTGCTATCTCCCACATATCTGACAAACCAATAGTTATGTTGTGTTTGCTTTCATCCACATATCTGCCAAACCACTAGTTATGTTGTGTTTGCTATCTTCCACACATCTGACAAACCACTTGTTCTGCTTATTTTGCTTTCATCCGCACATCTGACAAACCATTTGGTGTGTAATTGACAGAGAAACTGTTGAGTATATTTTGCCAGGTAGAAACAAACTACTGATTCTTTAGGCCCTGATTTCTCTCAGCACATCTGCTTGTTTGCACACCAAGTATGTATGCGCTGTTCTCCTCTACAACACATCTTGCAGCATTGCAGAAAATAATGTATGCTTGCTGTTGTTCCTACACTGATGTTTGATTTCCGTGTGTAGTTTGACTCAGCACCTACCTAAGGCAATTTAGGTAGATGTGAAGCGCTGAAATGTGTCTTTCTAACCAAACTCAATAAGATGACCTAGACTTTTGGTGCAGAGATGTGGTTTATTCAAGATTGATGAGAACACCGTGGGCAGATAGAAAGAACAATGATTTCTTGAAATAAAAGTAGAACGGGTTAGTCGCACCAGAAGAAGATGGTCCACATTCTTTGGGCATGTCATGAGAAGATGACTGCTGGAGAGGAAGAGAGGCAGGGAGAGATCAAGAGAAAAGATGCTGGACAGTTTGACATCGTGGCATGGAGGAAAGTTGGTGTCAGACATGATTGAAAGCACAAGAGACAGAAAGCGGCTGACAGACATTGTCACAAACGCCACACAACATGGACTATAAGAAGAAGATGTTTGGTGTGAGTAGCACTTACATCTTACATATCTTTTACACGTTATTTAGACAGTACTGAAGTTTAATTAGTTTAAAGAGAGTTAATATGCTATGCATTCATACATTCCCCCCCCCCCACACACACACACACCCTCACACCTTACTTACACACAATAATGCTGACTTAATTAATTAGTTTAGAGAGAGTTAATATACATTTATATATACACACACCTACACTTACACACACACATGCTGACTTAATTAGTTTACAAATTACATAGTGTTAATATACATTTACATTTACATTATATAATTTACATAATGTTAATATACAAATACACCCTCCCCCCTTTCCACACACACACACACCTCACTTAAACATAAATATACTGGCTTAATTAATTAGTTTAGAGAGAGTTAATATACATTTATATAGACACACATCTACACTTACACACAAATAATGCTGACTTAATTAGTTTAAATAGTGTTAATATACATTTATACAGACACCCCCCACATACACCTACACTTACACTTACTCTTTCTGCAGTTTAGTACATGGAAGTAAGAAGAAATAACAAAAATAACAAGGAAAAATACGAAGAGATTCACAGGAAAATTAGGAAGCTATGCAAAGAGGCAAAAGACACATGGCTTGAAGAAAATTGCAAGCACATTGAAAACCAACACAACACTCGGAATACCAAATTAATGCACAAAAGAATTAATGACATCACTAACAAAAGAACACACACATCAACAGGTTGCCTAAAAACCAAAGATGGCAAAATCATAATAGAAAAAGATCAGATTTTACATGCATGGTCAGATTATGTGAAAGACCTTATGATGATACAAGGAAAGAACAATATGATCATCGGAATAATAATGAAGGACCATCCGTTTTGAAGATGGAAATTCAGAATGCTCTTAACCATATGAAAACTGGCAAAACCCCGGGTACAGATAACATCACAATAGAAATGGTCAATGCCTTAGAAGAATATGGAATAGACCAAGTCACCAGACTGCTGAACGCAATATTATAATATACGATACTGGAGATACTGGGACTGATGGAATTGCTGCTGAATTTATAAAGGCAGGTGGCCATGCATTACATCTAAAGCTATACGAACTAATAATAAAAATCTGGAGGACAGAAGAATTACCCCATGACTGGAAAGAGTCATTATTGATACCTATCTTTAAGAAAGGAGACAAGTTCCAATGTGGAAATTATAGAGGAATATCACTACTGTCCACAAGCTATAAGATACTATCCGCAGTATTACTAAATAGACTAAAAGACATATTAGGTGACTACCAGGCGGGTTTTAGACAAAACAGATCAACAATAGATCAGATATTTATCTTACGACAAATAGCCGAGAAAATTGGGAATATAAAAGAGATCTCCATAACATTTTTGTGGATTTTAAAAAGGCTTATGATAGTGTCCATAGGAATAGTCCATGGAATGCTATGCAGGAATTTGGAATACCAAGGAAGTTAATCAACATGACCAGACTATGCATGGAAGATACTTATAATATAGTAACATATAAAGGCAGGAAATCAGACCCCTTCCAAATAACATCTGGCTTGAAACAGGGTGATGCACTATCGCCGCTACTCTTCAATCTGGCTCTAGAGAAAGTTGTAAGGAAGATAAAGGAGGAATGTGATATTGGAGGAACATCCAAGCTGCTTGGTTATGCAGATGATATAGATATTATAGGGCAAAGTGAACAAAAGACATTGGAAATATTGACTCACTTAAAGGAAAAAGCCCAACAGATGGGGCTGGTTATCAACCAAGATAAGACAGAATATATGGTAATTTCAAGAGACGGAATGGCTAAAAACTCTGGCCACATACAAATAGATAATATGACCATTAAAAGAACGGAAACATACAAATACCTGGGTACAGTCTTCAACTGCTCCAACATCATAAGGGAAGAAATACAAACTAGAATCAACTCTGGAAATAAGATATACTATGCACTACAACATCTACTAAAATCAAAGGCGCTATCTCGTAACACCAAAATCACAATATACAAAACACTGATCAGACCAGTTGTGTTGTATGGCTCTGAAACCTGGAGTACAACGAAAGGAGACGAAGCCTTGTTACAAACCTTTGAGAACACAATTTTAAGACGCATCTTTGGATCCATTAGGGATACACAAAGTGGAGAGTGGAAAAGAAGAAGTAACAAAGACATTTATGATCTGTTTAAGTCCCCGCTAATCACTGGTATCATGAAGGCTAATAGACTACAATGGCTGGGGCATATAGAAAGAATGGAAGATAATAGGGAAACAAAACTCGCTTACACTCAGGAAATAAATGACCGTAGACCCCGAGGTAGACCAAGAAGACGGTGGAGAGATAATACATGTACAGACCTACAAGCACTTGGAATCAACGACTGGCAAGAGAAGGTCCACCAGAGAGACGAATGGAGACGGCTTGTATTTGCAGCAAAGAACCTCAATGGCTCGGAAAGCTGAAGAAGAAGAAGAGAAGAAGAAGATACTGGAGATATACCTCCTGAATTATGTAATTCTATATTTACTGCAATACCTAAGAAATCAGGAGCCTTGGAATGCGATCAACATCGAACGATTAGTATAATGAGCCACATCACGAAGATTCTGCTGAGAATTATGATGCAAAGAGTCAGAAAGAAAATACAACCCGAAATAGGAGAAGAACAATGTGGGTTTGTAGAAGGCAAGGGCACAGTAAATGCTGTGTATATACTGAGAACAGTAATTGAACGTTCTATAGCATTAAATAAAGATCTATATTTTTGCTTTATTGACTACACAAAGGCTTTCGATAAAGTGAGACATGTAGACAAGATAAGGATGCTTGAAGATCTACAAATTCATGAAAAGACCTTAGACTTGTAAATAACATATATTGGAAACAACAAGCAGCCATCAGAATTGATAATAATGTAGGTCAGTATCAGCCTATTAAAAGAGGTGTGAGACAGGGATGTGTAATGTCACCAGATCTTTTTTCCCTGTACAGTGAAAATATTTTCAGAAATATAGAAGATATGGAAGGAATTAACAGTGGGGGACGATACACCAATAACATTAGATATGCTGATGATACAGTCTTGATTGCAGACAATGAACAGGACCTGCAAAATTTAGTAGATGCGGTTGTTACACACAATAAACACAATAGAACTGAATATTAAGAAGACACATATTATGGTCGTCACTGGGAAGAAGGAAATGCCACAGTGTGATATACGAGTACATGGGCATATTCTTAAGCAAGTGAATCGATAGTTATCTCGGCACAGCCTCTCCGATGGGAGATGCCTTGAAGAGATTAGAACAAGAATTGCCATTGCGAAGGTAGCCTTTTGCAAGATGAAAAACATACCGACCAATAAAAAGATATCAGTTGAAACGAGAAAAAGAGTGTTGAGGTGCTACATAGAACCTATACTTTTGTATGGGTGTGAAGCGTGGAAAATAAACAGTCAAGCGGAAAAACAGCTGATGGCTGTGGAAATGTGATTTCTGAGGAAAATGCAAAGAATAAATACCATGGACAGACAGAAAAACCAATGAATAAGTCCTTCAAGAAACAAATGAAGATCGTAAACTGATTAGAGACCTTTTTGGGCATGCTATGAGAAGAAATGAATTTTAGAACTTGGTGACGACTGGCAAGATCGAAGAGAAGAGACCAAAGGGAAGATCACGAGGTAAATACCTGGATGGCTTGGCCACATGGCATGGTCGAGACAGGAACACAGAGCTGATCCACGACTCTGGTGATCAAGTGAGATGGCAGAACATGACCGCCCACGTTTATCGGCATAGCACATGATGAATGGATGGATGGATGGATATACATTCATATAGATACCCCCCATACACACACACCTCACTTACACACAAACATGCTGACTTTATTAGTTTAAATGTGTTAATATATATTTATATAGGCACCTCCACACACACCTACATTTACACACAGATATGCTGACTTAATTAGTTTAAAGAGAGTTAATATACATTTATGTAGACACCCCCACATACACACCTACACTTACACACAAACATGCTGACAAAATTAGTTACTCAAACTATTTTATTTTCTTATGAATATTTTTAAAAATTTTTATCTTGTTTTTTTTAAATTAATATGTTTAAAAATACATCAGTCACATCCTGTTCAATTCATCTCGGTTATAAATGGATATTTAGTGTATACTGTATTATTATTTTCTCTGACAATATAATTAAAAAAAGAATTATTCATGTTTTTCTTTTAGCAATTATGTTATTCCTGTAGCGAATTAATAATGAACTTGTTTGTAAAATGAGAAAATAATTATATTAGATAAGCAACCTACAACTGAGAACACTTTCGTTCTTGATTTTCTAAAAGCAATTTGTTTGGGGCCCATATTGTTATTTTTAGACCCTAAATTTAACTAAGAACGTTTGTCTAGAAGGGGCTAATGAAAGTAGAACAGTATACGCATCTACAAGAAAGAGATAAACAGTGTTCTAGGCCGTATAATGAAGTGAGGCGTTGGAGAACATCGTGATGACTGCAACTATCAGAAAGAGATAACTGATATTCTGTGCTACAACTCCGGTTATCAGGTACAAAACCACACCGATCCCCATCCAAGAAGTTAAAGAACCTGTAGCTTTGTACGCCAAATCGAATTGTATTTATAAATTTACATGTAGGTGCGAGGCCATCTACATAGGTAGAGTGACAGTTACATAACAGGGTGTTGGAACACATTCCGAACTGGATGGACAAGATACTTCACACAGAAGATGGTAGCCTAGGCAGGCGGACACACCGGAACAGTCCTGCTTCATCGGTCGCGAGACACGTTCTCGAGAATGGTCATGTGGTTGAAAGAGACAGTGCCTTCCGTGTGTTGTTCAACACACAGAGTAGTCGGTTGTTAAGGTTTGCTGAAGCCATAGTGATCAACCTGCGTAAGCCGGCCTTGTGCAAGCAGAAAGACATGTTAGTTTAAAATTACCGTGGTAGACAATCGACATTACTGTGCGAATATGTGTATATTTCAGATTGAAGGATTTATCTAGTTATTTCACTTTACGTTGTGTGATTTCTGCAGTATGTACCTGACGAGTTGCAGCGAAATATGCCAGGCAATAAATCGTGCAATCTATTGTTTGTGTCTTCGTTATTCAAATTCACTACGGGAAAACATTGTTTAGAAAGAGATAAACCGTGTTTTAGGTCGTGTAATGAAGTGAGGCGTTGGAGAACAGTGATGACTGCAACTATCAGAAAGAGATAAACCGTGTTTAGGTCGTGTAATGAAGTGAGGCATTGGAGAACATAGTGATGACTGCAACTATCAGAAAGAGATAAACCATGTTTAGGTCGTGTAATGAAGTGAGGCGTTGGAGAACAGTGATGACTGCAACTATCAGAAAGAGATAAACCAGTGTTTAGGTCGTGTAATGAAGTGAGGCATTGGAGAACATAGTGATGACTGCAACTATCAGAAAGAGATAAACCATGTTTAGGTCGTGTAATGAAGTGAGGCGTTGGAGAACAGTGATGACTGCAACTATCAGAAAGAGATAAACCATGTTTTAGGTCGTATAATGAAGTGAGGCATTGGAGAACATAGTGATGACTGCAACTATCAGAAAGAGATAAACCGTGTTTAGGTCGTGTAATGAAGTGAGGCATTGGAGAACATAGTGATGACTGCAACTATCAGAAAGAGATAAACCATGTTTTAGGTCGTATAATGAAGTGAGGCATTGGAGAACATAGTGATGACTGCAACTATCAGAAAGAGATAAACCGTGTTTAGGTCGTGTAATGAAGTGAGGCATTGGAGAACATAGTGATGACTGCAACTATCAGAAAGAGATAAACCATGTTTAGGTCGTGTAATGAAGTGAGGCGTTGGAGAACAGTGATGACTGCAACTATCAGAAAGAGATAAACCATGTTTTAGGTCGTATAATGAAGTGAGGCATTGGAGAACATAGTGATGACTGCAACTATCAGAAAGAGATAAACCGTGTTTTAGGTCGTGTAATGAAGTGAGGCGTTGGAGAACAGTGATGACTGCAACTATCAGAAAGAGATAAACCGTGTTTTAGGTCGTGTAATGAAGTGAGGCATTGGAGAACATAGTGATGACTGCAACTATCAGAAAGAGATAAACCGTGTTTAGGTCGTGTAATGAAGTGAGGCGTTGGAGAACAGTGATGACTGCAACTATCAGAAAGAGATAAACCGTGTTTTAGGTCGTATAATGAAGTGAGGCATTGGAGAACATAGTGATGACTGCAACTATCAGAAAGAGATAAACCGTGTTTTAGGTCGTGTAATGAAGTGAGGCGTTGGAGAACAGTGATGACTGCAACTATCAGAAAGAGATAAACCGTGTTTTAGGTCGTGTAATGAAGTGAGGCGTTGGAGAACAGTGATGACTGCAACTATCAGAAAGAGATAAACCGTGTGTTAGGTCGTGTAATGAAGTGAGGCGTTGGAGAACAGTGATGACTGCAACTATCAGAAAGAGATAAACCGTGTGTTAGGTCGTGTAATGAAGTGAGGCATTGGAGAACATAGTGATGACTGCAACTATCAGAAAGGGATAAACCGTGTGTTAGGTCGTGTAATGAAGTGAGGCGTTGGAGAACAGTGATGACTGCAACTATCAGAAAGAGATAAACCGTGTTTTAGGTCGTGTAATGAAGTGAGGCGTTGGAGAACAGTGATGACTGCAACTATCAGAAAGAGATAAACCGTGTGTTAGGTCGTGTAATGAAGTGAGGCGTTGGAGAACAGTGATGACTGCAACTATCAGAAAGAGATAAACCGTGTGTTAGGTCGTGTAATGAAGTGAGGCGTTGGAGAACAGTGATGACAGCAACTATCAGAAAGAGATAAACCGTGTTTAGGTCGTGTAATGAAGTGGGGCGTTGGGGAACATAGTGATATGATTGGAAAGGCAAAGGCCGACCAGTAGAAATTATGACCTATGTTGATGGCATGTAGGAATGTCATTAGTAAAATTAGAGACATGAACACCTACGGCACTTTGCTGGGCACCTTATCGGCTAACCCCCCCCCCCCCCCCCCTTTCCACCTCTCTCATGTCATGGTCTAGAATATATGTAAACATGCCACATCACTCCCCAGTGACAGTTTCTGCTATTGCACACCAGTTGTTGAGTTGAGTTGAGAACCGACATCACTGCACTAAGGACATTCCCATACGTGCTCCGTCCCCTCGTTCAACAGCCAGCGAAGAGTCATACTACTAATCGTTCCCACCTCTATCTGATTAAAAGTTCTCCTAGTCTTCCCTCTCAGTTTTGAGATTCTTCCAGAACCCCTGCCGATCCCCCGCAATCTCATTCTTTCCACATATGGGTTCTCAATCTGTTCCTCCGCCTTCTCCACCTGGTCTCACAAGCGCACGACCACCCAGAGGTGCATTCTCTTCTAGCCTATCAGCCTGTTCATTCCCCCGTACCCCCGCATGGCCAGGGCAAAATATCCATACAATTCTCACAATCTGTGACCCCTGAAGCGACGAGAGCCATTCCACACGAAACATTCCTTTCTCCACCTTACTAAGCATACTCTTTGAATCCGTAATGAATACAAAGTGTGTTGCAGTAGTCTCCTCTAGCCACCGGAATGCCGCTGATACTGCCTCCGCCTGCATTCTCATGCTGGAGGTCGTAGTCTCATATGCCAGACTCAAGACTCGTCCATTAGCCTTTGCAATAAAGCCCCAGCCACTACGTCTGTTTCTCACCACTGACCCATCGGTGTAGATGACTATGTCACCTTGATGTGTGTTGCTCTGGATCAGCTGTTGCACTTCAAACTTAGTGCGGCCCGCTGCCCATTCTCTGCACTCGCGACCCAGTGTTATTATTATATTGTGCCAGTCCGTCATGTCTTCCGGAACTTCAACCCACTCTCTTTCACGATTGATGGTCTCTAGATCACACACCTGACGTATAGAAAGTTCTGCCTGTGCCATCCAGGACCTGCCTCGTCTTAGTCTATGACCCTTGACCATATCCATTGCTGCATGCAGCGGGTGATCCTTGTCTGCGGAAACTCTCAGGTACCATTTGGCCTGAAGGACCCTATGCCTATCCGTCATTGTTGGTAGCGCCAGGATATGCCTCATGCATATAATTGATGTGTCCTTTGTGCACCCCAGGATTACCCGCATGGCAGGATTCTGTAATGCGCTCCAACCTTTCAAGCTGGCTGTTTGATACTGTCAGCAGCCCCAAACCATACTCAATTACAGAATTTATTAACTGCTGAAAGAGCCTGTACAGCATCCTCTGATCTACCCCGGTTGCTGCCATAGCCCTGAATGCATTAAGTCCTCTACCAGCCCATTGCACATCAGCAAACATTAAAGTAAAGTGGTTGAGAATGTGCATCTTTCTCGGACTCCTAGGTCTACCCAGGCCAAACGGGGAACCAGGGAATCTACTTGGAAGTACAGGTAGGCGGTGTGCTGTTGACCACAGCATCTATCGAGTGCCCATTGGTGTATACAAATATGGCGCTAGCAACATATTCCCAGTATATCTCAAGATGTGGGGAAGGGACTTTTACTTTGTTAAATTATATTTCCTCAATTATTCCATTTCGTGAATACAGTTAAGCCGTCCCTGATTACATTTCCACGCAAAAACTCAGGTTATTGCATTGCTACTAATGATCCGAATCGTTACGTTTCACGAATAAGTAGTCTTCGCGTGATTATTTTGTGTGTGATTTAATCTTCTCTGGATCACATTACATTTTTACGATGAAGCCGTCGCGTGATTACTTTTCCGTCATTTAATCTTTATATGATTACATTACAGCGATTAACCCGTCACGTGATTACTTTTCCGTTATTTAATCTTCACGTGATTACATTTCCGTGAAGAAGCCATCGCATGATTACTTTTCTGTGCTTTAATTTTCAAATGATTACATTTATGCGAGCAATCCGCCCCATCATTACTTTAACTCTTAGATTACCGTTGAGTTAGATCAAAACAGCGAGCAATCACCATGAATATTATTTAATCCTCAAGTATAGAGGTCTACTTGGGAAGTGCCTTTCGCTATCGTAGTTAAGGCGGTTTATTTTTTAGTAAGCAGAACTGGTTTACTGAAGTCTTGTTTGAGATTTGGTCCGTAACTGTTAGCATCTGAACCCCCTGCAAGGGCATGTCGCTTTTGGAGGCGCGCATGTGTTATAGATGTGTTTGTGTGTGTCAGCTTGCATAGACGCCCCCTCCTCCGCTCTCTCTCTCTCTATTGTTCTTTCTCTCTCTTGTTCTCTCTCGCTCTGTTAGTTAGTCAGACAGTCACTCTGTGTGTCTCTTCCTTTCTGTCAACCAGTCTGTCTTTCTGTCTGTCTGTCTCTCTAATTATGTATGTCTTTCTTTCTCTGTCTGCCTCTCAGTCATCTCTCTCTCTCTCTCTCTCTCTCTCTCTCTCTCTCTCTCTCTCTCTCTCTCTCTCTCTCTCTCTCTCTCTCTCTCTCTCTCTCTCTCTGTCAGTTCCTCTGTCTTCTTCTTCTTCTTCGTTCATCCGGAGTTTTTTTTCGGATGTGATTGCGTTGTGCCTGTTTACAGCAGAGCTGCGTTCTTGCGCCGTTAGGCCGACACATCCGACTTCTGCGGGCATTTGTTGTCCGGGTTAACCTTCCCGGGGGTTTCTTAGGACGCTTGACTCTCACTGTTGTGGTGTTATCTCCCATCCTAGCTGGCCCATATAGAACAGCCAAAGACATCATGGTCAGCCCTCAAGGGAAGGCAGGGGCAGACCATGGGCATTCCCCGCCATCCAAGGAGGCTTCCATACTTGCAGAGCCAACACACAGCGCTCTGGTACTGGGCTCACCCAAGGAATCGTCACGTCCTGCACATGGCTGCTTAGCCTCACTTCCGTATATTGGGCCTTCCGTTCACCATAGGCTGTTCTTCCGGAAACCAGAAGAATGCAGTCTGCAGATGACATCCACACAGTGAGCTTTCGATTCGGACTTTCCGCGCAATGGATTTGCTATCCGAGCAATATTTCATTTCGTGCCACTAGGACACCTTTTCCACCTTTTTTGAAAGCCCACACAGTGAGCTTTTGATTCGGACTTTCCACGTAATGGATTTGCTATCCAAGCAATATTCCATTTCGTGCCACTAGGACACTTTTTCCACCTTTTTTGAAAGCCCACACAGTGAGCTTTTGATTCGGACTTTCCACGTAATGGATCTCCTATCCAGCAATATTCCATTTCATGCCTCTGGGAGGCTTTTGTAACCGACATACCTGTGGTATGACGTGTGGCAGTCTGAATACTTCTTCATACACCTTTAAATGTCAACCTGTATGTAGTTAAAGTAAGCTACGGTCAACTTTAGCTTGTTGATATCTCCATAGAGCTTGTCCTCAAATGAAGCAGGTGTGGGCCAAAATATCTTTCTCTGTTCTGCATACGTTGGGCAATCCTGCAGCAAATGTTTTGCTGTCATTTTTCCAGTTCTACAATTACATTCATCGGTATCTCCTATCTTTAGTTTATTGAACAAGTGGTATTTCAGCTTGTTATGTCCTGTGCGGAGTCTGAAGATTGCTACTTGTTCTCTTCTGTCGAGTTTGTAATATGCATCATCCTTCTGATGGCCTGGATGCTCTGATTCCCATTTGGTTCTTCTTCTTCTTCTTCTTCGTTCATCCGGAGTTTTTTTCCGGATGTGATTGCGTTGTGCCTGTTTACAGCAGAGCTGCGTTCTTGCGCCGTTAGGCCGACACATCCGACTTCTGCGGGCATTTGTTGACCGGGTTAACCTTCCCGGGGGTTTCTTAGGACGTTTGACTCTCACTGTTGTGGTGTTATCCCCCATCCCAGCTGGTCCATATAGAACAGCCAAAGATCCTGGTCAGCCTTCAAGGGAAGGCAGGGGCAGACCATGGGCATTCCCCGCCATCCAAGGAGGCTTCCATACTTGCAGAGCCGATACATAGCGCTCTGGTACTGGGCTCACCCAAGGAATCGTCACGTCCTGCACATGGCTGCTTAGCCTCACTTCCGTATATTGGGCCTTCCGTTCACCATAGGCTGTTCTTCCGGAAACCAGAAGTATGCAGTCTGCAGATGACATCCACACAGTGAGCTTTCGATTCGGACTTTCCACGTAATGGATTTGCTATCCAAGCAATATTCCATTTCATGCCACTAGGACACTTTTCCACCTTTTATGAAGCCCACACAATGGGCTTTTGATTCGGACTTTCCACGTAATGGATTTGCTATCAAGCAATATTCCATTTCGTGCCACTAGGACACTTTTCCACCTTTTATGAAGCCCACACAGCGAGCTTTCGATTTGGACTTTCCACATAATGGATTTGCTATCCAAGCAATATTTCATTTCATGCCTCTGTGTCTTCATGCACCTTTAAATGTCAACCTGTATGTAGTTAAAGTAAGCTGCGGTCAACTTGAGCTTGTTGATATCTCCATAGAGCTTGTCCTCAAATGAAGCAGGTGTGGGCCAAAATATCTTTCTCTGTTCTGCATACGTTGGGCAATCCTGCAGCAAATGTTTTGCTGTCATTTTTCCAGTTCTACAATTACAATTTGGTTCTATAAGTGCTTTTTATCAACCTCTTTACCTCATTATAGGTTATGTCTATGTCAGGCTGTGGTAGTCGTCCGCCCTCTTTTGCCAGTCTGTCAGCCTCTTCGTTTCCAGGTATACTGCAATGTGATGGGATCCACTGTATTACAACTTTTTTGGATTTCTGGCATAGACCATGGAGTGCTGCTCTTAGGTCAGTTAGTTCTGTGCTGTTATTGCTCTTCAGTATTGAGACAGCTGACTTTGCATCTGTAAAGATAGCTATTTGCTTCTCTTTATTTTCCTCCATCAGAAGCATTTCTGCTGCAGTTTTCAGAGCCTCTACCTCCGCTTTGAAGTTACTTGAAAACTTTCCAGTTGCCACTGAATGTGTTTTTTTCACTCCATTTTTAAATTTAGGAGAATTCCTCCTCCTCCATTCTCTACTGAATTTTTGGCTGATCCATCTGTATATGCATGGGTCCAATTGCTGCTTGGGTAATGTTCTTTTATGTAGTTTAGGGTTATTTCTCTTCTTTCGGTTTCATGCTGAGTGTTCTTTTTCTCAATACCAGGAATGTTTTCTATCATCTCAGGCAGTTGCTGCTGTCTCCAAGCTGGGAACTTGTCTGCATTGTAAATGGGTTTGACTGTTGATATGTTAAGTATGGGATCTGCCCTAATCTTTCGTTTTGCAGTTTCTACAAAGTTGCTACGCTTCAGTCTTCCCTTTCCAAACCACTAAACCTTTTATACATAGGGTGGTCTGTCAATCTTCTAAATTTTTCAGCTTGTTGCTGGGCTCTGCTATCTCTTCTATCCTGCATTGGTTGTAAACAAGTTATCTTTTCTAATTCATTAATAGGCGTTGTCTTCAGGCTTCCAGTTATGATTCGCATTCCTTGATTTTGGACTCTACTTATTTTGTTAAAGTTTGACTTAGCTGCTGTTGCCCAAGCTGCAATGCCATATTCCAGTACTGGCCTCACCCGTCCAGTATATAACTTCTTGAGAACTTTATCATCTGCTCCCCACGTTGTACCAGCAAGCTTTTTCATGATTGCCATTCTTTGCCTTGCTCTTGTTCGATTTTTCTCAACCTGTGTCTTCCATGTCAGGCGACGATCAAAGGTGACTCCTAGATAGATTGGAGTTTCTTCATGGCGCAATATTTTTCCATTCAATACCAGCTTAGGTTGCTGAGTTTTAGTTGAGAGGGAGAACACTGTGCATGTTGTTTTCTCCTCACTTATCTTCACTAGCCATGATTTTGACCAGTCCTCTAGCGCTAATAGAGCTTGCTGTATTCTGCTGTTAGCTGTACTAATATATTCTTCAGATGTCCATATGGCTAGGTCATCTGCAAAGGATGATGTGTGTACTCTGGCTGGAAAATTTTCCGTGATGTCGTTTATATATGCTAGGAATAATGTTGGTGAAAGAACTCCTCCTTGGGGGACACCTTGCTCCAACAGCATCATTTTGCTGGTTTGTCCTTGTACTTTTGTCCTGGCAGTTCTGTTCTCAAGGTAGTGGCTGATCCATTTGTACATTTTCCCACAAACATGCATTTTTTGCAGTTTTACTTTCAGTCCTTCCTTCCATACTTTATCAAATGCTTTTTCTAAATCTATCCAGACCGCTAGTGTGTGCTTTTTCTCTTGGAAGGCATCCTCTATTTCCTGAGCTATATAGGTTATTTGATCTTCAGTGGATCTGTACTTTCTGAATCCTGCTTGGTGAGGTGTTAAGAGTTGGTTTTCTTCCAGATGCCATGTTAGCCTGCCATTGATAATGCGTTCCATTAATTTTCCTACACAGCTAAGAAGACTGATAGGTCGATAGCCATTTGGTTCTTCCAGGTCTTTTCCTTTCTTTGGGACTGGTATTAGTATAGCTTCCTTCCATGCCTGTGGGACTATTCCCCTCTTCCAGCTGTAAGTTAGGACTGCTAATAGTTTCTTTTTTGCCTTAGTGCCTAGTCCTATTAGCATTTCATTTGTGATTCCATCCTTTCCTGGTGATGTCTTCTTTTTTAGGGTACTCATTGCCTGTTCCATTTCTTCCATTGTTAGATTTGCCATCATATATTCTGGTGCTGTCTCTGTATATCTATGATGTATCTGTTTATCTTTGATTGCTTTCTTCTGTTCGGCTGTAATATCAATGTGGTTTGCACTGGCATAGTGTTCCATTAGTGCATTTGCAGCCTTTTTTCCTGTCAGCAAGGCATTTCCTTGTTTAATTGTTATTTGTTTGTTTCTAGGTCCTTCATTGTTCATGGCTTTCACTAGTTTCCATAGTTTGTTTCCATCCCTGTCAAAATTCAGGTTTTCTGTTTTTTTCCTCCAACAATCTCTTGTTGTTTGATTTACTGTTCTTTTATATTTTGCTGAGATGGCTTTGAGAGAGATGTTCGCTTCAGTTGTTTGTTCTCTCTCTGCGGTCTTCCTAGCATCTACAACTTTGTCCTCCAAAATTTGTAGTTCTTCAGTCCAGTATGGTTTGTAATTTTTCCTCGCTCCTCTTGGAATAGACTCAGTGGCCGCCTGTATTATTGCTCTGTTTAGACTTTCCACCATTTGCTTCATGTTGCCATATCGTGTATTTATGTTTTCACAATATTTGTCTGTTAGTATGGCAAATCTGTCCCAATCTGCTCGTTTGTAATTCCAACGGGGCAAAGGCTTTTGCTCCTGTGGAACATACTCCATATTTATTACAAGCTTGATTGGTCTGTGGTCACTACCTGCTAATTGGTCAAGCACATGGCGATCGATTTTGTGGAGGATGTCTCCTGTGCAGAAAGCTAAGTCTGGAGTAGAAGTGGTAATCCATCTTCTAGAGTAGAAGCTCGGTGTGTCATCCGCTTTGTTGAGTAGATGGAGATTTGAGTCTATTTCCCAGTCCTCCACTTCATCTCCTCTTTTGTCAGTATCTGGCTATCCCCATCTTTCTGAACGGCTATTAAAGTCTCCGACAACAATGCAATTTGTGTCAGTTATTTCCATGTTTGAGAGTGTAAGATCCTTATCTGCCGGGCTATACAGATTGTAAATTCTTATTTTCACGTCCTTTATCATTATATCAACACCTATAATTTCCGTTTGGTTGTCAGAGATCACAGATACTTCGCTGCAAGGTATTGTATTTCGTGTAAGTATTACAACTCCTCCTTTGTGTCCTTCGCGGTCGAAACGTGTGGCCTGATATCCCTCGACTGAAAATGTGCGATTGGCGTTGAGGTGTGTCTCTTGAATGCATGCCACATCTATTCTATCTTTATGAAGACGCTGTGTTAGGGAGGCTTTCTTGTTATAAACTCCTTCTGCATTCCATTGTAGTATGTTGAGTGTCCGGGGTGTTTGGTCAATAGCTCTTAACCTACTCCTCTGTGCCTTGACTCCACAGCACAGGGGAAGGTGACCACCAGTAGTCATGGGTGGACCCCCTCGAGGCAGGGGGCCCGGCACTATCATCGCCTGATGGGACTTCACGGGATTAGCACCATAACGATTAATTTTCATCTGTGGCATCATGAAATGATAAAGTTACGTTGTACTGCTTTGTCAAGCCTGTGGCTCAGTACATCCGATGTCGACAAGCATTTGTTCGGGATGCTTTCCCTAGCCTTTGACTGTCCCCAGTCTACCTACAAGGCAGCAGGTTTGTACGTCGCTTCGTCTGGTCCCTCTCCCTTGACCTGTCCGACAGATTCCCCCCCCCCCCCCCCCACCCACCACTCCCACACCCAATATACATTAGCTTCCGACGGCGAATAGTGCCAGTTCTATGTTGGCTGACGAGACCCCTCGTTCTCCCGATGTGCCTCTCGTGTCTGGTCGTGCCAGTTCTTACCCTCGAGTCACTCATTCCGGACTCACGTGGGTTCACTGCGTCAAAGTCCTCCGCTCTCGACATCTCTCTAAGAGCATTTATAACATCGGCACGATCCATGGGCTGGCCACCTGCAGGGGGTTCAGAGCCAATAAGTTTATCAGCTCTTTCATTCCCCTCAACTCCCGCAAGTCCCGGAACGAAGATAAAGGTGACTCTACGGACAGCAGACCCCCGCAGCGGTTCAGTCCACTATCTACACACACAACCCGCCTCGACCTGTCGATTCATGCTCATTGAAGCACTTAGTGCACACACGTTGGTATAATTCTGTGATTCCAGTCACTATGTCATCTGATGTGTTCAGTACGAGATGAGTATATCATGGCATCTCGGGTTATTCGGTCCAAAGACTGGTATGTCTTGTCATGTCATTTCAAGTTATTCCGTCTGAAAACTGGTATGCCATCGCCTTTCCCCAAGACTAGTACCCATGTCATCTCAGGTGTCATCTCAGTATGAGACGGGCATATCATAGCATCTCATGTTATTCAGTTCGAGAGGGGTATATCTGTGCATTTCAGTTTATTCGGTCCGAAGACTGGTATGTCACCTCACTTGAAGTTATTTAGTTCCAAAACTAGTATCCATGCCGTCTCAGGCTGTAGACTTGTTAGCTATGCCATCTCAAGTTATTCTTTCCGAAGTTTGTTATGTCATATCAGATTGCCCATTTTGAAGAGTGATATGCCATGTTAAGTTATTAAGTCCGAAGATCCCAATGTCATATCATCTCCATTTATTAAATCTGAAGACTACTATGTCACGTCGCAATACCCATTCTGAAGACTGGTATGCCATGTCACATTACCGAAACTGAAGACTGGTATGTCACGTCACATTACCCAAACTGAAAACCGGTCAGTCATGTCATTTTCCAACCACTGAGGAGTTTTGAATTTGCGAAACGTGCACCCAGGTCCTCCTTTGTTATCAGCCATTATTCTAGATGGCTAATCGCCATATCCACTACTCTAGAATCATCATTATGTGCTTTGCCAAATCGCGTCGTCGTTCATCTCTCTCTATATATCTCTGTCCTTAGTGTTCTGGTTTAATTATGTTAATGATATAAGCATGTAACCACCAGGTATCATTTCTCTCGGTTTTCCACTTGCTCTTCTACCTCCGATCATTCCGGTTGTCAGGATGTTTGTTCTCCATTGCTTCTCGCCTCATTATATAACTAAAGAACACTTATTTTGTATAATTTTCCACTTTCAGTAGCCTCTTCCAGGTAGTCGTTGCTAAATACTCTGGCATTCGAGGGTATTTCGCAGCAATCGCCTAAGAAACCATATCTCCAAGCATTTTCTAGTTTGCTCCTTCACATTCCAAGATTCGCTGCCATACAGCAGAACTGGTTCTATATACCATTTCCCGTGCTCCCTGCCCTATAAATACACGAACGTTCACTGCTTTAAGCAGTTTATACTGAAGAGGCCCGGTCCTTAGGTAAGGTGCAATGCACGTACGTGGCTAATGAAGTGCATATAGCATTTCTCGCGCTGGGTAATCCGACTTGGGCCGCACGTAATTGCTGTAACCGCCCTTGTTAACTCCGTCTGACACCTTTCACGGAGTTGTCTCCCGGTTGGCGCCACTATCTGTCAACATGCTGTTGTTTACCTGTGCTGTCGCCTTAGTTGCAAACAGGCGCTGGAAACAAGACTGGTGGAAATAGAGTTTAATAACAGCGACAGGCAGACAGCTTGTCACGATCTGACGGCTGGCAAAACAGCAAATGTAGCTTGAATGTTAAGTATAAACGCCCCCCCCCCCAACCACCACTACTACTCTGCAATCTTCCGGCCTAGAGAAGCAATAGTGGAACAGAACCTTTAGTTACTTAGTTGGTTCGTTGTGGTTCTCTTTTTACACAAATTATTGCTCCCTTCCTGTGTCAGTGGAAACCACACAAAATGCCCCTCACTGTCCAAGCGAAAACTGAAACAGAAGCAGTCCCTACAAAACAAACAGCACGCACACGCATGCATGTATTAGGCAGCAGCCAGAATGCTAACACAACAGTCTGCCATGTTCGGTAGCTATAGCTTTCAATGTTTATGTTGACTAGTGCGTTCTCTAAGTCTCTACTTCTTTCTTCTATTTCAACGAAGCTAAACAATACTTGTGTGTTTATTCATGAACTAAAAATATCTGTTGCCAAGGAACACAGATACTAAACGGCCAATAATATGTGTCACATATTGTCTAACGTTTAAGGCTCCCACTTCATCAGGGGTCCACCCGGGTCCGCTTGTCATCGGGCAAGTTAACGCCCTGGCCTTTCCGCCACTGACTACACCACCATTCTAGTGATGGGCTCTCTATTTCCTGACCTGATTGTCATAATAACATGATCTGTAAAAGTAAGTTGGGATTTAACAGACATTAGTGTTTGATATTGAAATGCCACAGCGGTCTCTTATATCGTGTTATACTGAATCTTAAAGAAACAAAACTCCCACACACTGCATGAACCAGTGGCTTGTCTAGTATTCTTCTTTCACTCTGTCCCCCATCTGGGCATAGACACTCAATCAACTCACTACAAGCTCTCCTACCCCTGTCTTCCCCATGCATTTCTGTCCCCCATCAGGGCATAGACACTCAATCAACTCACTACAAGCTCTCCTACCCCTGTCTTCCCCATGCATTTCTGTCCCCCATCAGGGCATAGACACTCAATCAACTCACTACAAGCTCTCCTACCCCTGTCTTCCCCATGCATTTCTGTCCCCCATCAGGGCATAGACATTCAATCAACTCACTACAAGCTCTCCTACCCCCTGTCTCCCCCATGCAGCTCTGTCCATGATCTCCCCGCATTATTCATTTATGTTTCTATTTCTCTTACCGTATTTTTGAGTCTTCCTCTATTTTTATTTGTGTGCCCTGCAGTGTCCAGACAAGTGCTTTTCTAAATATACTATTCTCATGTTTTCTCAATATATGTCCTGTCTTCACCTCTTGGTTCATTGGTATTTGTCTAGTTCTCTCTGTGAGCTCCACATTGGTGATTCAATCATGCCATTGTTTTTTCTATTTTACGTAGCGCGACTGTTTCTAATTTATTTGTAATCGTTTTCGTTATTCCCCACGTTTCCAATCAACACAGGAGCACTGGTTTAACGTTACAATTGAATTCTTTAAGTTAGTTGCTATTTTTAATTTATTTTGTACCCACAAATTTCCCAGTGCGATGATAGCTCATCTAGTCTTCTGTATTCTTACTCTGATAACTTTATCTGTCGCACCATTTTTGTCTACAATGCTACCTAAATAGTTTAAGTTTGGTTTAAGACGTATCGAGCCACAACAAGGACACAGACAAGTAACTGTTATATTTCTATCTGCATGTAGTACTGTTCACGTAGTTGTGTCAGTTTGTGTTTGTTTATTCTGTGCTGACGATTGCTTTAGCCGCAGCATCATTTTATTACTTGTAATCGTGTTTTTGATCGAGTGAAATGGCGAGTCATGACCGCCCACGCTTTCCGGAATGGCATATGATTGATTGATTGAATCGTGTTTTAGTAAAGCTCACAATCTACTTCTGGTTTTCTGGTGATTCATTCATTACCGGATTAAGTATATGATTCCGTCTGTGGAAGTGACGTTTCACCAATGGGGATCAGCTCTCTAGTATGGATGTATTTATGTTAAATTTGGGCGAAGACCTCCACAATGTGATGTGTTTCATCAATTACTACAAGTAAGAAGTCGATAGGGTCCACTTCATTGCACCGCGTGTTACCCCATCTGGCTCAGTCTTCGGCAGAGTGGCTTGCCGAGAGTTTCGCACAAAGCACGAACTCCGTAGCTCCCACGACTCCTGCCCCCTCCCCAAGGAGTCGACGGGAAAATGGCTCTCATGCTCTGAACGATGCTGTTCTAGGAACGAACCCCCGACCTTCAGAACTCTAGACAGACGACTTAACCACTTCCCCACGGAGGGCTTGTTTCCAGCAACAGCCTCAGCAATTTCCTGTTGCCAGGCATTCCAAGCTGCCCTTGTAGCTTGAAAGGTTATTGTTGGAAGTTGTCAACAGTTTCTGTAAATATCCAGAGTGTGGAGTGACCCTCGTTTAAGACCTTTGACAGAAACCAGCACTTGTGCCTTGGTTTGCTGGCCCCGCAGGTGCGTTTGTGTGACCTGGAAGTCTTTGAAGTGTGTGAATGGTTTGACTCTACAGATGAACAGATGAAGGGCTGTTACACCAACAGGATAGTGTGTGAACTATTGAACTATTTCTGGGAGAATTAATGCACTATCAGTGTTGATGCTGTATTGCTGGGAGAATTAATGTACTATTAGTACTGATGCTGTATTGCTGGGAGAATTAATGTACTATTAGTGTTGATGCTGTATTGCTGGGGGAGAAATAATGATCCATTAGAGTTGATGCTGTATTGCTGGGGGGGGGGGGGGGGGGGGGGGGGCAGGGGATTAATGTTCCATTAGTGTTGATGCTGTATTGCTGAGGGAGAATTAATGTTCCATTAGTGTTGATGCTGTATTGCTGAGGGAGAATTAATGTTCCATTAGTGTTGATGCTGTAATGCTGAGGGAGAATTAATGTTCCATTAGTGTTGATGCTGTATTGCTGGGGGGAATTAATGTTCCATTAGTAGGGGGATGCGTGGTCTCGATGTATAATGTCCGCCTCGAGTGCTGGAGGTCCCGGGTTCAAGCCCCGGTGAGGACCGGAATTTTTTAATGTGGACTTCCAGTGATAAAATTTCCCCTGGTCTCTGGGTAGTGAGATTGGACGCCCGTGTGTATTGTTGCGCACGTAAAAAATCCTTTGGCAGTTGGAAATCGAAAAAGAGTAGCCTAACGGCGCTGCCTGGGCAAAATTTCGAGTTAAAAATCTACCCAAAGTATTTCAGGATCCTCGCCGGTGCTACGGAGTTCGTGCACTGAGCTGAGTTTCTCCAGACTCAGGTTTGAGTTAGGAGGAAAATGGAGCACTTATGGGTTGTACCCGTGTGCCGTGATGTTGATCCATCGACTAAACTAATGTTCCATTAGTGTTGATGCTGTATTGTTGGGAGAATTAATGTACCATTAGTGTTGATGCTGTATTGTTGGGGGAGAATTAATGTACCATTAGTGTTGATGCTGTATTGTTGGGGGAGAATTAATGTACCATTAGTGTTGATGCTGTATTGTTGGGGGAGAATTAATGTACCATTAGTGTTGATGCTGTATTGTTGGGGGAGAATTAATGTACCATTAGTGTTGATGCTGTATTGCTGGGGGAGAATTAATGTACCATTAGTGTTGATGCTGTATTGTTGGGGGAGAATTAATGTACTATTAGTGTTGATGCTGTATTGTTGGGAGAATTAATGTACCATTAGTGTTGATGCTGTATTGTTGGGGGAGAATTAATGTACCATTAGTGTTGATGCTGTATTGCTGGGGGAGAATTAATGTACCATTAGTGTTGATGCTGTATTGTTGGGAGAATTAATGTACCATTAGTGTTGATGCTGTATTGTTGGGAGAATTAATGTACCATTAGTGTTGATGCTGTAATTGCTGGGGGAGAATTAATGTACCATTAGTGTTGATGCTGTAATTGCTGGGGGAGAATTAATGTACCATTAGTGTTGATGCTGTATTGCTGGGGGAGAATTAATGTACCATTAGTGTTGATGCTGTATTGTTGGGAGAATTAATGTACCATTAGTGTTGATGCTGTATTGTTGGGAGAATTAATGTACCATTAGTGCTGATGCTGTATTGTTGGGGGAGAATTAATGTACCATTAGTGTTGATGCTGTATTGTTGGGAGAATTAATGTACCATTAGTGTTGATGCTGTATTGTTTGGAGAATTAATGTACCATTAGTGCTGATGCTGTATTGTTGGGGGAGAATTAATGTACCATTAGTGCTGATGCTGTATTGTTGGGAGAATTAATGTACCATTAGTGTTGATGCTGTATTGTTGGGAGAATTAATGTACCATTAGTGCTGATGCTGTATTGTTGGGAGAATTAATGTACCATTAGTGCTGATGCTGTATTGTTGGGAGAATTAATGTACCATTAGTGCTGATGCTGTATTGTTGGGAGAATTAATGTACCATTAGTGCTGATGCTGTATTGTTGGGGGAGAATTAATGTACCATTAGTGTTGATGCTGTAATTGCTGGGGGAGAATTAATGTACCATTAGTGCTGATGCTGTATTGTTGGGAGAATTAATGTACCATTAGTGTTGATGCTGTATTGTTGGGAGAATTAATGTTCCATTAGTGTTGATGCTGTATTGTTGGGAGAATTAATGTACCATTAGTGTTGATGCTGTATTGTTGGGAGAATTAATGTTCCATTAGTGTTGATGTTGTATTGTTGGGAGAATTAATGTACCATTAGTGTTGATGCTGTATTGTTGGGAGAATTAATGTTCCATTAGTGTTGATGCTGTATTGTTGGGAGAATTAATGTACCATTAGTGTTGATGCTGTATTGTTGGGGGAGAATTAATGTACCATTAGTGCTGATGCTGTATTGTTGGGGGAGAATTAATGTACCATTAGTGTTGATGCTGTATTGCTGGGGGAGAATATTTGTTTTTGCGCTCGCTTGCTTTGAACTCAAGCGTAGTCTATACACAGTTATTTATAGTAGTGATGGACTGAATTTTGCGTGTGGGTTAGCTTTCCCTATTAGCAGTGTCCTTCGCTATCAGGTGAACCCACCCACCCCGACTTCAGAGGTACTTGTAATTAACGTCCCCAAGTCAAGGACAACAGGTCAACATTTTAGTCCAGCTGTCCGGTGTAGGGGTTGAACCGCTAACCTCGGCATCAGCACACCGGATGTTTAAGAACACGCGTTCTTATCGATTCGGCCATGCGGACTTGCTGGACGAGAATTAATGTACCATTAGTGTTGATGCTGTATTGTTGGGAGAATTAATATGACTTTTATTCCAAACGGCTTTTGCCCTAAAACGTTAAGACTACAAGTGTGTTATTGTTGTTGTTGTTGTTGTTGTTGTTGTTGTTGTTGTTGTTGAACAAATGGTTTAAAAATCATGAAAGTGTGTATCTATCTACTTATTTACTGGAATCCTAATACTTGACGACATTCGCGTATTTGAATATTACATCGGCTGGGATATTATGTATTGCCCTACCACTGTAAAATATACACGTATTTGACTATTACATCAGTAATGCCTGCCACTCTAACACGCACAAGTATTTACATCAGATGACTATTGCCATACCGCTTTAAGACATGTGCGTATTTAATTAGTATACCATATGGCCATTGCCCTACCACTTTTAAGACGTACAAGTATTTGACTGTTATACCATCTGGCAATAGGCCTACCACTTTATGACACACACGTATTTGATGGCTATTGTCTGCCACTGTGAGACATACAAGTGTTTAACGTTACTCTGTAAACCAGTAATTACTCAAAAAAGTTAAGACGCACGTTTGTGAGTTACATACTGCTGATACATATAGCATTTTGTATGTGATTGAATTATAAATATTTCTGATACATTAGTGCATTTTGCATGTGATTGAATTTTATATATATATATATATTGCCTGTGCATGCGATTGAATTATTTCTCGTTTAATCCTCTGCTAGTTAAATATTATATATGGACACACTGTTACCCAATGGTCTTGCTGCTTGATGCATATTGTATGTGAACTGATTACTTTCTTCCCACACTATTGCTAATAACTTTAAATGTAAATATTATATTCCTACATCTGCTGTTAGTCATATACTGTATGTTAATTTATGATCTTATTCCCACACTATTGCTAATAACTTTAAATGTAAGTATTTTATTCCAACATTTGCTGCTAGTCATATACTATAGTGAATTTATTATTTATCCCCCACACTGTTGCTATTTAATGTATATTAATGAACAATTTTCGTACCACGGTACAGTTAAAATTTACATATCATGTGTAAATAGATTATTTTCTTTCTACAATACAGTTAAAATTTACATATCATGTTTGAATGGATTATTTTCTTTTTACAATACAGTTAAAATTTACATATCATGTGAATGGATTATTTTCGTTCTACATAACTGCTAATTACATGTGAATGTATTATTATTGTTTTAAATTTTACACTACTGCGAATTATATGTGAATGGGTAAATTTCGTCCTATAATAATCACATTATGTGTGAGTGCAGTGTTTTCATTCTACACCACCAGTTAATAATCACATATTATGTGTGAGTGCAGTATTTTCCTTCTACACTACAAGTTATTAATCACATATTATGTGTGAGTGCAGTATTTTCCTTCTACACTACAAGTTATTAATCTCATATTGTGTGTGAGTGCAGTATTTTCCTTCTACATTACAAGTTAATAATCACATATTATGTGTGAGTGCAGTATTTTCCGTCTACACTACAAGTTAATAATCACATATTATGTGTGAGTGTAGTATTTTCCTTCTACACTACTGTTAATAATCACATATTATGTGCGAGTGTAGTATTTTCCTTCTACACTACAAGTTAATAATCACATATTATGTGTGAGTGTAGTATTTTTCCTTCTACACTACTGTTAATAATCACATATTATGTGTGAGTGTAGTATTTCCATTCTACACTACAAGTTAATAATCACATATTATGTGTGAGTGTAGTATTTTCATTCTACACTACAAGTTAATAATCACATATTATGTGTGAATGTAGTATTTTCCTTCTACACTACAGTTAATAATCACATATTATGTGTGAGTGCAGTAATTTCCTTCTACACTACAAGTTATTAATCACATATTATGTGTGAGTGTAGTAATTTCCTTCTACACTACAAGTTAATAATCACATATTATGTGTGAATGTAGTAATTTCCTTCTACGCTACAAGTTAATAAACACATATTATCTGTGAGTGTAGTAATTTCCTTCTACACTACAGTTAATAATCACATATTATGTGTGAGTAGTATTTTCCTTCTACACTACAGTTAATAATCACATATTATGTGTGAGTGTAGTATTTTCCTTCTACACAACAGTTAATAATCACATATTATGTGTGAGTGTAGTATTTTCCTTCTACACAACAGTTAATAATCACATATTATGTGTGAATGCAGTAATTTCCTTCTACACTACAAGTTAATAATCACATATTATGTGTGAGTGTAGTATTTTCGTTCTAAACAGTTACTAAAGCTAAATATAATTTATCTATGAGTAGGTGATCTCCCCCTAGACATGTCAACAGTTACATATTACGTATTTGCCTACTGGATTATTTCCCCTATGAATCGCCACATATTATGTGTTCATGAAATCCCTGCAGGCCCTCTCCCATAGCCATGCAGTCATGTATGTGAATGAAATATGTTCCCACAGCATGACCGCGTATAATTGCATAAGAAGTCCCATATTGTTTAAGATATTATTGTTAAATGAGGATGCTATGCAATAAATATCTGTCATTAGAGTTTAGAAAAAGAACTATTGCGTGTTACATAGAACCAGTTGTAATGTATGACTGTAAATCATTGACAATTTGTAAACAGGAAAGAACACGCAACACCCCCACTTTTCCTCAATAATTGAGCCTCACACAAGTTGGGGGGGGGGGGGGGGGGGGTCAGATAACTTTCATGTTAAAATAAATGACTCCGAGGCAGTTTTCTCCTATGTGTCTGTGATGTCATAGCGCTATCACATTTTGTAGGCCTGAGAACAAGGGGAAATAGGTGGCCAATGTTTCCCCTCACTTTCGCAGGCGACGGGTTCAGGAGTCGAACCCACGCTGGATCGTGCTCATGGAATTATCAGCGCAGTTCGCTGTCAATTTCTCTTTCCCTCCTGCATATTTTTAAAAGTTGCAGTCAACACCAGCATTTTACTGCCGTTGATGATGTCTTGGCAACGCTGCTTTCTGAACGACCGGCTCCCACACCAACACGATAAAACCAGCGCGAAACGGTCTGCTGCCAAATCGGTCACCGCTGTATTTCTAACTCGGGTAAGCGCCATTACAAATCTCGTCCGCAACGCTATCGCCACGAAGCCCGGCACTCCTGCATTAATTTTCATAATTTTGTGAAATATTATCTGAGAAAGGGAACTGGATACCACACCTAATTATGCCGAGACCTAGTATATGTGAAGGCCTAAGGCCTCACACGCCTTGTACAGTATCTGCCATTGGGTTGTGTTTTATGTATGCTGTTTGCGTTGTTTGTGCACCGCTCTTATATTTCTGCTTGGGACGAGCCTAATGTGTACATGTCTTATTTCTTTCACAGACGAGGACCACTTGCTGTGTACCTAAGTAATCTGGTAAGTCCACGTTTCATAATCTTACTTTCCACCGTGTAAATCATATCATAAACCATGAATGCACATCTAAACACTCTACATTTCTCGGTCAACTAATGCCGCGAAGAAGTCGGATGTGTCGGCCTAACGGCGCAAGAACGCAGCTCTGCTGTAAACAGGCACAACGCAATCACATCCGGAAAAAAAAACTCCGGATGAACGAAGAAGAAGAACGAACGAAGAATAAGATTCGGCAGGTTCCAAGATCACGTTGCTATTGTCGCCATTGCAAATTCTGTTTCAGATAACAGCATCTCCAGGAAAAGTTGAAACCAACGACAAGCCGATCGTGCTATGTTGGCATGAAGACGGAAGAAGGAAATGAAAGCCAGAACGGAAGCAGAGACCCAACAGTTGACCCCTCACTGGGAAGGCTTTTGTGTAGAAGCAGCCTCGTGCAAAGTGTATCGGAGATGCTTCTGATAAGGAAATACAAGGATGGGAAAGTGCTGAGCGGCGTCCAAATAATGTGCCTTATTATACACGCAGACCTATTATCACTCCTCTGCATCAGTATCCGCCGTAGGATTACACTTTTAACAGCTTTGTGAAACTGACCTACTGGCACTATGGTGGTTTCGGTCCCAACACGGGAGACAGTTAAATCCCCCAATGTTGTGTATAAAGTGACACTGTGTACCTCATCTCGGGAACCAGCGGGCTGTTTGCTGGTTTTACGAAAACCCCATGCCAGACGTTTGCCAGGCGTCCTCGCCGAGCACCTCGGTCATCATGGACATGAGTTGATCTGACAGGGATTCTGGAGTTAGAAGCTCCTAGGGGTGCCCATTGCTAGAAACCACGAAGTGAGAACAGTCTCTGGCGCTCATCAGCCCGCCCCCAAATCAAAGATAAGGGATGCCCAGCGAAGGTGTGTTCTATGAATTTGACCAATGGATTTTAATGTTCTCCAAGTTTTATTCCTACTAACGATAGTTGGGTTAAAGTGTGCATCGAACGAAAGTCCTACTAAATGACAATTATGTTAATATGTCTATCCCCGCCTTATGTTGTCTGATTGCCGAAACGTCGATGCTGGCCTACGAAACTCCCCGGAAAGGCTAACCCAGTCAACAAATGCTTTAAGGATGTCGGATGTGTCGGCCGAAAGGCTCAAATATCTCAGCTCTGCTATAAACAGTTTCGTCCGAAGCATAAAAAAGGCAAGATCCGAGATCACGTTGTTATTGCCGTCATTGCCAAGTGTGTTACAGATAACAGCATCTCCAGGAAAGACTGGCACCAACGACAAGCCGATTGTGTTATGTTGGCATGAAGACGGAATGTTAACAGGAAATGAAAGCCAAAACTGGGGCAGAGACCCAGCAGTTTCATGTGTGCAGTGAACTTTATCTCGAATGCGGTGACCTTTTGTTTGGAAGTACCGCACTTGCAGATCAGCCCTGGCCGTGATTTGTTCCTGCTAGTGTTCGCCGAGAACCTCCATCTGGAGGATGTCACCCAATCGGAAGTACACAGTAACGGGTAATTTAATGGAGAAGTAAACAAGCACGGACATTTCCACCACAATGCTTTTCTTCAGAGAGACACACAAATAAAACGCCCAGTCTAAGCGTGTATTAAAAAAAAAAAAAACGAAGGCAATATTCTATTCAACCCTTCCATCAGAAATAAATATGCACAATATAAGAAGAAACAGTGTATAATGTATGATTAGTAATAAAAAAGAATGAAAAACTCTAATAATTACATCTGATAGGTGGCGACTGAATTCTGAAAGTATGACTGGAAATGGCAGTTGTCAAACGGCCAAACAAGCAAAATGAAACCGCTTGCAATACGTTAAAATAAATAGTAATAAAACAATAGGGGAAATACACTAACGGTAATTTAACAAGAATAAGTAACTATTGTCCCCATTGCGGGTACTACTTAATACACAGAAATATGCTGGAGAATCTTTGATGTCATTAGAAATACATTCACGGGTATCGGTCAACATTTATAGTCAGGAAAAGTACAGAAGTAGAGGCAAGAGCACAGACAAAATACAGATTGACAGCAATGACTTGTTCCTTCGGCGAGTTATGTCGTCATTTGGAGGCGCTGTCGTCATTTGTAGGCGCTGTCGTCATTTGGAGATGCTGTCATCATTTGGAGACGCTGTCGTCATTTGTAGGCGCTGTCGTCATTTGTAGGCGCTGTCGTCATTTGTAGGCGCTATCGTCATTTGTAGACGCTGTCGTCATTTGTAGGTGCGGGTTTGAATTCCGGTGTGTCTATAGCGTAACCTTGTAATTGTCTGTTGTGTCCTCTGATCTCTAATTCTTTCGTTTACACACTGCAAGTGCCGATCAGTTGCTGGTACAAGCAACATAATTCGTTCGTATATCACTGCCAACAATGGCTACCAGATCATTGTAGTAATGTGATGGTCTGGTTGTGCGCTAACTGTGTGTAAAGAGGGAACCAAGATCAATGCGCCCTCACATTTAGTAAAGTTGTCTTGATCTCGGCCAGTGTAAACAGATTTACAGCTGTCGCACCTTAGTCAGTACCGGTGTAGACAGGTTTACAGTTGTTACATGATAGTTATTATCGGTACACACAAAACCCAGTACGGTTATAATCAACATGACCTCCAGACCCAGTCAAGAGCAAATCATCTACTCTATCCAGACAAGATGAAGTCAACTTCATCAGTCCAGACAAGATCAAGCCAACTTCATCACCTCAGTTCAGACAAGATGAAGTCAACCTAATCAATCCAGACAAGATCAAGTCAAACTCCTCACCTTAGTTCAGACAAGATCAAGTCAACCTAATCAATCCAGACAAGATCAAGTCAAACTCCTCACCTTAGTTCAGACAAGATCAAGTCAACCTTAATCAATCCAGACAAGATCAAGTCAAATTCCTCACCTCAGTCCAGACAAGATCAAGTCAAACTCCTCACCCCGGGAAGGTTAACCTGGTCAACAAATGCCCGCAGAAGTCGGATGTGTCGGCCTAACGGCGCAAGAACGCAGCTCTGCTGTAAACAGGCACAACGCAATCACATCCAAAAAAAACTCCGGATGAACGCAGAAGAAGAAGAAGAAACTCCTCACCTCAGTCCAGACAAGATCAAGGCAACCTCCTCACCTCAGTCCAAACAAGATCAAGTCAAACTCCTCATCTCAGTCCAGACAAGATCACGTCAACCTCCTCACCTTAGTCAAGACTAGATCAAGTCAACCTCCTCACCTTAGTCGAGACATGATCAAGTCAACCTCCTCACCTCCATCAAGACTAGATCAAGTCAACCTCCTCACCTCTGTCAAGACTAGATCAAGTTAACCTCCTCACCTCAGTTCAGACAAGATCAAGTCAACATCCTCACCTCAGTTCAGACAAGATCAAGTCAAGCCTCCTCATCTCAATTCAGACAAGATCAAGTCAACCTCCTCATCTCAGTTCAGACAAGATCAAGTCAACCTCCTCACCTCAGTTCAGTCAAGTTCAGGTTAACCTACTCGGTCTAGACAAGACCAAGTCAACCCCTCTGTTCGGATAAGACAGAGGGAACACCTCCAAGTCCCGACAAGACTCAATCTGTGTTGCTTTCCAGCATAGACAAACTACTTACAGCCTCACATCACAGCCAGCATCAGTCACTTAAGCGTAATGAATGGAGTTTCACAATTCTGACATACCAGGTTTGAAGTAGGCCGCAGGCGACTTGGTAGCTGCTTGCTTTGTCTTATTTCTTACCCTTGCCTAGGCAATCACAAACAGCACCGAAATGCTGAGGTTGATTACAACGTTCTGTAAAGGGTATGCAGGTAACCTTTTAACTCATCTGACAAACCCTGGCACATTTCAGTCATACAAACCTCAAAACTCAGACACAGTAGTCAACCTCTGTCAACCGGGCCATTCCCTGTCATTGCCTCTCCTCCCAACCCAGACCATTCACAGCCAGCCGCTATACTCAGTGTATTAGAAGCTTTTCATTTACATCCTCTAAACCCCACCAGGCCCAAGTTGACCACTCTAACACAGTGGATCTCAACCGGTGGGGAATTCCCCCCAAGGGAGGAATTTTAGGGTGGCGGGGGGGGGGGGGGGGGAAATTAAGATTATTTGAAGATAGCATTAATACAAGAACCGATTACCTGATATTGTTTTTCCCTCCATACTTTACAGTTCTGTACTTCTTGCCCTTCTGAAATTCGTTTTATAATGTAAGTAGATCCGCAAAACACGTTTTATGTAGACGTCTAGACTTGTTCTAGTGTGTGTTATTAAATTTAGCTTCCATTTTTACGTATACTGTGTGGGGTTGGGGGATTTATAGGGAGGAAATACGAAAGGGGGAGGGGGATGACATTCTGAACATATGATGAAGAGCTGCATGGGCCCAAAAAGGTTGAGAACCACTGCTCTAACACATTCCCGCCCCCATCCCTATACATCCCCATCCTCTAAACTCAGCCAGGCACAATTTAATTCCCCTAACATCTCCCCGTACTCATCCCTATACACCCATCCCCTGCTCTTTTGTTTCAAACCTGTGCTGTCATTTTGTAATTCTGACACAGTGATTAGTCGCAGTTCCAACATTACGGCAACGGATCACCCTATAAAGCTCCGTCCCAGTGCCAATGAATATCACACAAAAGTGCTACCTAATGCGCTACAGATGCCGCTAGACACAGCCAATTGAAACTGACTACCAAGTTCAGTCAAACGCCTGCCCCACGGTCTGGCTGGACCCCACCAGCCACATCTCCCAGCTCAGACGCAGCTATGTCAGCCGAACTCACCAGTCCACGGCATTGCCAAACGAAGATCCATGCATACAGACCTAAACCCAGAAAAACCCGAAGCATAAACCTGCTATAGGTCTGTCATGTGTTTGGGCTATTAGATTATGTAGGCCTGAATGCACGGGGAAATACATGGTTAGTCTTCCCCTCTCTTAGCGGACGGCGTACGCATACGTTAAACTCTCGTCCGACCGCTCTATGGCTCTATTGCCAGCGTAATCCCTTAGTGATTACAGTAACGTGCTCACTACAGACCAACCAACCCATCATTCTCCTCTAGAATTCGTTAAATAAAGTACGCACGAATGTGACACTATCATATAATTGTATTGAGTTATTATCTGGTTTTATGTTATCCATAATGTCAGATTCCGTGGCCGGTGAATTAGACATAACAACAGCTGCAAGATGTTTCTTCTACCCGTGTCAGCAGCTAGGCATTTCATCGCTCATTCATCATTTCGTACCGCTACTGATATGGACGCCTACCTAAATACCCGGCGCTGTTGCTCAAATTAACCCACACAACATCATCCAGCCGTTGTGGGGGTACAGTGTGGGCAGGCGTGAGAACATCATCAGCCGGTGTTTGCCGGTCTGCGTGGCTTTCACTTCTGTCCTGGGAGACCTCCCAGACCTTATCATGTCTATGTATTCTCCCCCACATCCCCGCCACTTCCGGCGGTGTGCAATTTCAGCCCGCTAATGGTTGTGTTTTTATTTGTATACCGTCTGCTTCTCCAGTTACGCTGACATGGTAATTGGCCAGTTTCCCCCTCGCTGTGGGAGCGGGTCTCGGTTACGGGAGGCTTAAGCAGTATGCAGTATACTCGCGCGTGTATATGAGAGAGTGATAAATAGATGGAAGGAGAGAAAATGAGAGAGAGAAAGAGCGAGAGAGAGAGAGAGAGAGAGAGAGAGAGAGAGAGAGAGAGAGAGAGAGAGAGAGAGAGAGAGAGAGAGATTCAGTAGCTCTTGTTAAAAAAGAAGATTGAACTTTGTTGCACGCAAATATTTATAGCCATATTTTTACAAGGGGCTTCTCATAAGTCTTTAGCCTGACCATGGAGGACCATGTGCCGTTGATGTGGTCTGTGCCGCTGATGTGGTCTGTGTCGTTGATGTGGTCTGTGCCGTTGATGTGGTCTGTGCCGTTGATGTGGTCTGTGCCGTTGATGTGGTCTGTGCCGTTGATGTGGTCTGTGTCACATCTTTACTTCCCAAGACATTTCCTAGAACCTATTTTAGGCGGGTTGACATTGGAGCCCAGGTCAGTTTTACCAAATCTGCCTCGATGTGGATTCGAACCAATGACCACCGGGCCGGCAGGCGAGCGTCTAGCCACTGCGCTACCGCGGCTTCCATCAGGCTCTATTGGAACATGCTTAAACATTCTTCGGCTTTTCATGCCATTTGACACGGCTCTAGATGTACATATCATCAGGTACGCAATCCTTTATGTCTCTCCGCAGATCTCTTCCTTAGTATCCTTGATCAGTTAAATTGGAGATATCCCTCCAGGTCAGACAAAGGCATGTCTGAAACACCAAAGCAGTCATCGATGTACCTCATGTAGAGGTCCGGGAGCCTACCGGTGTATTGACTCCATACCTGGTGCTCCAGATAGTCCATAAAGAGGCAGACATAACTAGGACCCATCTTGGTACCCATGGCCACCCCGCTAATCTGCCACCGCCATACCCTCCTTCCTCTTCTTCCTCTTTTTCTTCTGCTGCTATTACAACTGCGGTTACTACTTTTTCTTCTTCTTCTGCTGCTGCTTCTACAACCACCACCACGCCCACCACCACCACCCTCACCACCATCACCACTACTACTACTACTACTACTACTACTACTACTACTACTACTACTACTACTACTACTACTACTACTACTACTACTACTACTACAAAACTACTACTACTTCTACTACTAATACACAATTACTGCTGCTGCTACTATTACTACTACTACTACTACTACTACTACTACTACTACTACTTACTACTACTACTACTACTACTACTACTACTACTACTACTACTACTACTACTGCTACTGCTGCTGCAACAACATGCGGATGCGCGTCGTGGACTCTTTAGCAATCGCTAAAGAAGACAATCTTCTCCTCGGGAACTGGATGTTGGGATGTGTTTTTGTGTGGGCATACTTCTAGTCCCTGCTGTAGTCAACAACACTCTAGCTATCACAGCTGTGTGTACGCATTTCAAATCACACTGTACGAGATTTACTTGATCTTGTATTGACTGAGGTGAGGAGTTTGACTTCATCTTGTCTTGACTGAGGTGAGGAGGTTGACTTTATCTTGTCTGGACTAAAGGTGAGCAAGCTAACTTGATCTTGTCTGGACTAATTAGATCATCTCTCAATACAAACTCGTATTACAGTTTGACACAATTAATCTGTGCCATAAGAATTACTGGCCAGATATTAACAATGCAGGGACGCAGAGGTGTTTCCAAGGCACCAGGGCCGGGTTATATACTGGCCAAGACCTGTTGACGCGTCCTCGTCGAGCGTCCTGGGCAATAGGTCCCTTCGGGGTTCTGGCTAAAGTCAGTAGGATCGCCGATTCCTCCGAAGTCGGAGAGTGCCTGCCTGTACGGCGAGGAACCATCAGTCTGCACACCAATAAGCCAGGCATGGGACAACGGATACTCACGCAAACCTCAGGTCCTGTATGAACATCACACTAATGTTGGACAACAGCCTTCATCCGACATACAGGACTTCGCGTTGGAGCTCAAGCCAACGAACACAAGCAAGCAAGCAAGCATTAACAATGCATTGTGAAAATGTTTATTAAAACCACACGCGTCCCAAAGCAGGACTCTACTATGGGTCAGTAATATGCTCGAGTTTGCATATGTCTGAATGCAGTAATGAATAAGAGGCCAGTCTTCCTCTCTTAGCGGACGACAAACGCAGGCGTCGAATACTTGTCTGTCCGCTCTCATGACTTCAGCGTAATCTTTTAGTGATTACACTAACTCGCCAGCTGCACATGTTTTAGTTTAGATTAGTCAACGGATCAACATCACGACACAGGGGTGTAACCCTAAGTGCTCCGCTCTACTCCTAACTCAAGCCTGGTCCGGAGAATTCTTAGCTCAGTGCACGAACTCCGTAGCACCGGCGAGGATCCTGAAATACTTTGGGTAGATTTTTAACTCGAAATTTTGCCCGGCAGCGCCGTTAGGCTACTCTTTTTTCGATTTCCAACTGCCAAGGGATTTTTTACGTGCGCAACAATACACACGGGTGTCCAATCTCACTACCCAGAGACCAGGGGAAATTTTGCTTACTAGAAGTACACGTGACAAAATCCCGGCCCTCACCGGGGATTGAACCCGGGACCTCTAGCACTCGAGGTGGACACGATACCTTGAGACCACTCCGCCCACTACAGATGATTACGAACCCCTAATTGCCCACACCCGACCCCCTGGATGGCGCAAGCCCCGCTTTCAGAAGCCCCGATCTAGTGCCTCCTCAATTACGTCTCTTTTCTGCCTGATAAAAGTTAGCTGCCTGTTATTTACAGGACATCGCAGTCAACCCCGGCATTTGTTGCCTGTTTGTGATTTACTAGGCACGTTTACATTCAGTAGTTTGCCGTTGCTTTCTGATCGTCTGACGCCCAGACCATTGTTAGAAACCAACACAAGGCAGTTTGCTTCCAAATCGCCTGCAACTGATTTCGTTGGCGGTATGGGAATTTGAGAGTCGCGGTTGCTACCACTCCGCCACAGATGCTGGCTGATTCCCGTCTCTGATCTGCCTTATATAAGTGCCATAAATACATCTGAAGGTGATGTCTGTCGTTATTGCAATGTCGTCAAGTGTTCCCAAACATCCTAGCATATCGGTGGTGCAGTCGTGGGGATGTGTTTTATTTAACACCCAGCTCCAATACACACGCACGCATGCGCTTGCCCGTACGCACAACCACCTACACATACTCACACAACCACACACACACACACAACCATACACCCGCACACAGACAAAACTACGCATACACACCTACACATTCACGTACAACCACACACAAACATCAATCACTGAGGTTTATAAGTGATATATATGTACATGCTAATGAAAATAAACAACAGCTAAATCGAGACACAATAAATTTGTGCTGATTTATCTGTATTCTTGAAGGCTGAAGCCTGTACTTTGCGTTCCTGTCCTTGTTTTCCCTCTTCTTCTACCTTGGCTGTGCAGGTCAGAATGCTCTCCCCTCCAGCGTGCTGTGTGCCGTAGCCGACCTAACACTCAGCACTCGAACTCTGCAGCTGCTATCATCCTGCGCCTCTGGTTGTGTAATGTAGGCCCTTGTCATTATTTTTCTTTAAGTGAGTCTTTGTGGTGAAAGAAAATATGATCTGCCCATTTGGGAGAGCTATAGCCTGGGCTGGAGATATTAACTGTAAGTGAGCTTAGCGCGAGCGCACTGGATACATATATCACGACCAGCAGATGCGCTGAAAACCATTGCAGCGGCATGATAAGGCTTTGTGTTTCTTTCTTAAACAACATGCTCTGTTTAAAATGCTCATAGTTATTGTCTTAAAGTGAAGCATGGGATGTAACAGTCTTTGTTTTAGATCTTCAACAGCGATAGCCTTCGCTTCCATCGTACGTATAGATTTGGAACGCCCTTGTTATTTGGAATAGAAAGAAAAAGCAGCGGCTGCACCAGGATATAACAGTATGAATTGGAAACAAATAGGTATATTATGCTCCCTTGTTATTTGGCGTGTCTTCAAATGTCTGTTTCTTTGCTTTAGTTTTGATTAGGCGTTTTCTCGTATGTTACTACTATAGGTCTCCAATGTCTTTTGCTAGGGGTGTCTATTAGTGTTCCAGCTGGGGGTGACTCTTGGTGTTTCAGCTCGGGGATCTGTCCTGTAGAGGGCTTCATAGAGCGTGTCCTCTAGTGGTTTTATACAGTCTGTCCTCTATTGGTTTCATACAAATATGTCCTGTAGAGGGTTTCATGCAGTCTCGACGGTTTACTTTCCATGTCCACTTTGTCCTCACATGTCTGTTTCTGTTTCTAAGCTTTCTATTCCTCTGTACAAGCGCTTACGAGTACTTTACCATTATTTCTTCTTCTTCTTCTTCTTCTTCTTCTTCTTCTTCTTCTTCTTCTTCTTCTTCTTCTTCTTCTTCTTCTTCTTCTTCTTCTTCTTCTTCTTCTTCTTCTTCTTCAACTCCTCCTCCTCCTCCTCCTCCTCCTCCTCCTCCCCCTCCTCCTCCTATCATCCTCCACTCATCTTCTCATCCTCCTCTTGTAAAGTATGTGTGTGTTTTTGTTCTTCTTCTAAAAACACTTTGGGGGTCGCCATTCCAACGCAACCAAACTTAGTGGTCTCCTACGACATGCTTGTTTAGGTTACAGTGTTACTAATCCTTTCTCACCTTAAGGATCCCACTAACACACAGGTGAGTATAACACGTATTGCTACTACTGCCTATTTTCGGAAATATGAACTGTTGTTCATCCACATTGTGCCAACGGTTTCAGGGGAGGAGCGCAATTGAAAGTTACAAACCTGACCCTAGTGCGAGGAAATGCAACCTAAAGACTAAATTTCGTGGCAGGGCAGATCAGGCCCTAAACCTTAGTTAGCAACTGGTCTAGGATCGAAGCTCTGATAGGCGGACAGCCAGAGCATTTAATTTTGCTGATGCTGCAACGTCTGCAGCTTGTCTTGTTCCAAACATATTTGTGTTACCTTTCTTCTGGAGTACACTAGACAGGCCGAGAGAGGGATCATGCTGTATGGGCAACACATGGTCTCTACATTCAGCTCAGGCTTTATGCTATGGAGAGGTATAACTCCATTTACAAACTATCGTTTATCAAGACGGCAAGGTGCCAGTCATGTGTGCCGGTCGTTCAGAAAGTAATTGCAAACTTGCCAAGAAATCACACATAGCCAAAACTGCTGGGGTTGACAGTGACATACAGTAATGGGTTGAATGGAGTTGAGTTGAGCTAAGAAACGATATCACTGCACTCAGGACATTCTCATACGCGCTCCGTCCCCTCGTTCAACAACCAGCGAAGTGTCATACTATTAATCGTTCCCACCGCCATCTGATTGAAAGTACTTCTGGTCTTCCCTGTCAGTTTTGAGAAACCCCTGCCGATCCCCCGCAATCTCATTCTTTCCACATACGGGTTCTCAATCTGTCCCCCCGCCTTCTACAACTTGTCCCACAGGCGCACGACCACCTCTCCCTTGTCCATAGGTAATTTACCACCAAGAGGTGCATTCTCTGCCAGCCTATCAGCCTGTTCATTCCCCCGCACTCCCACATGACCAGGGCCAAATATCCACACAGTTCTCACAATCTGTGACCTCTGAAGCGAGAATAGCCATTCCACACAAAACATTCCTTTCTCCACCTTACTAAGCATACTCTTTGAATCCGTAATGAATACAATGCGTGTTGCATCGGTCTCTGACCAACGGAATGCCGCTGTTACAGCTTCCACCTCCATTCTCATGCTGGAGGTCGTAGTCTCATATGCCAGACTCTTCTTTTTAAAGACTCGTCCATGAGCCCTCGCAATGAAACCCCAACCACTACATCTGTTTTCTCCCCACTGACCCATCGGTGTAGATCACTATGTCACCTTGGTGTGTGTGTGTTAACTCTGGATCAGGTGTTACACCTCACACTGTAATGGATATGCAACTAACTAAGTAATGATATTCAGCGATCCTTTCTGCTAGTCCTCGACTGACTTTCAATACATATTTTAATTAGTTTGTTCAGCATGTGTCGGGTGATATGAAACCCGGAAGTTATTGTATAATAGAGTCTACATCAGACTGGACGTGACTCCCCTAGCTCTGGGTTTGCACATCTGCTCGCCACCAGGGATCTGTAAATTCTAATTGATGTTGGCGGCATCTGTTGCAGGATCTATATTCTACACAAATTATGTTCTTGACAACTACAATTTTTTTTTGAAGTACTTCATAAACATTTTATGTTGTTGTTTTTTTCTTTGCGGATATGTTTTGTCAGATAATTCCATTTCTCGTCGGAGCTGTGGTAACTAGGTTGCTAGTGCTGTGGGTGTCTACCACTGCTGTCCGTAGTTAATCTCCTGCAGCGGGGAGATTTTCGTTTGCAGTTATATGTGGCTGCATTATCCATGCTTCCTTCTTTCTTCTTCTTTTGTCCTAAATCTTTTTTGCCGTGAATCGTCGCGGGGTGGAGGTAGATGTTGTCTTCTGTTTGTCGCTTGTCTTGTTGCTTGTGCCGATGTCTTAAATGCCCCTGTTACTGCATCTATCCACCTCTCCCTTAGTCGACATCTCGCCTTTGGGGTGAAAAAAGACAGAATGGATGTTCTCATGTAGAACGCTCTAGCTGCAGGTTGGTCTTCTTCCATTCTAGGTAAATGTCGGAAACATGTAATTCTTGTCTTAGTAAATATACATGCATTGTTTGACGCTCAAGAAGCAGAAGAAAGAAGTAGAGACCTAAGGACGCGCTAGACAACATAAGAATTGAAACATGTAAGAGTGGGAATACTGGAACTGTCGTAGTGCCAGGCAGAGAGGTCCTGTATTGGAGAGGCTAATATATGAATTTGATATTCTCATGCTCCACAAGCTAAATACAGACAAATATCATTGTCCTTGGTACGCCAATTATATACACCCTAGAGGGCAGAAGAAGGCTGCTGGTGAAGGAAGGAGTTAAGCATGTGGTACTTGACTTGAGCCAGTGGAATCATAGTGCAAGAGAGGTCCTAGGGTATACAAATGGAGATTGTTGGCTTAAGTTGGAACATCATAAACGTATATTCCACAGTGGACTGTTTTGTCAGAAAGGAACACTGGGACTGGCTTAAGGAATTGGAGGAATTACCAGGTGATAGGCTACTCATATGTGGAGACTTCAATGCGAGGAACAGAGAATGGGGCAGTAGTGGAGAAAACCGACAGGGAATTGCCCTTGCGGATGCCATGGTGGACTCCGATGTGGTCTGCATAAATGATGGGAGGCCGACTACAATGGCAGTGAGGCCTGGCGATGCAGACACAGCTATTGACTTGGCACTTGTCTCCCAGTCATCAGTCCTTGATGTAAAGTGGACAGTTTTGAATGACCATGGGAGTGATCACATGCCGTGTTCAGTCCTGATCTCTAAATCCAGGAAAGTTAAGGCTGGGAGAGCGCGCAAGACCTTCCGGTATGAGTGGATCGACAGCCTTCTTGGACGCCTCAGACAGGAGGCATGCAACAGGACTGTTAAAACTCCTATTTTTGCAGCTCCCATGATGGCCCCTAGAAGTAGACCATGCTTGGAAAGCAAAGAGAGCTGCATTAAAGCAGCTAAGGAAAGTGCCCCAGACACCCCGAAGCTCACGAGAGGAAGTGGACACAGCGGAACATGATAAGAAAGACAAGGTGGAGGTTTTCAAGCGTTGTGCTGCAGAAGCCAAAAACGCAAAATGGGAATGTTTCATGAAGGAGATTGGGGGTGATAAAACGCTGCGAAAATTCTGGAAGCTGCACAGACAAATACAAAGAATAGATCGGCCTATGACAGTGGGAACAATTTATAGAGATGATGGTGTGCGCGTGACAACAGTCAAAGAGCAAGGGGAGGCGTTTCTCCAGAGATTTTTAGAGCAGACCAATCATAATGATGTGGACACCGGGGATGCATTTAGAGAAAAGTTATCTGGCACCATGAAGAATATGCATTATGAACATCATACGAGTTGAAGATGGTAAACATATTTTGAAAAAGGCAAAAACGGAGGGGCTATGGGGAGGTTCCACAGGGTTTGGCGCGCCTGAAGGGGGTCCACCCTAAATAACTTGGGGTCATTCCCCGGCTGTGGGCAAGCACCAAATAATTAAAACATTGCCACCGGAACGTCCATACTCCCCCTTTAATCGAAAGTTTTACAGAGGTCCCCCCGTCCATAAAAGGGAAGATAGGTATTTCCTCTCGGCCCCTTCGCCCTCGATTTTCCCGTTGATAGGTTCCCAACCTTTCCCAAACACCCAAAAATTTTACTTTACCAAAAACCAATCCTTTACGAAGTTCTTTGTCTCCCGAAACGGAAAATTTGGGTTTTTTTTGTAAAAGGGAAATTTTTTTTTTTCCTCGAAACCCCGCAGATAAAATCTTTCACTTCTCCCTTGGAATTTCACAATTGAGCAGGCTCTATTACCCCTCAAATTCCCGTTTCAAAAGAATAAAGGTAGAATGTTTAAAACTTCAACTACTTCCCGCGATTCCCCAATCTCTTCCCAAAAAATTTCCACTTTATCGTTAAGTTTTGTACCGACACCTTTAAAAATTTCCATTTCTTGAAATTTCAGGGGGACCCCCTCCAAATTGGGAAAAAATTTAGTTTTACAAAATCTTTTCCCCTTTTTTCAAACGGGGGTTGGGGCGATTGCTTTTTTTAACAAACTTTTCCCGTTTGGGCACATGACTTTTGGGGAGTTAAAAAGGAATTCCCGGGGCCCCGGGGTTATCTCAAGGGGGGGATTCCCCCCCCTGGCCCCAAGAACACCCAAAATTGGGGCCCAAAAAGGGAAAGGGAGGGAAAACCAGGGAACCCCCAACCAAGGAACTTCCAAAATTCAGACAAAAAGCCCTTTAAAACCCCCCAAGGGAAAGTTGGGGAACGAAAAATAATTTTGAAGGGTTGGCAAATAGGGTTTTAAAGCCAGAAAGAAGGGTGCCCAAAAAACATTAAACAGGAGCTTTCGTTCGGAAGAATGGAAATTTTCATCAAGAATATCCATTTGCCACTTGGAATTTTCCCCCCAAAAAAGCCCCCCCCAAAAAAAACTTTTATTTGGGTTTCCCCGAAGGGGCACCCGAATATTATTTCACTCTAGGGGAAAGACAGGGTGTTATAAGGGCAGCTAAAAATTTATTACATTTTAAAAGTAATGGATACATTTAAAAAAGGAAACACTTGAGCTTTTAACTAAGAGTGTCCCAAGGCAGGGGGCAAATATTTCCGTTTTCCCCAAAAAGGGACCTTTAGCAAATGGTATCGCCTTTCCCGTTCTACTTTAAAAAATTTTGGAACCTTTTCTGGGGTAACATGGATTAAAAAACCCTTTAAACCCCCCCGAGGTTAGAAAGTACGTCCCGAAAATAAAAAACCATATCTCGGTGGGATGCAAAAGAAATTTTAACAAATATTGTGAAAAATAAAAAAAAGATATAAAATGGCAAATTTTTCTAAAAAGACAAAAAACAGGCCCATATCTTTCCGGGCGGGAAAAATTTCGGACGTTAAAATTTTTGGGGAAAAAAGGGGTGCTTTGGGCCGAGGGAACAACCAAATTTGCGGGCATTTTCCAAAACCTTTCCCTTTTAAAAAAAGTAACTCCAAGTTGTGGGGACCCCCCGTGGGGGAAAAGGGAAACCAAAAAGGACCTGGGGGCCCCCGGGAAAAAAGGCAGAACACAATTCACAAGGAGCTTCCTTTTTCAGGAAAAAAGGCTGGAAAAGGGCCCCCCAAGGAACTCAGTCCCACATTGGTTTAGCCACCGAAAAGGGGTTTTTAATAGGGTTTTTCAGAACCAGGAAGAAGCGTTAAAATGAAATCCAACAATGGGATTGGAACCCCGGAATGGAAACCCCAAAAAGAAAATTCCAGTGACAGGACACTTTTAAAATTTTAGGGAAACCCACAAAGCTTTGATTCCAAATTTCACGAAAGGAATTTTTCCAAGCAAAAATTTTTCTTAGTTTAAGAAAAGCCTGGGAAAAATGGGCATCATACTTTTTCTTAATTTAAAGTAATGGAACATTAAAGAAGGGTAACATTGGGGCTTGGAAAAACCCAAACTTCCCCCAAAAGCAGGGTTCCCAAAAAATTTTTCCCGGTTTTAAATAACCCCTTTTGCAGGAAATGGGGTGCCTTCCAAGGAAAAAACACACTGATTCCCTTTTTGTTTGGAAAAAGTGTATTTAAAATTGGAGGGGCGGAAATTAAAATTTCAAAATCTTTTGGTGGGTTTTTAAAATGGATCACCCTTCCTTGGGGCGATTCCAGGCAAAAGTTTTAAAAAAACCTTGCCCCATTTGGGAAGTGTCAAGGGGAGTCTTTTCCCCTTTTCCAGTTTAAACCTCCATTTCCAGGTAACTCAATTTTGGATCCACCTTTTACAACTTTTGGAAATTTTGGGATAACCCGGAATCGCCCTTATTTGCGCTTGGGTTTTTTTCCATATAGGCAGTGAAGATGTGAAGAAATTGCCTTTTTTCCCCCCACAAAACATTTCCCTAAATTTTAAAAAATTTTTCCCCCTTGAAGAAAAAAAACTTTCCAGTGATAATTTTTTTTCCTCCCTTTTTAAAAAGGAGAAAATCCCCCAAACAAGGGAATTTTTGGGGAAACCCCTTTTAAAAGCTGGGTCCCAATTTGGGGGTTTGGGGAAGTTCTTTAAGAAATTTAGGGTTATTTCCTTTTGGTTTTATGTGGTTTTTTCCCAAACCAAGGGAAATTTTTACATTAGGAGGTCCTTTTAAGTGGAACTTTCTGAATGAAAAAGGGTATTTGAATTTAAAAAAGATTCCCTTTTTCTTTGTTTAAAAGGTAGCCCGGCCCCAAAACCCCAAAATTTTTTAAAAAGGGGCCATTTTAAATTTTGGTTTTGGGGCTGAACTCCTTTGATGAAACAAGGATTTTCAAATTTATTAAAAGGCGTTGTCTTCAGGCTTCCAGTTATGATTCGCATTCCTTGATTTTGGACTCTACTTATTTTGTTAAAGTTTGACTTAGCTGCTGTTGCCCAAGCTGCAATGCCATATTCCAGTACTGGCCTCACCCGTCCAGTATATAACTTCTTGAGAACTTTCTCATCTGCCCCCCACGTTGTACCAGCAAGCTTTTTCATGATTGCCATTCTTTGCCTTGCTCTTGTTCGATTTTTCTCAACCTGTGTCTTCCATGTCAGGCGACGATCAAGGTGACTCCTAGATAGTTTGGATTTTCTTCATGGCGCAATATTTTTCCATTCAATACCAGCTTAGGTTGCTGAGTTTTAGTTGAGAGGGAGAACACTGTGCATGTTGTTTTCTCCTCACTTATCTTCACTAGCCATGATTTTGACCAGTCCTCTAGCGCTAATAGGCTTGCTGTATTCTGCTGTTAGCTGTACTAATATATTCTTCAGATGTCCATATGGCTAGGTCATCTGCAAAGGATGATGTGTGTACTCTGGCTGGAAAATTTTCCGTGATGTCGTTTTATATGCTAGGAATAATGTTGGTGAAAGAACTCCTCCTTGGGGGACACCTTGCTCCAAAGCATCATTTTGCTGGTTTGTCCTTGTACTTTTGTCCTGGCAGTTCTGTTCTCAAGGTAGTGGCTGATCCATTTGTACATTTTCCCACAAACATGCATTTTTTGCAGTTTTACTTTCAGTCCTTCCTTCCATACTTTATCAAATGCTTTTTCTAAATCTATCCAGACCGCTAGTGTGTGCTTTTTCTCTTGGAAGGCATCCTCTATTTCCTGAGCTATATAGGTTATTTGATCTTCAGTGGATCTGTACTTTCTGAATCCTGCTTGGTGAGGTGTTAAGAGTTGGTTTTCTTCCAGATGCCATGTTAGCCTGCCATTGATAATGCGTTCCATTAATTTTCCTACACAGCTAAGAAGACTGATAGGTCGATAGCCATTTGGTTCTTCCAGGTCTTTTCCTTTCTTTGGGACTGGTATTAGTATAGCTTCCTTCCATGCCTGTGGGACTATTCCCCTCTTCCAGCTGTAATTTAGGACTGCTAGTAGTTTCTTTTTGCCTTAGTGCCTAGTCCTATTAGCATTTCATTTGTGATTCCATCCTTTCCTGGTGATGTCTTCTTTTTTAGGGTATTCATTGCCTGTTCCATTTCTTCCATTGTTAGATTTGCCATCATATATTCTGCTGCTGTCTCTGTATTCTATGATGTATCTGTTTATCTTTGATTGCTTTCTTCTGTTCGGCTGTAATATCAATGTGGTTTGCACTGGCATAGTGTTCCATTAGTGCATTTGCAGCCTTTTTTCCTGTAAGCAAGGCATTTCCTTGTTTAATTGTTATTTGTTTGTTTCTAGGTCCTTCATTGTTCATGGCTTTCACTAGTTTCCATAGTTTGTTTCCATCCCTGTCAAAATTCAGGGTTTTTTGTTTTTTCCTCCAACAATCTCTTGTTGTTTGATTTACTGTTCTTTTATATTTTTCTGAGATGGCTTTGAGAGAGATGTTCGCTTCATTGTTTGTTCTCTCTCTGCGGTCTTCCTAGCATCTTCAACTTTGTCCTCCAAAAATTTTTAGTTCTTCAGTCCAGTATGGTTTGTAATTTTTTTTTTTCCCCCTCGGCCCCTTTTTTCCTTTCCTTTGGAAAAAGGCTTTTGAAAACTGCAGCAGAAATGCTCTTGTGGAGGAAAATAAAGAGAAGCAAATAGCTATCTTCACAGATGCAAAGTCAGCTGTCTCAATACTGAAGAGCAAAAACAGCACAGAACTAGCTGACCTAAGAGCAGCACTCCATGGTCTATGCCAGAAATCCAAAAAAGGTATAATACAGTGGATCCCATCACATTGCAGTATACCTGGAAATGAAGAGGCTGACAGACTGGCAAAAGAGGGCGGACGACTACCACAGCCTGACATAGACATAACCTATAATGAGGCAAAGAGGTTGATAAAAAGCACTTATAGAACCAAATGGGAATCAGAGCATCCAGGCCACCAGAAGGATGATGCATATTACAAACTCGACCGAAGAGAACAAGTAGCAATCTTCAGACTCCGCACAGGACATAACAGGCTGAAATACCACTTGTTCAACAAACTAAAGATAGGAGATACAGATGAATGTAATTGTGGAACTAGTAAAATGACAGCTAAACATTTGCTGCAAGAGTGCCCAATATATGCAGAACAGAGAAAGATATTTTGGCCCACACCTGCTTCATTTGAGGAAAAGTGTCCTAGTGGCACAAAATGGAATATTGCTTGGATAGCAAATCCATTACGTGGAAAGTCCGAATCGAAAGCTCACTGTGTGGATGTCATCTGCAAACTGCATTCTTCTGGCTTCTGGAAGAACAGCCTATGGTGAACGGAAGGCCCATATACGGAAGTGAGGCTAAGCAGCCATGTGCAGGACGTGACGATTCCTTGGGTGAGCCCAGTACCAGAGCGCTGTGTGTTGGCTCTGCAATTATGGAAGCCTCCTTGGATGGCGGGGAATGCCCATGGTCTGCCCCTGCCTTCCCTTGAGGGCCGACCAGGATGCCTTTGGCTGTTCTATATGGGCCAGCGGGGATGGGAGATAACACCACAACAGTGAGAGTCTAACGTCCTAAGAAACCCCCCGGGAAGGTTAACCCGGTCAACAAATGCCCGCAGAAGTCGGATGTGTCGGCCTAACGGCGCAAGAACGCAGCTCTGCTGTAAACAGACACAACGCAATAACGTCCGGGAAAAAAACTCCGGATGAACGAAGAAGAAGAAGAAGAAGAATTAAATTGTAAAAAGACTCAGGTTATGGTCGTCAGTAGGAAGGAAGAAGTGCCACAATGTAATATACAAGTAAATGGAAATATTCTTCAACAAGTGAATCGGTACAATTATCTTGGAACAGTTATAACATCTGATGGGAGATGCCTTGAAGAGATTAGAACAAGAATCGCCAATGGCGAAAGTAGCCTTTAGCAAGATGAAAAACATTCTGACCAATAAAAAGATGTCAATTGAAACGAGAAAAAGAGTGTTGAGGGGATACATAGAGCCTGTTCTTTTGTATGGATGTGAAACATTGGACAATGAGCAGTCAAGCTGAAAAGCATCTGATGGCTGCAGAAATGTGGTTTCTGAGGAAAATGCAAAGAATACCATGGACAGACAGAAAAACCAATGACCAAGTACTACAGGAGACAAATGAACATCGTAAACTGATTAGAGAAATTAGACGTAGACAGTCAAAATGTTTTGGACATGTTATGAGAAGAAATGGATTGGAGAACTTAGTGACAACTGGCAAGATCGAGGGAACAGACCAAGAGGAAGACCGAGAGGAAAATACCTGGATGGCTTGGCCACATGGCATGGACGAGACAGGAACACTGAGCTGATCCACGACACTGGTGATCGAGTGAAATGGGGCGATGTTCTTTTTTTTGGGAAATTTTTCCTTTTTTTTTTGAATTTGTTTTTTCTGTTTTTTTTTCTTTGATTGTTTTTTTTTCTTTTTTTGTTCGGCTGTAATATCAATGTGGTTTGCACTGGCATAGTGTTCCATTAGTGCATTTGCAACCTTTTTCCTGTAAGCAAGGCATTTCCTTGTTTAATTGTTATTTGTTTGTTTCTAGGTCCTTCATTGTTCATGGCTTTCACTAGTTTCCATAGTTTGTTTCCATCCCTGTCAAAATTCATGTTTTCTGTTCTTTTCCTCCAACAATCTCTTGTTGTTTGATTTACTGTTCTTTTATATTTTGCTGAGATGGCTTTGAGAGAGATGTTCGCTTCAGTTGTTTGTTCTCTCTCTGCGGTCTTCCTAGCATCTTCAACTTTGTCCTCCAAAATGTGTAGTTCTTCAGTCCAGTATGGTTTGTAATTTTTCCTCGCTCCTCTTGGAATAGACTCAGTGGCCGCCTGTATTATTGCTCTGTTTAGACTTTCCACCATTTGCTTCATGTTGCCAGTATCGTGTATTTATGTTTTCACAATATTTGTTAGTATGGCAAATCTGTCCCAATCTGCTCGTTTGTAATTCCAACGGGGCAAAGACTTTTGCTCCTGTGGAACATACTCCATATTTATTACAAGCTTGATTGGTCTGTGGTCACTACCTGCTAATTGGTCAAGCACATGGCGATCGATTTTGTGGAGGATGTCTCCTGTGCAGAAAGCTAAGTCTGGAGTAGAAGTGGTAATCCATCTTCTGGAGTAGAAGCTCGGTGTGTCATCCGCTTTGTTGAGTAGATGGAGATTTGAGTCTATTTCCCAGTCCTCCACTTCATCTCCTCTTTTGTCAGTATCTGGGTATCCCCATCTTTCTGAACGGCTATTAAAGTCTCCGACAACAATGCAATTTGTGTCAGTTATTTCCATGTTTGAGAGTGTAAGATCCTTATCTGCCGGGCTATACAGATTGTAAATTCTTATTTTCACGTCCTTTATCATTATATCAACACCTATAATTTCCGTTTGGTTGTCAGAGATCACAGATACTTCGCTGCAAGGTATTGTATTTCGTGTAAGTATTACAACTCCTCCTTTGTGTCCTTCGCGGTCGAAACGTGTGGCCTGATATCCCTCGACTGAAAATGTGCGATTGGCGTTGAGGTGTGTCTCTTGAATGCATGCCACATCTATTCTATCTTTATGAAGACGCTGTGTTAGGGAGGCTTTCTTGTTATAAACTCCTTCTGCATTCCATTGTAGTATGTTGAGTGTCCGTGGTGTTTGGTCAATAGCTCTTAACCTACTCCTCTGTGCCTTGACTCCACAGCACAGGGGAAGGTGACCACCAGTAGTCATGGGTGGACCCCCTCGAGGCAGGGGGCCCGGCACTATCACCGCCTGATGGGACTTCACGGGATTAGCACCATAACGATTAATTTTCATCTGTGGCATCATGAAATGATAAAGTTACGTTGCACTTCTTTGTCAAGCCTGTGGCTCAGTACATCCGATTTCGACAAGCATTTGTTCGGGATGCTTTCCCTAGCCTTTGACTGTCCCCAGTCTACCTACAAGGCAGCAGGTTTGTACGTCTCTTCGTCTGGTCCCTCTCCCTTGACCTGTCCGACATGGGTGACCCTACCAGTAGCTGTGCTACCGTCGGCATAGCTCTTGGGGTCATTGGAACGCGCAAGCCCCTCTACCTCGTCAAGGTGGACGCACGGCAGAGGGGCAATTTAATTCTAACCCCAGTTGCTCACTGTGTACAACAACCGCATCTACTAATTGTTGCAGGTCCTGCGCATTGTCTGCAATTAATACTGTATCATCTGCATATCTAATGTTATTGATGTTTCGTCCTCCAATGCTGATTCCATTTATATCCTCTACATTTCTGAAAATATTTTCACTGTACAGGGAAAAAAGATCTGGAGACATCACACATCCCTGCCTAACACCTCTCCTAATTGGCTGATACTGTCCCACTTCATTATCAATCCTTATTGCAGCTTGTTGTTTCCAATATATGTTTTTTATAAGTCTAATGTCTTTCCCATCAATTTGTAGATCTGCAAGCATATCCACCATGCTGTCATGTCTAATGCTATCAAAAGCCTTTGTATAGTCAATAAAGCAAAGATGTATATCCTTGTTTACTTCTATAGCACGTTCAATAACTGTTCGCAGCATATACACAGCATTTACTGTACCCTTTCCTTCTACAAACCCGCATTGTTCTTCCCCTATTTCAGGTTTTATCTTCTTCCTCATTCTTTGCATGATAATTCTTAGCAAAATCTTTGTGATGTGACTCATTATACTAATTGTTCTATGTTGATCACATTCCAAGGTTCCTGATTGCTTTGGGATTGCAATAAATATAGTTACATAATTCAGGAGGTATATCTCCAGTATCATGTAATGTGTTCAGCAGTCTGGTGACTTGATCTAGTCCAAATTCTTCTAAAGCTTTAATCATTTCTGATGTGATGTTATCTGCACCGGGGGCCTTACCAGCTTTCATATGCTTAAGAACATTTTGAACCTCCATCTCCAAAATTGGCGGTCCTTCATTATTAAATCTAATATCATACTGTTCGTCTCTGTTATCATCATAAAGGTGTTTCACATAATCTGTCCATACCTGTAGAATCTGGTCTTTTTCTATTATGATTTTGCCATCTTCAGTTTTTAGACACCCTGTTGATGTACTTGTTCTTTTATTAGTAAGTTCCTGAATTCTTTTGTGCACTAATTTGGTATTTTGACTGTTGTGTTGGCTTTCAATTTCTAAGCACTTTTCCTCAAGCCATGCCTCTTTTGCCTCCTTACATAATGTTCTGACTTGTCTGTGAATTTCTTCATATTTGACATAATTATTTTTGTTGAGTCTTCTTGTTTCCATGAGGTGTAAAATTTCTTCAGTCATCCATTTCTTACGACCCACCTTCTTTAATTTTGGAATAGTTGTTTCTGCAGCCACATTGATTGAATTCTTCAACGTTTCCCATTGATCATCCACATCCTGGAATAGGATCTCTAGATCAGACAAAATTTCAAATCTGTTCTGTACTTCTATGTTGAATTTGTTTTGTATTTCCTTGTCATTACTCAATGTACACAAATCATATTTAGTGTTTCCTGTTATATACTTGACTTTCTTCAACTTTATCCTCAATGTTCCTGTGAGTAATCTGTGGTCACTATAACAATCAGCACTGGAAACTGTTTTTGCTATTGTTAATGCGTTTCTAAATCTTCTGCTAATCAGAATGTAGTCAATCTGGTTTCTAGTCCTGCTATCAGGACTCCTCCATGTCCATAATCGTCTAGGGTGTTGTTTGAACCAGGTGTTTCGTACAATCATTTCCTGTTCTTTTGCCCACTCTACGAGTCTGTATCCTCTTTCATTTCTCTCTCCTAAACCATAGTTTCCTACTGTGTATCTATCTCCTTGATTTCCTACTTTTGCATTGAAGTCCTCTATTATGATGTTTATTTCTGAATTTTTACATTTCTTTAAGGCAGACTCTATGTCATTATAAAATTCTTCTACACTATCTTCACTGGATTCTCCTGTTGGGGCATATACTTGAATAATATTTATGCTAAAAGGTCTGCCGCTTAATTTAACTAGTAGAACTCTGTCCGACACGGCCCAATATCCTTGAATAGATTTTGATGTTTCCCGGTCCAGAATAATTGCCACTCCCCTATGACGATCTTCACCTCCAGAATAAATAATCTTGAAATCTTCCTCTATCTTGATGCCTGCTCCTGTCCATCTCGTTTCGCACATACCTAAAATATTAATTTCTTCCCTTTCAATCAACATCTATCTCATCCCTCTCCCAAAACCATTCACTGATCATTCAAAGCTTAGCGGCTTTAGGATCATCACCCTTCAAAATACATTTGGAAAGGTGTTGGAGAAGATAGTCGCTGTCAAGCTGCAATAGTTTTTTGAAAAGGGGAAGCTTCTTCCAAGAGGTCTGGGGAGCTACAGGCCAGGAAAAGATACCTGGTCAAATGCAGCCACTTTTGCCTTTGACGTTTATGAGGGGTTCCAGAGTAGACAGGAAACGATGGCGGCGGCGCTTGATCTCGAGGAGAATACAATAGAGTTAGATATGATATTTTGATGACCGCACTGATGGAGAAGGGGGCCAATCCCTGGTTGGTGAACTGGATAGCAGCCGCCCTGTATTCTCGTCGGGTTGCTCTCCGTCCGGGTGCATGGACCTCAGAGCCACATAGTTTTAACCCCGGGACTGCCACAGGGACCTGCAATCTCACCTTGGGCTCTTTAACGTGTATATGAGCAAGATTGCAAACCTAGAAGTACCAGGGGTTGGAATGGATACTAACATTTGCAGATGATATTCTTGCATATAGGCAGGGGAGAGATTGGGTACAAACACTCCAGGAGCTACAGGCGACAGTAGACACAGTGATTGACTGGTGTACTGAAATAAGTGCTGTCAACCACCCGGAAATGGCGGCTGTTTTATGGTGCTCTCTGGACAACAGGATTGTGAGTGCTGATGTCCCAAGCCTCACGATAGATGGTAGAAAACGTCAACAGAGAGAACAAACTGAAGTATCTGGGAATCACATTTGACAGGAGCCTGTCCTTCAAGAACCATGTGGGGACGGTTGTGACAAGATCTCAAAAGGGACTCAATGCACTTAAAACTATGGCTGCAATGGACACAGAGCAGAGAATGCTTTTCACACTATACCAGCAGTAGATCCTTTCAGTGATTGATTATGGATTAGGTCTGCTCACTGTCTCAGAGAGTCAGCTGGTGAAGTTAGAGCGCATACAGAACGAAGCTATGCGGGTCATTCTGGGAGGCACCAGAGACACACCAGTAGTGTGTATGCTTTACATCCTTGGTTTGCTGACTGTTGCTGGTGTGGGGTGGTAAATATAATAAATTAGAATAAGGACAAGTTTCGCTAGGGGTATTCAGTATGAATGGGGTCTAAATCCCAAACACGCCTTCTATAGGATTTAATATAAGGGCTCGTAAAACCCCCAAGCATTGAACAAGGCAATAAAGGATGCAAGTTCAACACTAACATAGAAGAAATGTTTCCCATAGAAGGCTGGGAGATCCGGGAAGTTCTACCACAGACACCCGAGTACAAATCACTCTACCCAGAAGGTGTGTCTATGTGTAAGTGCCCCGCCCCACATTTAATCTCCCATATATATATATATATATATATATATATATATATATATATATATATATATATATATATATATATATATATATATATATATATAAACAATGACAAGTATCCACTGTCATGCACATCCACAGTATTGAACAACAGAGGGACAACAACCAATGTTAGACGCAACAACTGATTACATGACAGAGGAAAACAGCCACTTTTAGACAAAAACAGTACAATGACTCAATGTATCACATAACAGTAACCAATAACTGGACTATAAACATCAATTTTCGAACAACAGGTTAACAATGAAGTAACTTCAAGGCTTGGTTAAACCAAACAAACAAACAACTGTATTGTGAAAACATATTGGGTCTTGGACAAACCCTGTTGGCTACAATATGGTGACATATACATGAAAGAAATTATTCATATTCAGGCAATGCACACAAAGTATACAACCACAACAGAAGTCCCCAAAAATCCCCCAAAACGGTTCACATCAAATACCTGTGTCAAACACAAAATCAAGTAAATAATGCATACAAAGAAATAGATAAAGAAAATCTATATAATCTGTCTCTAGAAATATCCTATGGGTCTGATGATGACTCCCTCTCCTTCAATATCCACTAGAAAAAAAATCTGGCCATAATCACACTCTCTATAATCCAGGGAAACAGCTGCTTTGCATATATCCTCCTATTTAGAAAATTGGGGATTGCACACACACACACACACACACACGGAGCTTTCACCGCCGGATCATATATCCAAAATGAATAACATGTCGGAGTAATCCATATGAATCCAAAGTGGATATACTGTAATCTCTCAAGTCACAGTTGCTAAGTCACTGGGCTAGGAGCATTCCGGGGTGGTATAACAGACAGATATGAGTCGGAAACGTTCTGGCGGGGCGTGACACACAGGAGTCCATGTGATTGATTCGATCAGGATCAGGCACTAACACTTTCAGTATATCTTTGGATGAGGAGTGACATCACATAATCCATTAGAATTTCATGACAGAACTAACTTAAATTGGGCATGAATATTCCAGCCCTTTTCTGGGTTAAGATGTAGGTTATTCTTTCTTCAGCTGAATATACGACTTGATAGACCGGGAGTGGGTATAGTGCTTGATTGTCCATGTCTGGGATATGATGGATGAGAAGATTCAAAGGAAGCTGGGAGGCCACAAAATCAGTTGGTAAATCCATACTGGTAAATGATGATGAATTCCAGACTATCCATGAGCCTCTGGAATATGACAGTTGAACGTGGAATCAGGCGGTGACTTTTAGAAGAGGGTATACGCTGAAAACCATCTAGGCCAGGCATGCCTCATGTCTTTGCAGACCTTGAAAAGATTAACACCATCTGTAAGTTCCCAGAGGTAGGAAATCCACTTCAGCATATTCAAAATCCATTAATTATCCAGGCATTGACATTCAGGTTCAGGGTGTGTGGCAGTAACCAGCACTCTCTGTAGAATATTAGGGGTAGGCTGATAACCCAGTTTCCTGCCTCTAAATCCAAATAAGTTGACCATAACTTCAGTTCCAAGCATGGTGACTAGGCCAATACTCCACCGCCATCTCTAGCGCTGTATAGTGAAGAAGAACAGGGTTGATATAGATTAGTTATACAATCCAAACTTGGATAACAATGTATCATAATAAACTATACATATATATGATGAATAACAGAAAAACTTGTTAGTCTTTTACTAAACATGGTATGAACTCTCTAGTGGGTATTACCTAACATCTCAAAGTAAAAACACAAGAGCATGGTGTCATTTCCCACTCACTTGAGATAATATATAGATATATCATACCAAATGACAATCTTATAACAGCATTTATTACAGCATTAAGCAGTAACAATCATGAGCATAAAAGGTAAAATACTCATAAAAGAGAAATCATGGGAATCTTTTCCCATACACTTGAGATTATGTATATCATACAATATGAAAATCCCATAACATCATTTATGAAGGAGACTACAAGACAATCCCACCTCTGTGTATTTACAACAATGTAAACCAAAGATTAACTCCTAAGTGCATGAAAAAGTCAAGCGAGAATATCTCTCTCTCTCTATCTAACCAACTAATACTATTAAAGTTGTACACCAATTTGAGATAGTAATATTTCTCCATCATAAGAGCAGAAATACAAATTATGCACTCAGGAAAAAAAAACACTTTATAACACAGAGACCAGTTGTGAAAAATAAGCATATAGGAATAAAGTAAGTTCACAAAATCATCTCAGAAGGGTGACTCATAGCAAGATTATATTGTAAGCTTTATGAAGGCTGACTGGACAAAATGGCGATGTCCAGGCTGCGTGACGTAAACCAACCTTTCAATGAAAGCGATTCTCATAATTTTCACACACACAACTTCAATCATGATATTAGTTGCATCAAAGCATTTAGCCTAATACATAACATGATATGTTTTATATAATATAATGCTCACCTAAAACGCAGAGAATAAGTGGGCTATTAATTAACCCATTGACAATGGGTCACCCGCTGACTTGAAGAAAAACATGGCGATTGACCAGACCGCTTTGTCTACCAAGCCTTTGTCTCGATTAAGCCTGTGTTTCCGGGGCGCGGCCAATCAATGCCCTTAATTCAAACGAAAGTTCGTTTTGTTAATTCTCCCGTCGAAATTTGAATAGCCTCCACTCTTCAGGTAGCGCGTCCTAGCAACGTCTGCTGGAAAAGACTGAGGGATGATGCCATATATGTCACAGCTGGTAGGCGCAAGGTGATTCAGACGAAGGCATACCTCAGAGTAGCTGCAGACACAAATCACCTTTGCATGAGGCGCTGGAAGCAGTTAAGGGTCAGCGACTGATAAGAGGGAAATCATGGATGGCTCAGGCGGAGGATACGATCAGACATGTGTGCATTTGGAGAACATTAGGCGAGGAGAGGAGTAGTTCAGAGTGCCAGCGGAGCAGTCAGACTTGTGCAGTGTTATAATCACATTGAGCCGGGAGTGCAGGGAATGGCCAGCAGGGGCCACGGAAGTGGAAATCCAGCAACTAATTCAGGATAATGCTCGCTCGGGTGATGTGATTATCTACACAGAAGGGTCTGTGTTGAGAGGTAGGAGAAGTGCCTGGGGGTTCATAGCAAAAGCTAATGGCCGACGTTTGGTGCAGGAGAGTCTGGCATATGATACCACAACATCTAGCTTTAAGAATCGAGGTCCCCCTCTGCTGTGTGTCCACCGTGACGAGGTAGAGGGGCTTGTGCGTCCCAATGACCCCAAGAGCTATGCCGACGGTAGCACAGCTACTGGTAGGGCCACCCATGTCGGACAGGTCAAGGGAGAGGGACCAGACGAAGAGACACACAAACCTGCTGCCTTGTAGGTAGACTGGGGACAGTCAAAGGCTAGGGAAAGCACCCCAAATACATGCTTGTCGAAATCGGATGTACTGAGCCACAGGCTTGACAAAGCAGTGCAACGTGAAACCTGCTGCCTTGTAGGTAGACTGGGGACAGTCAAAGGCTAGGGAAAGCATCCCGAATAAATGCTTGTCGAAATCGGATGTACTGAGCCACAGGCTTGACAAAGCAGTGCAACGTAACTTAATTCATGATGTCACAAATCAAAATTAATCGATATGGTGCTAATCCCGTGAAGTCCCATCAGGCGGTGATAGTGCCGGGCCCCCTGCCTCGAGGGGGTCCACCCATGACTACTGGTGGTCACCTTCCCCTGTGCTGTGGAGTCAAGGCACAGAGGAGTAGGTTAAGAGCTATTGACCAAATACCCCGGACACTCAACATACTACAGTGGAATGCCGAAGGAGTTTACAAGAAGAAAGACTCCCTAACACAGCGTCTTCATAAAGATAGAATAGATGTGGCATGCATTCAAGAGACACACCTCAACGCCAATCACAAATTCTCAGTCAGAGGATATCAGGCCACACGTTTCGACCGCGAAGGACACAAAGGAGGAGTTCTAATACTTACACGAAATACAATACCTTGCAGCGAAGTATCTGTGATCTCTGACAACCAAACGGAAATTATAGGTGTTGATATAATGATAAAGGACGTGAAAATAAGAATCTACAATCTGTATAGCCCAGCAGATAAGGACCTTACACTCTCAAACATGAAAATAACTGACACAAACTGCATTATTGTCGGAGACTTTAATAGCCGTTCAGAAAGATGGGGATACCCAGATACTGACAAAAGAGGAGATGAATTGGAGGACTGGGAAATAGACTCAAATCTCCATCTACTCAACAAAGCGGATGACACACCGAGCTTCTACTCCAGAAGATGGCTTACCACTTCTACTCCAGACTTAGCTTTCTGCACAGGAGACATCCTCCACAAAATCGATCGCCATGTGCTGGACCAATTAGCAGGTAGTGACCACAGACCAATCAAGCTTGAAATGAATATGGAGTATGTTCCACAGGAGCAAAAGCCCTTGCCCCGCTGGAATTACAAACGAGCAGATTGGGACAGATTTGCCATACTAACAGACAAATATTGTGAAAACACAAATACACGATATGGCAACATAAAGCAAATGGTGGAAAGTCTAAACAGAGCGATAATACAGGCAGCCACTGAGTCCATTCCAAGAGGAGCGAGGAAAAATTACAAACCATACTGGACTGAAGAACTACAAAGTTTGGAGGACAAAGTTGAAGATGCCAGGAAGACAGCAGAGAGAGAACAAACAATTGAAGCAAACATCTCTCTCAAAGCCATCTCAGCAAAATATAAAAGAACAGTAAATCAAACAACAAGAGATTGTTGGAGGGAAAAAACAGAAAACCTGAATTTTGACAGGGATGGAAACAAACTATGGAAACTAGTGAAAGCCATGAACAATGAAGGACCTAGAAACAAACAAATAACAATTAAACAAGGAAATGCCTTGCTTACAGGCAAAAAGGCTGCAAATGCACTAATGGAACACTATGCAAATGCAAACCACATTGATATTACAACCGAACAGAAGAAAGCAATCAAAGACAAACAGATACATCATAGAAATACAGAGACAGCAGCAGAATATATGATGGCAAATCTAACAATGGAAGAAATGGAACAGGCAATGAATACCCTAAAAAAGAAGAAATCACCAGGAAAGGATGGAATCACAAATGAAATGCTAATAGGACTAGGCACCAAGGCAAAGAAGAAACTACTAGCAGTCCTAAATAACAGCTGGAAGAGAGGAATAGTCCCACAGGCATGGAAGGAAGCTATACTAATACCAGTCCCAAAGAAAGGAAAAGACCTGGAAGAACCAAATGGCTATCGACCTATCAGTCTACTGAGCTGTGTAGGAAAATTAATGGAACGCATTATCAATGGCAGGCTAACATGGCATCTGGAAGAAAACAAACTCTTAACACCACACCAAGCAGGATTCAGAAAATACAGATCCACTGAAGATCAAATAACCTATATAGCTCAGGAAATAGAGGATGCCTTCCAAGAGAAAAAGCACACACTAGCAGTCTGGATAGATTTAGAAAAAGCATTTGATAAAGTATGGAAGGAAGGACTGAAAGTAAAACTGCAAAACATGCATGTTTGTGGAAAAATGTATAAATGGATCAGCCACTACCTTGAGAACAGAACTGCCAGGACAAAAGTACAAGGACAAACAAGCAAAATGATGCTGCTGGAGCAAGGTGTCCCCCAAGGAGGAGTTCTTTCACCAACATTATTCCTAGCATATATAAATGACATCACAGAAAATTTTCCAGCCAGAGTACACACATCCTCCTTTGCAGATGACCTAGCCATATGGACATCTGAAGAATATATTAGTACAGCTAACAGCAGAATACAGCAAGCCTTATTAGCGCTAGAGGACTGGTCAAAATCATGGCTAGTGAAGATAAGTGAGGAGAAAACAACATGCACAGTGTTCTCCCTCTCAAATAAAACTCAGCAACCTAAGCTGGTATTGAATGGAAAAATATTGCGCCATGAAGAAAATCCAAACTATCTAGGAGTCACCTTTGATCGTCGCCTGACATGGAAGACACAGGTTGAGAAAAATCGAACAAGAGCAAGGCAGAGAATGGCAATCATGAAAAAGCTTGCTGGTACAACGTGGGGAGCAGATGAGAAAGTTCTCAAGAAGTTATATACTGGACGGGTGAGGCCAGTACTGGAATATGGCATTGCAGCTTGGGCAACAGCAGCTAAGTCAAACTTTAACAAAATAAGTAGAGTCCAAAACCAAGGAATGCGAATCATAACTGGAAGCCTGAAGACAACGCCTATTAATGAACTAGAAAAGATCACTTGTTTACAACCAATGCAGGATAGAAGAGATAGCAGAGCCCAGCAACAAGCAGAAAAATTTAGAAGATTGACAGACCACCCTATGTACAACAGATTTAATGGTTTTGGAAAGGGAAGACTGAAGCGTAGCAACTTTGTAGAAACTGCAAAACGAAGGATTAGGGCAGATCCTATACTTAACATATCAACAGTCAAGCCCATACACAATGCACACAAGTTCCCAGCTTGGAGACAGCAGCTACTGCCTGAGATGATAGAAAACATTCCTGGTATTGAGAAAAAGAACACTCAGCATGAAACCGAAAGAAGAGAAATAACCCTAAACTACATAAAAGAACATTACCCAAGCAGGAATTGGACCCATGCATATACAGATGGATCAGCCAAAAATTCAATAGAGAATGGAGGAGGAGGAATTCTCCTAAATTTAAAAAATGGAGTGAAAAAAACACATTCAATGGCAACTGGAAAATTTTCAAGTAACTTCAAAGCGGAGGTAGAGGCTTTGAAAACTGCAGCAGAAATGCTCCTGATGGAGGAAAATAAAGAGAAGCAAATAGCTATCTTCACAGATGCAAAGTCAGCTGTCTCAATACTCAAGAGCAATAACAGCACAGAACTAACTGACCTAAGAGCAGCACTCCATGGTCTATGCCAGAAATCCAAAAAAGTTGTAATACAGTGGATCCCATCACATTGCAGTATACCTGGAAACGAAGAGGCTGACAGACTGGCAAAAGAGGGCGGACGACTACCACAGCCTGACATAGACATAACCTATAATGAGGCAAAGAGGTTGATAAAAAGCACTTATAGAACCAAATGGGAATCTGAGCATCCAGGCCATCAGAAGGATGATGCATATTACAAACTCGACCGAAGAGAACAAGTAGCAATCTTCAGACTCCGCACAGGACATAACAGGCTGAAATACCACTTGTTCAATAAACTAAAGATAGGAGATACTGATGAATGTAATTGTAGAACTGGAAAAATGACAGCAAAACATTTGCTGCAGGATTGCCCAACGTATGCAGAACAGAGAAAGATATTTTGGCCCACACCTGCTTCATTTGAGGACAAGCTCTATGGAGATATCAACAAGCTCAAGTTGACCGCAGCTTACTTTAACTACATACAGGTTGACATTTAAAGGTGCATGAAGACCCAGAGGCATGAAATGAAATATTGCTTGGATAGCAAATCCATTATGTGGAAAGTCCAAATCGAAAGCTCGCTGTGTGGGCTTCATAAAAGGTGGAAAAGTGTCCTAGTGGCACGAAATGGAATATTGCTTGATAGCAAATCCATTACGTGGAAAGTCCGAATCAAAAGCCCATTGTGTGGGCTTCATAAAAGGTGGAAAAGTGTCCTAGTGGCATGAAATGGAATATTGCTTGGATAGCAAATCCATTACGTGGAAAGTCCGAATCGAAAGCTCACTGTGTGGATGTCATCTGCAGACTGCATACTTCTAGGTTTCCGGAAGAACAGCCTATGGTGAACGGAAGGCCCAATATACGGAAGTGAGGCTAAGCAGCCATGTGCAGGACGTGACGATTCCTTGGGTGAGCCCAGTACCAGAGCGCTATGTATCGGCTCTGCAAGTATGGAAGCCTCCTTGGATGGCGGGGAATGCCCATGGTCTGCCCCTGCCTTCCCTTGAGGGCTGACCAGGATCTTTGGCTGTTCTATATGGACCAGCTGGGATGGGGGATAACACCACAACAGTGAGAGTCAAACGTCCTAAGAAACCCCCGGGAAGGTTAACCCGGTCAACAAATGCCCGCAGAAGTCGGATGTGTCGGCCTAACGGCGCAAGAACGCAGCTCTGCTGTAAACAGGCACAACGCAATCACATCCGAAAAAAAACTCCGGATGAACGAAGAAGAAGAAGAAGAAGAAGAATCGAGGTCGAGGCGGTCACTGCAGCTTTCCGCTGGATGGAGAATACGATACACACACATTGTGATTGTAACTGACTCAGAAAGCATGCTGAGGAAGGTGAGGACAGGCATGCTTCGTGCAGAGTGGCTTGCTTCGCTTCGGAGGTCACGGGTGGCAAGCATCGCCTGGATCTTTTCTCCGGGGCATGCCGATGTGCTGGGGAATGAACAGGCGGACAGATTGGCTGGCTCTGCAAAACTTGGTGGAGTATTGATGCATGACAAGGCAGACGTGGTTGCGGCCTTGTGGGAGCACGTGTACACTTCGGAGGAGCAAATGGATCATCATGATCTGGCAAGAATGAGGCAGCGAGGAGTGACGAGGGGATCTGGCCGACGCTCGACGCTCAGAGGAAAGGCGAGACGGACATATAATCAGATTGCTACTGGAACTATTGGTGTTCGAACTCTTCGCTGGCTGCTGAGGTAGGGGCCGGAGCGCCTATGGGAATGCTGTGATGTCGGTTCCTAGATCAATCAATCAGTCAAAACATTGAAATTTATAGTCATCGACCAGGATTCAATACTGTCACCTCAGTTGGTAGAATATTCATGATTAGTTTTGTATATGAGCTAACGTTTTCTATGGGATTAGATGGCCAGTCTCACCCCAATCCTCCTTAGTCGTCTGTTACGACATGTATGGTAACTGACAGTGTTAATATCTTTACACCCCTTTGTTGACTCGGCGAACACGCCGGTAAAAGCTGTGAAAATATAACAACTAAATCAACAAGACCGTGAATAATTTGGTGAGTTTTACAAGAACACAATCGTAAGTGGCCGAGTGGATCTTGCCACTAGAAAAGACAGAATGGACCTTGGGCCTAAAAGACGACATGGACTTCAAGGCTGGCAAAACAGAATGAAGTGTGGGAATATCAAAACCAGAATATACTTTTTTTTAAGCATATCCTTTACAGGACTTAGCTGTCAACACCAGCATCTTTCAGCTGTATGTTGATCTCTTGGCAAGATTATGCTCAGTAGTTTGCCATTGCTTTCTGAGCGGCCGGCTCACATACCCCGTAAGTTACCGATGCGATTCGAACCACTGCTGATTTGAACCGTCATCACGTTTACCGACGAGAGTATACGAGATTACGGAGAAAAGTCATAACCTCTAAGCCACGAAGCTGGCAGAAATATACTTTGGGACTATCAAATATAAAAGACAGAATGGACTTTAAGGCTATAAAAGGCAGAATATATTTTAGGATTATAAAAGACAGAATTCTTCTTATTCTTCTGCGTTCATCCGGAGTTTTTTTTTTTTTCGGACGTGATTGCGTTGTGCCTGTTTATAGCAGAGCTGCGTTCTTGCGCCGTTAGGCCGACACATCCGACTTCTGCGGGCATTTGTTGACCGAGTTAACCTTCCCCGGGAAAGACAGAATTGACTTTAAGGCTATAAAAGACAGAATGGATTTTGGGACCATAAAAGACAAAATGGACTTCGTGACTAAAAAAACAGAGTTGACTTTGAAACTATATAAAAACCATAATGGACTTAAGTTCTTCGCAACGTCCATTCTGTCTTATAGCCGCAAAGTCTTTTCTAACTCCCAAAGTCCATATCATTTTTTGTTTTCTAGCCATTTATTGTCGCTAGAAGACTGGATGCCGGTCTCCCTGGCATAGGTGTTAGCGACTTTCTCCGTAATCCCGTATACTCATATGAGTAACGTGACGATGGCGAGAATCGGTAGCGGTTCTAACCGCGTCGGTAACTTACGGAGTATGTGAGCCGGTCGCTTAGAAAGCAATGACAAACTACTGAGCATAATCTTGCCAAGAAATCAACAATCAGCTGAAAGATGCTGATGTTGACAGCGATGTGCTGTAAAGGATATGCAAACATTGTTTTTAGAAGACTGGATGGACTTCGCTTTACAAGACAGAATATACTTTGGGGCTATAAAAGGCAGAATGGACGTTGGGACCATGAGATATAGAATGGACTTTGAGGCTAGAAATAACAGAATGGACTTTGCAGCGGAAAAAAAAAGACAGAATAGACTGTGGGACTATAAAAGACAATATGGATTTTGCGGCTAGAAAACAGAGTGGACTTGCGAAAAACTTCTTCTTTTGAATAATAATCATCATCAAGTGCCATTCAGCATTGTAGGTTGGCTGTAAACTGTCTCCAACACTCTTCGCGTTGGATTCCTACAGACTTAATCCAGTCCAGCTCTTAATGTTGTCCACCCCATATGTAACATTGTCTCCCTCTTGCACACGCCCCCTAAATGTTACCCCGCAGCAAATTCTTAAACAAGTATGCGGTCCAACTGCCTTAATTTTCTGCCCATGATCTCATTCAGCAATGTTATCTTCAATCCCAGTTTGTGTGATTTTTCTTCGTTTGAAGCAGTATCACAGTAATTAATACATCCGCCCGGCGCGAGAGATACAACTACCTGCACATTTTTACTCCCGGGGTGTCAGGTTACGTCTGGAATGCTTGTATAAAGCGGGGCATTAGCGACTGCACAATTAGAACATCGGAAATCAGTTTTATTTTACGTCATTGTTATGTTCATCTTTGAAGGAATTACAATACTTCTGTAGTCTTGTTTTCCTTTTTGTTGTTCTTTGGCAAAGACTTTTGTCTATACGTTCGTTTTTTTTTTTTTTAAATCTGTGTGTGCCGCTCCTTTGTCGAGCTTGCTAGTGACATGTCACGTTCATTCGCTTTCGCACAATTAGAAAGGCACATTTGTAGATAAAGCGCACGTGAAGTCGATGATTCAAGCAATGCCATTTAATAGCTTACTTAACAAGAGGGCGCTTGGGGTGAATTCAAGCAGTTGATAATTCCACGCCTGAGAATGTTGAATGAGACGGCTAAACTAGCAAATATACAACCCCTTTGACGAGTTAACAAGCAGATAAATGTAACACCATGAGTAGTGATCACCTACATGTTAATTGAACAACTGACGAATGGAGGAGCACAAAAGAACATGCTAAAAGATGAAAGGACAGCGAGGCGGTAGTGGGATAATCGACTGCCTTGGGGGAATAGGACAAAATGGTTCTTGAAATGGAAATGAATGTCTAACAGCTTGACTTATAATCACTTATGCTGCACGGCTTGCAGCTGTGGTTAGATTAAAAAAAAAAACTTTTGAGAGTATCGTACTCTACATCCTGTTCTTAGCTGCAAGGGACTGGCCATAAGTCTTTACCGAGACAATGAAGGAAATGTCATAGAGACCTGACATTTTGTATAGTGTTTATTCCTTTTCAGCACTGCCACCACCCTTTAATTTGACGCACACGCATCTCTATCTGATCTTGAAAGTAGCTTGTTAATAGAACACCCTGTTTTTCGATCTAAACTAGTATGATATCAGTCAATGTTTCCTTTGTTTTTGTTTGTTTTTTTATGTGGGAAAAAGAAAAATTGGATGAAGCCAAATTAGAGAATGCATAATTGTAGACTAATGCCAGTATTCAAATCCTTAGTGTATTACGTATAACACAATGAAACCAACCAGTAATTCTCTTCTCTACATGTCCGTAATGTGCAGTCCGAAGGGATTGTTTGTTGACCTTTGCTTGAGCTACGTGCATTTCTGAGAGCCATTGTGATATAGGCAAGCTGATAAGCATCAAATAGCAATGTAAATGTGGTTTTTTTGGGGAAAATGCAAAGAATACAATGAAAGGACTTTAAAACGAACGAGAGAGTCCATTAAGAAACAAATGGAAACCGTGAACTGATTAATGAGTTTGGACGTAGACATTCATTACTTTTTGGGCACGTTATGAGGAGAAATAAGCTTGAAAGCGGTGACAGCTGACAAAATTGATGCGAAAATAGCCAGAGGAAGGCAGAGAGATAAAAATCTTGAGGCTTTGCCACTTATCATAACCGAGAAAAGAACATAGAATTGATCCTAAAACTATGGGGATTGTGGCGAACCATTTGACTCTAGTCCGACTTTGTGAAGACACATGAAGGGTGTAGCATGGATGGGAGCGCAAGCACAATTAAAATACCACTACTTTTATCCGTTCTTTACTTATTCAGTCAGAGAGATTTGTTCGCAACAGAAGAGCAATATCTCCGGCGGGCCGATTCTCTTTGGTCGCGGGATCCGCACTGAGTCAGGCGGGGAGTCTGACGGTAATACACGCTTACATTGGTCCAGACACATACGATTGACAGGCGTACACACTCATATAAGTCCGGACACTTGATTTGAGGCCTTCAGCTACGGGATATGGCTGAACGCCCCTAAGTCAAATCCCACGGATGTGAGGGTCTGGCCACCACTCACCTCCTGCTCTTGCTCTTGGAGGTTTGATACTGAGCCGCCAGCGTCTGCAGCCTACCTTGTTCCAGACGAGCTGGTTTATCCTTTCCTCTGGAGTAAACAAGGCAAGGCCGAGAGAAGGAACATGCTGCATCGGCAACACATGTTCTCTGAATCCATGCCCATGCATTGTGCGATGGAATGTTGGCCAAATTCCAATCCATATACTTTCGTTTATCAAGACGGCAAGGTGCCACTCATACCTGGCTATTGATGACACCTTTTTATGGGAGTATCTAGTTGACCGTGTGTCGGAGCACACTTGTCCAGTCAGTCAATTGCTGTCATCGTTTGGAGGCGGCAGAGTCGAATCAAGGTGTGCGCGTAACTTTCATTTGTTATATTATCTTGTGTTTCCTAAAATATATACTTTCTTTCTCTGTCTATTTTCGCAAATCAGTACATGTGACCTTATTTTTCACGTCACTCAATCACCGCAGGCGCTGTGAGATTCATAATCGCACATACCGCTTTCAAAACACAGCTGTGGTTGATTTGGAAGCAGACCGACTTGCGTCGGTTTGCATACAGTGGTATGAATGCCTGCCGTTTAGAAAGCAATGGCAAACTACTGAACAATAACTTGCTCATAAATAACGAACAGCCAGAAAATGCTGGGGTTAACTGCTACTCCCTCCTCTCTTCTCCTCCTGCCTCTACCTCCTCCCCTCCTCCTCCCTCTACCTCCTCCCTCCACCCTCCTCCTCTTCCTCCTCCCTCTACCTCCTCCCCCTCCTCCCTCCTCCTTCTCCCTCTTCCTTCTCCCTCTTCCTCTCCCCTCCTCCTCCATCCTCCTCCCTCCTACTCCCTCCGCCTCCCCCCTCCTCCTCCCTCTACCTCCTCCCTCCTCCTCCCTCTACCTCCTCCCTCCACCCTCCTCCTCTTCCTCCTCCCCTCCTCCCTCTCCCTCCTCCTTCTCCCCCTCCCTTCTCCCTCCTCCTCCCTCTCCTCCTCCCTTCTCCTCATTCCTCCTACTCCCTTCTCCTCCTCCCTCCTCCTCCTCTCTCCTCCTCCCTCCTCCCTTTTCCTCCCTCTACCTCCTCCCTCTACCTCCTCCCTCCTCCTCCTTCCTCCACATCCCTCTTCCTCCTCCCTCCTCATCATTCCTCCTCCTCCTCCCCCTCCTCCTTCTCCCTCCTCCTACCTCTTCCTCCCTCCTCCTTCTCCCTCCACCTCCTCCCTCCTCCTCCTCTCTCCTCCTCCTCCCTCTCCCTCCTCCTCCTCCCCCACCTGCGTTCTCCTCCTCCTCCCCATCCCTCCTCCCCCTCCTCCCTCTTCCTCCTCCTCCTCCTTCACCCTCCTCCCTCCTCCTCCTTCACCCTCCTCCCTCCTCCTCCCTCCTCCTCCTCCTTCCTCCTCCCTCCTCCTCCTCCTTCCTCCTCCTTCCTCCTCCCTCCTCCTCCCTCATCATCCCTCTTCCTCCTCCTCCTCCCTCCTCCTTCTCCCCTTTCCCCCCTCCTTCTCTTAATCCCTCCTCCTCCCTCCTCCTCCCTCCTATTCCTCCCTCCTCCTCCTCTCTCCGCCTATCTCTTCCTCCCTCCTCCTCCCTCCTCCACTCTCTTCCTCCTCCCTCCTCCTCCCTCTTCCTCCTCCTCCTCCCTCCTCCTACCTCCTCGCCCTCCTCTTCCTTCCTCCTTCGCCCTCCTCCTCCCTTCTCCTCCTCCCCTCCCTCCTCCCCCTCCTCCCTCCTCCCTCCTCCTCCCCCTCCTCCTTCCTCCTCCTCCCTCTCCTCCTCATCCCTCCTCCTCCATTCTCCTCCTCCCTCCTCCTCCACTCTACCTCCTCCCTCCTCCTCCCTTCACATTCCTCCTCCTCCCTCTTCCTCCTCCTCCCCCTCATCCCTCCTTCTCCTCCCTCCTCCTTCTCCCTCTTCCTCCTCCCTCTTCCTTCTCCCTCCGCCTCCTCCCTCCTCCCACTCTCTCCTCCTCCTCCCTCCTCCTCCCTTTCCCTCCTCCTCCCTCTCCTCCTCCTCATCCCTCCTCCTCCTGCGTTCTCCTCCTCCCTCCTTCTCCCTCCTCCTCCCTCTTCCTCCTCCCTCCTCCTCCCTCTTCCTCCTCCCTCCTCCTTCTCCTCCCTCCTCCCTCCTCCTTCTCCTTCTTCCTCCTCCCTCTTCCTCCCTCTTCCTGCTCCCTCCGCCTCCTCTCTCCTCCTACTCTCTCCTCCTCCTCCCTCCTCCCTCCTCCTACCTCTCCTCCTCCTCCTCCCTCCTCCTCCTGCGTTCTCCTCCTCCCTCCTTCTCCGTCTTCCTCCTCCCTCCTCCCCCTCCTCCTCCACCCTACTCCTCCCTCTTCCTAATCCCTCCTCCTCCCTCCTATTCCTCCCTATTCCTCCCTATTCCTCCTGTCTCCTCCTCCCTCCTCCTCCCTCCTCTTCCCTCCTCCACCTCCCTCTTCCTCCTCCCTCCTCCATTTACCCCAGACAGACAGACAGATAGTCGGGAACGGGATCTTATATGACTACTTATATGATTTAAATGAGATGCTCTCCACCATGGTCTGGGCCGGGTCAGACAGACAGATAGATAGACAGACAGACAGACAGACAGTCGGGAACGGGAACTTATATGACTACTTATATGAATTAAATGAGATGCTCCCCACCAGGAGTTGGGCGATGCCGGGCCGGGTCAGACAGACAGACAGACAGATAGACAGACAGACAGACAGATTGTCGGTAACGGGAACGAGAACTTATATGACTACTTATATGAATTAAATGAGATGCTCCCCACCAGGGTCTGGGCGAAGCCGGGCCGGGTCAGCTAGTCTTATATATAAATTAGGATCTCCGTCTGTCTGTATGTATGTATGTCCTTTATTTGTTCGCGAACGGCCCATCCGATTCAGATGAAATTTTCTACATGCCTTCCTTTCAATCCAGCGCTGCCAACTGTCGTATTTTTTTTCTTCTTCCTCCTCCTCCCTCCTCCCATTCCCAAAATGCGTACGTAAATATATGATGATGATGATGATGAAAGAATTCCCGAACCAAAACGCTAGGGAAAGGGAAGAAAATGACGTGACTACACAGAATCGTCACACGGCAATCATCATTATCATGAAGTGCCGTGTCGGCTGGCGTAGGCGTTCAACTCTGCTGCTGATATATATGCCTCCATGCCACGGCAATATCAATAACAATTCATCTTTTTATGTGTAAGGAAGTTATCTACAGTCGTGTAGAAGGGAAGAACAATCAATGGAAGAACCGAAATCACAGAACCTAGACGAGTATGAATTCGGAATGGCGAACCCTCTCCTCCTCTCTTCTCCTCCTGCCTCTACCTCCTCCCCTCCTCCTCCCTCTACCTCCTCCCTCCACCCTCCTCCTCCTCCCTCTACCTCCTCCTTCTCCCTCTTCCTTCTCCCTCTTCCTTCTCCCTCTTCCTCTCCCCTCCTCCTCCATCCTCCTCTCTCCTACTCCCTCCGCCTCCTCCCTCTACCTCCCTCTACCTCCTCCCTCTCCCTCCCTCTACCTCCTCCTCCCTCCACCCTCCTCCTCTTCCTCCTCCCTCGCCCTCCTCATTCTCCCCCTCCCTTCTCCCTCCTCCTCCCTCCTCCTTCTTCCTCCCTCCTCCTCCCCCTCCTCCTTCCTCCTCCTCCCTCTCCTCCTCCTCCCTCCTCCTCCATTCTCCTCCTCCCTCCTCCTCCCTCTACCTCCTCCTTCCTTCACATTCCTCCTCCTCCCTCTTCCTCCTCCTCCCTCCTCCTCCTCCCTCCTCCTCCTCTCTCCTCCTCCCTCTACCTCCTCCCTCCTCCTCCCTTCACATTCCTCCTCCTCCCTCTTCTTCCTCCTCCCCCTCATCCTCTTCCCTCCTTCTCCTCCCTCCTCCTTCTCCCTCTTCCCTCTTCCTCCCTCTTCCTTCTCCCTCCGCCTCCTCCCTCCTCCCACTCTCTCCTCCTCCTCCCTCCTCCTCCCTCTCCTCCTCCTCCTCCCTCCTCCTCCTGCGTTATCCTCCTCCCTCCTTCTCCCTCCTCCTCCCTCTTCCTCCTCCCTCCTCCTTCTCCTCCCTCCTCCTTCTCCCTCTTCCTCCCTCTTCCTGCTCCCTCCGCCTCCTCCCTCCTCCTACTCTCTCCTCCTCCTCCCTCCTCCTCCCTCCCCCTCCTCCTCCCTCTCCTCCTCCTCCTTCCTCCTCCTCCTGCGTTCTCCTCCTCCCTCCTTCTCCCTCTTCCTCCTCCCTCCTCCTCCCCCTCCTCCTCCACCCTACTCCTCCCTCCTCTTCCTAATCCCTCCTCCTCCCTCCTATTCCTCCCTATTCCTCCTGTCTCCTCCTCCCTCCTCTTCCCTCCTCCACCTCCCTCTTCCTCCTCCCTCCTCCATTTACCCAAGACAGACAGACAGACAGATAGTCGGGAACGGGATCCTATATGACTACTTATATGATTTAAATGAGATGCTCTCCACCATGGGCTGGGCCGGGTCAGACAGACAGACAGACAGATAGATAGACAGACAGACAGACAGACAGTCGGTAACGGGAACGGGAACTTATATGACTACTTATATGAATTAAATGAGATGCTCCCCACCAAGGACTGGGCGAAGCCGGGCTGGGTCAGCTAGTATATATATATATATATAATTCCTGGAACGTCAACAATAACAGTCCCACTATAGTGACGTCATTTTCGCGCTGAAATTGAGCCTAGCCATTGTTGCGGCAAAGGTACTTTCTATTAACATAATTTATGTTAATGAGGGAGACCCGGAGATGGTTGCAGGATGGAGCAATAATTGCTTACAGTTGCCATAATGATGTTGACAGGACGTGTTGTACAGTCCTGGAAATATGTGGTTTTTATTGGTGTAGTCTTTGTTAATTCTTGACGCCGTTGGAAAAGGTGGTCTTTATTTTGCCTTCCACTGAGGTAGAATCATGAGTGTTGTAATTTGTCATCGGAAGGGTCAAGTTCATCTGTGAAAGATGAAGGGATTCACCTTGGGATTATTGAAAGAGTAAATTCCCATAGAACATCATGGAATCCTCCTATGGCACAGCTACCTAACCTGATCGAACTAGACTAGATACTCCTTGGAACACCCGCTGGCTTGATCTAGCCCATTAGCCAACACGGTTTTCAATGACAGTTATAACAATACAATTTATAGCAATATTAGCTATACCAACTACTGGTGTACCAACCACCAGGAGATCAGTAATTTTAGTGTCCAGATTTCATAGACTCATTTATATTACCATCATGGACCTTGATAGAAATTGTTCAAACCGCATGGACTTTATTTACATATATGTGGGTGGTAGTATCAAGTACCTTTGATCATATGTGTTCAGTGAACTTAAGAACAGTACAGCAATTTAGGAGTGAATTACCCGTGTGACTTTACATTCATATGGGAGGACTTTGTAACAACGTTAATACTTCATAGTGATATTTAGTGATTCTGTGTTTTTTTTTTTTTAAATTGAGGTATTATTGTCTTTTTTGTATTGTGGTTGTGTACTGATTTCCTATGACACTCGAACATACACACAGGAACGCTTATCCTTTTTATCCCAATATATTGTCATAATTTGCCACATGTAGATATTCTTTTCCTTTTTGATCTGTTTAAGGTGTGTGTGTGTTTGTGTGAGAGAGAAAGAGAGAGAGAGAGAGAAATGTGTTAATGTTACACAATTTGACATCAACTTTAAATGAGAGCTAACGGTGGTGGTAAGGCTACCTGCGTCAAGTTATCCTGAGTGAGTTTACTCCTCTCTTGACTGCTGTGACTTTGCTGGCTCTCCTGACTCTCTACTGAAAAACTTTTCTTGTATCTTTATGAACCCCACTCTATCAACTGTCTGCACCCCTAGGGAGTCTTATGAGCCGTTTCAGGTGTTCTATAGTAGTTGGTCTCTTTGAATAGGAATATCTTTCTCCATGTTCCTAATCTACTTAGCCACTGTGGGTAGTAATGTAAAAGTATTGAAGGATAGTAATAGAAATGTGTGTGTTGATACTTACGTAAAGGTTTTATGGTTAATAAATATACCTATGTATGGATTTGAATATTAGTGTTTGTGGATAGTAGCATAATGTGCTAATGGATAGTAATATATATGTGTTTAAGAATATTAGTGTACATATGTTTATGGATATGTTCCAGGCAATTGAGACAGGATATCGCATGCTGGTGGAGAGAAAAATTGTGACGCCTGTGAACAATGGAGAGGTGAGTACATGCTGTTGTGTATCGATAGATGCACGATTTTCTAACCCTTGCCTGTCTGCCGGCCTGCCTGCCTGCCTGTCTGTCTATACTGTCTGTCGACCTGTGTCTGTCAGTTTTTTCTTGTCTCTGTCCACCCGTAACGTTATATACTTCCTGCAACAAAATGATAAGGAAGCGTTAGCTCACCCACATTTGTCAAATATCACAAGACCACCCGTGTTTCTGATGTGACAGCCCACAGCTGGATTGGTAGACACGCCTCTGGGTGACAGATGTACAAAAGCTCAATCAATCACAGCTTGTTGTTTAACTATTCATGTTCAAGTCAGGTCAATGAAGGACCCGTTTACACGCCTTGGGATGTGTGGGTGTATGGTGCTCAATTTGTTTCGCCTCATTGGGGACCGAACCCCTGACCAGCGGGCTGGGCGACCAGCGTCTAGCCACTATGTTACCGCAGGCTCCCACTAGGAATATGCAGAAGCTGAATATTCTGCTATATAATTTTAATGATGCTCGTTTAACTGATTAAGTGCCATGGGATGATTAATCGTCTTAATCGATTTACCCTATCTGCCATGGGCTTATACATCGCCGAAATGTTGTCACCGCGCTATAATACAACATGTCTGCTACCATATTCACAACTTTTAAGTCATGACTGTGACACACGTCTGCTTCCCATTTCCCGCCACAACCATTTTTGTTTGGTCCAAACCAAATTTCTGTTTGGCACTGAATCTGTTAAATAAATTTACATACTCGGGCAGTCTTACGAAAACTCCCATTCAGAAAATGGAAATAACAAACCCAGTGCAGTAAGTCGCCATCATTGAGTGTCAGAATGAGAGTCATCATCATCATCATCATCATCATCATCGTCGTCATCTTCCAGTTTTGCCGCCAACCGTCGGGGAGAGGAATAATTGACGCTGCAGTGTCCGACGGGTGGCACCGGATAGTGTCATTCCCTGTGATTGTACTATGTCTTTGATGTCGTAAATCAATTTTCTTCTCGGGCGTCCTCTTGCTCTCATAGCAGATGTTTTTTTGTTGTTGTTGTTGTTTGTTATATAGGGTCACTGCTGGTTGCTGATGCTGTTAAATTCTAACGAGATGGCCAAACCATTTGATTATCTGTCGTTCAATATATGTGGAACAAGAGGTTACTGACATGATATAAAGAACCTGCCCCGCTGTATGGTAGAGAATCTTGGAATGTAAACGAACAAATTAGGAAGAGCTTGGAATCAATGGGGATATGGCTCCAGAGACGCATGTTGTGGAATAGCTTGGACTGTCAGAGCAATTAACGATTGCCAGTAACAGGCTAATGAAAGATACAGACAAACAGCATTCTTTGGTAATATAAGAGGCATTGACAAGCATTGTGACGACTGGAAAGATCAGTGGGAGAAGAAGCAGAGACAGACAGAGCAATTAGGCTTGATGAACTGACACGTTAGCATGGGGGAATATCATCAGCAGAGTGGATAACACCAAGAACTGAGACACGAATGCCTACGCTAGTTCGCAGGGCATATGATGATAATTATAATATACATCATTATCGTATATCACATCGATAACCACGGGCGGTCGTCGACTGCAATCTCACACGATCATGAGAGTCTCGTTACAGACGCCATCTGTTGAACAACCTAAATATAGGAAATACTAAAGAACAGAACTGCAGAATGGATAATTGGCAGTTAAACATTATCTAGCGAGAGCGTTAACGTAGTTGTTAGGGAGCTCTTCTGATAATGTCATGAGCGCGATGGGACGATGGTTCGACGCTTGCGATCGTCGTCTGGCTAAGTGAGGGACAGACTGGTCATCTATTCCTCCGCGCGTACAGGCCTGCAACGTGATGGCTTTATCATAACATGGACGTATAGCAGGAACCTGAATTGGGACAAATAATAATATATAATACATGTAATAAATATAATAATAAACGTCATCATCATCATCAACAATCATCATCATCATCATCATCATCATCATCATCTCATCTTGTTCGTCTTGCACCTTGCGGTGTCGGGGTGAAGAGAGCGGGAGAGTGTCCGTTGATGGGCTTCATGTATCGAAATGCCCATGGGCTCAATTATTCCTTCTATAATATACATCGTTTACATCTTGTAAACGGCATTTTCTTCTGGTTCTACTTTGCCTTTACATCATTTCTGCAAATATTCGGCATGTGAAGAACACAGAAAATATTATTGTCTACACGACTCCATTTGAAGACAAGTTGTGTGGATAGGTCACGGCCTTTTCCTTTCATTATACTCAGGCTGACGTCTGAAGTCGAATGAAGAAGACGAATATGCTCCTGTTGTGCTTTAACTGTCCCGCAGTAATGACAACTTCAGGACTAACATTGCCTTTTCAATATGGCTATATACATTCTTCTGGCGTTGCGGCCAAGGGGTTACGTGTGCAATTCGCGATCCCGCATACCGCTTTCGAAACACAGCTGTGGGCGAATTTGGAAGCAGGCCGCATTGCGCTGGTTTCATACAGTTATGGGTGCCGGTCGTTCGGAAAGCAATGGCAAACTACTGAATGTAAACTTGCCAAGAGATTACAGAAAGCCAAAAAAAAAAATGCTGATTTAGACTGCGACGTCCTGTAAAGGATATGCAACTAGCATATTCTAATAGTCAATGTGACCGAAAGGATGAGAGAGCTTGGCTTAACCTTCCGGTGCGCCGATGGTGGGACAGAAGGCTCATTCCCTAAACCAGCATTAAGCTTAGCTCAAATATTGACGTATTCTTCAGCAAGCAAAAGCAAACTTATTACAAATAAATGTGTCCCCAAGCAGTCTCCTGCTATGGGTCTGTGATGTAATAGCACCGTTACATTTTGTAGGTTAGAGAACAAGGAGGAATAGGTGGGAACTTCCCGTCGCCAATATGGCTGTTAGTCGTTGAACCTTTAAGGCCTGTGGCGTGTTTATGATTGCAGCTACGGTTTGCAATCGCATTTTCCTCATGTAGTACATGGTTCCGTCACCCTGCTACTGAGTGAGTGCGTGGGCGACACTGTGAGCTGTCAATGCTTTTACATCCGTCCTGAACAGTGAACTTCATGTTCAGAACAATGGCTACTGGCTGTTGCTGAATAGACTAGTTTGCCTTTTCGGTTCACGAGTGCATTTTTCAGGAGACTCCCGGGAGTCGGCGCTGAAGCTGCGGAGCTCGTGCTTTATGCGACACTTTCTGCGGGTCTCTTTGCTGTGAAAGACGGAGCCATGTGAGAAAACCCGGGTCAATGAGGTCTTTCTGGTGACTGCCGAGTCCATCGACAATGAACTGTGGTTTTCGTGAATTAATTTTGTGTTGGCATTCTGGCGGCGGCATTATGCACAGTGTACATGTGTGAGCTGTTGGATTGCCGAGACTCCTGCCTATTCCACTTTTCACATTGGACAGTGGAGAGCATTTTGTGTGATATTCACTGGCACAGGAACGGAGCATAATGCGGACGACCGTTGCCTTGAAGTTGGAACCTCGACTAACTAACTAACTAACCAACCAACCAACCAACCAACTAACTAGGGAGGAATAGGTGGTCAGTCTGTCCCTCTTTCACAAGCGACGAACGCTTAGCGCCGTATCCGTGTCCGACCGTGCTTACGACATTACCAGTGCAGTTCGCTGCCAACTTCGTTAGCACACCCCCAGTGGCAAACTGCTGAACGTAAAATTGCATAGAAAAACAACATGGGGTTGATTACAACGTTCTGCAAGGACATGCACCATGTTTTTACACAAACATTCTTGTATCCTGGTTTGTGCAGCGTGTACATTTTTCTCTATTTGTGGCGCCACTTTCGTACCTGTAATTACTGTCATTTGTAACGAATAATTATCCCGTTTTATTATTATTCTTGACATTTATATCTTAGTTTTTAAACCATCCGGTCTTCAGATGTACGGTGGTTTAGCTAGAAGGATGAAATATCTTGTCAGGAACAATTAACAGATGCATGTCATTGTTTTCTGAAATCCTGGCTGTCCTACCTGGACGTGTGCAGGACATGTCCGCGACTGTCGTTCGTCACAGGTGACGGCTGGTCGTCTGCTATAGTGAAGGCAGTGATTAACTCTGTGGCAGTAGGTGGGACAGATCGTCAGTCAACACGTGACATTAGGGTTGGCTTGCCCCAGACATACTGCGTATTGTTTTCGGTGTGGAAAACGAGGGGAAACCGCCACATTATTGTTTTGTTTTTGGTTGTTTTTGTGTGATGATTTGGCAGTCATCGATGAATGAATGTGTAACATTATCATCATCATCATCATCATCAAGTGAGTTGTTTTTCACTGTTTCGTGAAGCCCATGGCTCAGGACATCCGATTTCCACAAGGATTTTATTTTTCGTGTTTGGTGTCCCCAGCGTTTGACTGTCCCCAGTCTACCTACAGCATGCTTCTGTGTCATTTTGTCCCTATCCCTTGACCTGTCCGGCATGGTAGACCCACTAGTAGCTGTGCTATCGTCGACATAGCTCTTGAGGTCATTGAAAGATGCAACCCCTCTACCACTTCAAGTGGATACACAGCAGAGGGGCATGTTTGAGTGACATTTTGAAGAGACAAACATCACACTAATTGTTGTACATATTTAATGTTTAACAAGGGAAGCAATTTCATTAGTATATGTGCCGGGTTTTGTAAAGTCCCACTACACTTTGTATGTGGAACACATTAACAAAATATTCCTTCCGTTGATAATACCATTCTGTTTGAAGTGCAAAGAATTACCTCAGCAGACGCATTCACTGCATATTGCTTCACGATGGATTGTGGAGCACACTTTTTATGACACAATGTACTTTATTTTTTTTTTCATATTTGTTCTACATACAAAGTGTAGTAAGACTTTACTTTATATATTCATTACTTTCAGAAATTATGAAAGAAGTGCACATGCGAGGATACATGATCACTTGTATATACATCATCACCACGTGTGGTGCAAAATGTGGTAGCGTTCATATCTCTCCACAGATTCCTTGGTGTTCTGGGTCAATTCCATTGATGCCATCCCTCCATGCCACAGTCTTAGACCACCCAGCATCATTTCTGCTGGTCTGCTTCTGCCTCTTCTACCACTAATCTTTCCAGTCGTCACCATGTTCTCCAATGCCCCTCAACTCATATGACCAAAGAACACTGCTTATCTCTTCCTTATTTTTGTGTACCATGTTCTGCTTTCATTAGCATGGTATCGTAGTTAGTTACTCTGACCGTCCAAGATATTCACAGCATTCGACACCGGAACCACATCTGCACATCCCACAAGCTCTTCCTAGTCTGTTCCTTCACATCTCAAGACTCATTGCCACACAGCAGAACCGGTTCAGTACAACGTCTCAGTACCTTCTGTCTGACATTCAATCAATGCCATGTATTATATAAGACACTTTGCATTTTCTGAAATGCAATATGTGCTTGGTCTATTCTGTCGTCAATCGCTGTGACACATGTTCTATCCGATTTTAAGATTGTCTCATGTATAGACTTCCAGTAAAATGCTGCTGGGGACAAGTTAATAGGGGTTTATTCCCGAAATGTAGTGGGCCATATATGATGGAAACGTGCATGACAACGAAGAGGCTGAGCAGTTCACTAAGAAGATGGAGGGCTGCCTCAGTCTGATAACATACGTAGCCCGGGATATAGGCTCGCTGATGTACCAGGGTCGATGATCATACCGGCCAAAACTCTCTACACCTCAGTGTGCGGAATCGTAGGCAGACACTGGTTTCGTTAACGAAGGGAGAATGACTCATGGTCTCTTCTTCTTCTTTCGTTCTTTACTCGTGGTCTCTACTGCAATGAAGCCTGCCGAAGACTACAAATTGTGCACGTTGCGAGACAGCAAGAGTGTCATAGTAATTCCCCAACGACGATGGCCGACTGCCATCACCCAAAGCAGCACTCTTGGCCTCAAAACCTCACTGGCATGCTCGGAAAAATGTTTGATTGCCTTCTGGGATAGAATTAAGTCATCACCAGTCCCCAGGTCTTCAAGGTTTACAAGACGGAAAAAAAAAAAACTGGAATCGACTGGGTTCACCACCACCACCACCACCACGATATCACCACCACCAACAATAACAACAACAGCACGAATAACAACATCAATAACTTCATTAATAATAGCTATAACCAAAACAATAGGTTTAATCTATGCTGTGGTCTAGCTGTTTATAAGAGGCGGCAGTATTCAGACGCCGTTTAGGCAACTTTGGTACCGTCTGTTTAAAAAGCTAAAGATAGAAGCACAAGTACAGGTAACGATGCTCTTTACGTAAACATTTACTGACAACTGCCCAATGTGTGACGAGAAGAGAAGACGCTGATTTACCCAATGCGGCTCCACTTGATTTATCTCACCCCCGGTGTAGTGTGTTAGTGCCACACACCGGTCAGAACTGACATGTTGACTTCTCGTTATGAAAGTTAGTGGCAAACTACCGAATGTAACATTACCTAATAAATATCGAACAGCCAGTAAGTTCTGGCGTTGATTGCAACGACCTGCAGAGGACACCATTTTTTACAAATTGTGAGTATTCGTGCTAGGGCAGTGGTTAGCACACTTGCATGTTATCCGTTGCTCTCCTGTTTGAATCCTTGTCGAGCAGAATTCAGACATGACGTGTGCTCCCAGATCGACCCAGCCTTAAATGGGTACCAGGACATGTAGTTGGAAGTAAATGCGGCCGGCTTGAATATTCATCTCAGTACCCATCGAGTGCCGATTTCTAAGAGAATATTGGACTAGTCTCGTACCCAGTACGCCCCACAGTCTTGTAAAATGTCCTTTACTCTACATGTATCGTGGCGTTCTTGAAGTAGAGCAATTGCCTTTCCACTACTTTCGCTGGTGTCCAGGTTTTGACCACAAAAGTTAGCAGACTCTAGCAAGAGAGCACGAGGTAGACAACTATACAAGTGGGAAAATAACATCAAGAGATGGACGAACAATTCTGACAGAAAGTTCAATCTAGGTGAGAGTCAGACAGTGTTGGAGATCCGTTGCAGCCAACCTTCATTATGGAGACGGCACCTGATTGATCGAACGTAGCTGTACACCCAAGGGTAAAATAGGAAAGCCTATGGCTGCGTGGGTAATCACAGGCCATATTCCTGCCATTAGGGTTGTGTCTGGTTTTGCTGTTGAATTACATAGAGACAGCATGTATCATCATTTGTGTATGTAAATGTTATGTATAACGATAGCGATCGTCTCTATGCTAATGTCGGCACATCTGCTGTGCCAATTGCATGTATGCTAATTTAGATATATACCCGGTTCTTCGCTTTACGTTGCTGAAGTTTTACCTATCAGAATCATGGGGACGATAATCTCCAACAGATAGTGGTGTACGTGTATAAAAATTCCTGGTGTTGAAGTGTCGTATCACGGTTGTATGAGGTTAGATGACCATTTATCTTTTCGTCACCCGTGTCTTACCAATTACCATTTACATATTGGGAATATGGTGCTAGATTTATATTGTCCTTGATTCCGCGGCATATATGCTGTCAGTGTTATGTCGGCTGGTTTTGTTTTCACCAACATCTCTGATACCTATTTCTTCGTCCGAAATGTTGTTTTAGACGTAAGTGAGTTGTGCTTGTTTACAGCGGAGCTGCGATATTTGCATCTTTCGACCGACACATTCGACTTCTTCGGGCATTTGTTGGCTGGGTTACCTTCCCGGTGATACCTATTTAATTAGGAATGACCAGTTCTGTAAAGAAAGCCGTTCCCTAAAAAGGACCAGTCCTAAAAGAAAGAACAGTGCCTCAAAAGAAACAATTTCCTAATGTAAACTAATCTCATTTATACAACCATTTGTCAACGGAAATACTACCCCCTCCCTCCCCACACACAACACCCCACCCTCTTAGAAATATTTTTTACAGAGAAAACGAGTACAATTTTCAAGAAAGTTTACTTAAGAAGAGCCAGACTTTCAAAGAAGCCGGTGGCATGAAAGGAGTATCTTAAAGAAAGACCAGTACAATTTACCCAAAACAAAATAAAAAATTGTTACATCAATGATTGACTAATTAGCTGTTTCTCCAATGAAGAATCATTTTACCACAGAGTCAGTCCGCGTGAGAACTCTATAGACTCCGTGATTCAGGACCATAAAGATGTGTCACCTTTGGCTGCATTTGTTCACTTTGGTTAATGCTTTGTTCCAATCGACCCTAGCGGGCAGTTTCGATAACAGCCGCCCGTTATCGGGTATTTGCTTTCCATTACCGCGGGGTTTCACCTGACAGATAGCCATCTACGCCCCAGAATGGACAACATCGCGAGCAGTTCTGCCGCGTGTAACTTTGGGTCCGGTTGCCTGTAACTGCTAGAACAAACACACGTCGGTAATACTTAATAGGCACAATTTGTTCTTGTCCCAAACATGGCCCATTATGCGTGTCTGGTAATTGATTTTCTTTTGTGGGTTTTGTTGTTGGGGGTGTCTTTACGCGAACTGTTATTGCCGCCAAAGTCGTGGGCTGAGTAGTGGTCGTCTTCTTGCCAGTTGCTTCGTTCTGTGCTGCAGATGGAGCTGTGTTTGCTTTCATTACACCCGTACCGTTTCCTGTACGTGGCCGGGAGAGTTTTTTTTTTTTTTTTGGTTTTGTTTCCGGCAGAGCCATAAAAGTCGTTTGCCCGAGCAGTCGCCTCGTAGTATGCAGGCTGGTTTTTATTAAGAACTTGGGGGACGCCGTGGCTGAGAGGTTACGGTGTCCTTCTCAGGCTTAGTCATCACCGTGCCTTCAAGATATAAGAGTAGACGGAAAGGACATCAAACATCTGTAACATGTACTGGGAAAAAGTGGCGTCTATTAAATGCGGAAATAACTATTCGTCGCCCATAGAGATAAAAAGAGGAGTACGGCAGGGATGTGTAGTGTCCCCAAGCCTCTTCGTCCTATACAGACAAAGAATTTTAATTTTTAAACAAGTTGAACTGCCCGTACTTAACATCAATGGAAGAATCATAAACAATCTTATGTAAGCTGACGATACCGTGTTACTAGCAGAAAGTGAGCGAGAGTTACAAGACCTAGTGGAACAAGTTATCAGGCATAGTGCAGAATGTGGCTTAGATATTAACATCCAAAATACGCACACACACGCGCGCGCGCGCACACACACACACACACACACCTATGATAATTAGCAGTGAAAAGGAAAGGTCACCAATGAACATCACAGTAAACGGGGATATACAAGAACAAGTAACAAGTTTCTCCTATCTTAGATATATAATAACAGATGATGGCAGCAGTGAAATAGAAATCAAAAAGAGAATAGGAATGGCCAAAAATGCATTCCACGGCATGAAATCAATGTTAACATCTAGAGAGGTTAACACCGCATTACAAATGAGAATTGTCAAATGTTACGTATATTCAACGCTACTGTATGGCGCGGAATCCTGGACATTGAACAAGCAACTAGAAAGTCGCATCGTAGCCCTGGAGATGTGGATATACAGACGAATATGTCGTATTTCATGGACACAAAAACAATCAAATGCAGAGGTTCTAGAAAAACTAGGAATGAAGAGAGAGTTGATGAAAGAAATAAAGAGAAGGCAAATGAAATATTTTCGGTCACATTAAAAGACATGATACTCTTATAAAAACCATACTGGAGGGCAAGGTTGAGGACAAGCGAGCAAGAGGTAGACAACGGAACAAGTGGGAAGATAACATCAAGAGATGGACGAACATCTATCAGCCTGACAGAATGTACAGTCAAGGCGAGAGACAGACAGTGTTGGAGATCTATTGCTGCCAACCTTCATTGTGGAGACGGCACCTGATTGATTGATTATTAGAACTCATCATCATCATACATTGCCTTGTCAGCTGGTATAGGCAATCATGCCTCTCCACAAATGGCGATCTCCGACGGCATGGATCAATTTCGTGTGTTGACTCCCTTCCGTGTGTTTTGTTCGTGTGCAGCGAATGCTACGATGTTTCCTCCATTTCGGTCGACACAACTGACATCGTAGAGCATGGATACAGGGGGTCTGCTGCCGAGATTATCCTAGAGTACGAAAATAACATGCAAGAAATTACTTCGAATCTCGACGAATATATATATATATATATATATATATATATATATATATATATATATATATATATATATATATATATATATATATATATATATATCCGGCTCTGTGGCGAAGGGGTTACGAACCGACTTCGTAATCCCGCAAACCGTGTTCGAAACAGCTGCGGGCGACTTGGTAGCAGAAAGTCTTGCATTGGTTTTCATGTGAGTGCCGGTCTTTCAGGAAGCAATGGTTAGCTACTCGTCGTAAACTTGCCAAGAAATGTGTGTGTGTGTGTGTGTGTGTGTGTGTGTGTGTGTGTGTGTCTGTCTGTCTGTCTGTCTCGATGTCTCTGTATGTCGATCTTTCCATCCAAGCACCCAACCATCCATCCACCCAACCATCCATCCATCCAACCATCCATCCACCCAACCATCCGTCCATCCATCCATCCACCCATCCATCCACCCACCCACCCATCCATCCATCCATCCACCCACTCATCCATCCATCCACCCACTCATCCATCCATTCATCCATCCATCCAACCATTATTACATAGGTGTCACAGCTGTGACCTGCCAAAGTTTGGGAATCATTGGCCTCACTGAATCCAATAAAAACGGAAAACAAAAAACTAAGTTGAGGCTGTAAAAAGAAAAAAATAACAACAACCATGGGCAGGAACAGGAAGGGAGAACTGATGCTAGATCAGAAAGTACAGCAAATGTGTTTCTGAAAGATCAAATTGGCATTAGGGAAGTCACTTTGCGTTCACATCAAGCTCTTCGCTTTATGGTTTGGGCTATTATTAAGTTTTGCTTTTTTATTTTAAGATTAAGAACGCTCGGGCATTAACCTGTCATACGTGATTCGGACATCAAACCTGACATATCTGAGGGAATAGTGTCCGCTTCACTTACTCATCAAGCTGATTATGTCGCCCTCCGGATATGAGTTATCGGGAGCAGAGACTGCCGATGTATAGTGGCGTGTCTTTTGTTGTCTCGAAGTTGAGTCGTTGGATGTACTTTCTGGTGCTTTACCCGATTGCCTTTTCTCCTCCTCGGGTTGTATGTGGGGTTTTTAATGCTGAATGGGGGCTTTCTCGTGCTGTTTCCGGGTTTTCTAGTACTGTATCCGGATTTCTCTTGTTGTAAGCTTTCTGGTGTTCTCTAGCTGTATGTGTTCTGGCTTTCTTTTGGTTTTCTCTTGCTGTATCTTGACACTTTATTGCTGTATCGAGTGTTTCACTTGATGTGTCCTGACATTATATTGCTGGACTGTGACTTACTCTTGCTGTGATGAGTCTGAGTTTCGCTTACATTTGCTTACTTTATCCTGGCATTCACTTGTTTTATCCTAACACTCTGTCGCTTTGTCCTGACTGGCTCTTGCTGAAACCAGACTTCCTTTCTTCTTATCCAGGTTTTCTCTCGCTGTATCCGACCTTTCTCTTGTATCCTGGCATTCACTTGCTCTATCCTGACCTGCTGGTGCTGCATCCTGGCTTGATCTCGTTGCGTTCTTTAATTTGTTTGTTTTATCCTGGTTGTCTATTGTGTATGGTGTCTGTGGAAATGTGGTTTTATAGAACAATGATGAGAACACCATGGACGGACAGAAAGAGCAATGGCGGTTATTGAAAGAAGTTCAGTCACACAGAGAACTGGTTACTGGCATCAGTGGAAGACAGTGAACATTCTTTGGGCATGTCATGAGAAGGGGAGAGGTGGATTATGTCGTCACAATGGGAAAGTTGGAGGGGAAGAGATACGAGGGAGACCAAGATTCCGAACAAGATACAGGACAGTTTGACAGCATGGCATGAAAGAACATCAGTATCATAAATGAGTGACAGTACAAGAGACAGAAGGCTGTGGACAGACATGACCGCCAACGCTGCATGGTATGGACTGTAAGAATAATAGGTAGTTAGTACTCTCTGTGATCAGGTGGAGAATGCTACTAAACAGTCGGAGTGTGCATATCTGGAAAGACTGGCTCAAAAGAGGGTGAGCCGAGGGTCTTGACGATACTCGGAATGTAGAGGAAAAGCCAGGTGGACTTGTAATGAAGTTGCTACTGGAATAATTATCACGGAATCTTTGGTGGCTTTTGAAGATGGGGACTGAGTATATGCGGGAATGTCACCAGTGCGGTGATGTCGATTCTTAAATTAAGTTTTTAATCAATCAGGTACCGTCTCCACAATGAAGGGTGGCTGCAATGGATCTCCAAGACAGTCTGTCTCTCGCCTTGACTTTACATTCTGTCAGATTTTTGTTCGTCCATCTCTTGATGTTATCTTCCCACATGTATCGTTGTCTACCTCTTGCTCACTTGCGCAACTTTACCCTCCAGTGTGGTTTTTATAAGAGTGTTATGTCTTTTAACGTGGCCAATATATTTCACTAGCCTCTTTTTTTTTAAATTTCTTTCATGAACTCTCTTTTCATTCCCAGTTTTTCTAAAACCTCTGTATTTGATGTTTTTTGTTTTTGTTATTTTTCTTAAAGTTGTAAATTAAGTATTAACTGAGTATTAAGTCAAAGGAAATTAAACTTAGCAAACAGCTTAGTTACTTTAGCTCCAAAGTTACATCGGCACTACTGTCTGCGATAGAAACACGGAGAACGGTTAAATGGATTACTGATAAACTAAAGACATTAATTAACTGTTGCCTGTGTAGAATAGTGGTGTTAAAATGACATGACAGAATCACCATGGGGAGAACTAGACAAATTCCGGTGAATCAGGGGGTGAGGAAAAGATAGACGGGACACACGCGCCCTGGATAGGATACACAATGACAAAACCCGAGGATAGCCTAACTGGGCTTTCCTTTATGTGGAAACCACATGCCGAAGGAAATAGTGGGAGACATAAAACACGTGGATAAGACAACTAAAGAAAGAGATGAACTATGTGGAAAGGACATGGAGGAAGCGGTAGGAGATAGCAAAAGATGGGACTACGTGGCGTGAGAAAGCGTTGCCGTTTTAAAATTACCAATGCACATTTTAGATTGGAAAATCCCATTGTGAAGCTACGGCGGTAGGTGAATATGGTATTTGTGAATATTAAGTACTGAAGAATTACATATTTGGACCACAGCGAAGAATATTCCCAGCCTGCTTCACATTGTATTTGTTCTTAACTTTAAATTTAAGCCAGTGGTAATACTAGAATGCACATTCCTGTTTCTAACAGCAGAAATATCATTATAATGGCTGGCGGAGTCTGAAAGATATAACAAAGAAGGAAAGAACACACAAATTCAGCGTTAACACCTGAAACGTGCCATTATAAGTCCGAGCAACACGAACTGCTCATCTCTGCATGTTTAACCATTGGTCTCACGTTGAACATGAATAATTGGTTTGATTTCAGGGAGCTAGGAGGCTGTCATTTCAGTGTGCTGAAGTAGAATGATATGGCATTGATTCCTGTAAATCAAGAGTATCGTCCGCCCGCTCCATCCAGCAGAAATTTGCTGCCGTTAGAAACTGGATGACTGTAAAGCTGTACTGGTTTCCTAGTGGCATGCAGGCAGCTTTGTAGTTGTGATGATGTGTAGTGCTAGCTGACGGTGGCTATTTAGTCTTGGAGTGGTTTGTTTAGATGCTTGGTGGCTTTGTAAGATAATACAAGATGTATAGAGACAAGTATCGGCTGGCGCAGAGAGCTAGGGCGTTCACATATACGCACGCACAGACATGGGCATGCATTTGTGTGTCACACAACACCTGTAAGAATTCATGATCGTCACCATCTGCCATGTCGTCATGGCGTGGACGGTCATGGTTCACCTGACTCAATCATCAGTCGTGAATCAACTCTGTGTTCATGGCGTGGGCGGTCATGGTTCGCTACCTGACTCGATCATCAGTCGTGAATCAACTCTGTGTTCTTGTCTAGATTTTGCATGTGACCAAGCAATCCGGATATCTATCTCTCTGCCTTCTCCTTGCTCTTTTCCCAATTGTAGATTATAATCACCATCATCATCATCTTCTAGTAAGTTCTCTGTAGAACGTCGCTCCCATCACCAAACCCGCCGGAAAGATTTTTCATCTTTCACCAGCTCCCTTGCCTCATATATTTCCATACCCATGTTGTCTCTAGTGCCCCATGTCCACCGCCATGTTGATTGGCCCCTGCTTTGCTTCCATGAACCACTCCTTCTATTATTGTTCTCTCTAAACCATGGCAAACTACTGAACGTAAACTTGCCCATAAATCCCAAACAGCCAAAAAATTACGGGGTTGACTGCGACGTCCTGTACAAAATATGCAACAAACTAAATCGTGGTGACGTCTGTTATGACCACGGTATTTGGATTTAATGAAGATGTTTATGAGGCGATGTTCAGATCTTGCAGAATGTCTTCTTCTTCTTCTTCTTCTTCTTCTTCTTCTTCTTCTTCTTCTTCTTCTTCTTCTTCTTCTTCTTCTTCTTCTTCTTCTTCTTCTTCTTCTTCTTCTTCTTCTGCTTCTTCTTCTTCTTCTGCTTCTTCTTCTTCTTCTTCTTCTTCTTCTTCTTCTTCTTCTTCTTCTTCTTCTTCTTCTTCTTCTTCTTCTTCTTCTTCTTCTTATTTGTTGTTGTTATCGATGTTGTTGTTGTTGCTGTTCAGGTTCTACGTCGACATCAACACACCGGAATTTTTAAGTCTTATCCATTCGGCCATGCTGGCTTCTTTTCTTCCTGATCTACATTATTCTAAGTAGCTGTATTCTGTTACATTGAAATTCAAGTCTGGATTTCCTTCTTTAGTGATTGTGAAATCTGACATGTTTCTCACGTCCATGTGATGCTACAGAGACAATGAGCCCGAATAATTACACAATACGATTAGGAAGCCTGACGACAGGAGAAAACACACTCCGACAACATTTCTTATTAATGAACAAGGAAATAGGAGAGAGAGAGAGAGAGAGAGAGAGAGAGAGAGAGAGAGAGAGAGAGAGAGAGAGAGAGAGAGAGAGAGAGAGAGGGGGGGGTGGGGTGGGGGGGAATTATTAGCCATTTAAATGTACGTATTATCCGATGGGGAAAACACACACACACACACACAGGCACACACACACCTTTTATCCCACACAAATTGCACTTCAGTTTAACCAGCTAAGTAATCTTTTTTTTTGGGGTGGGGGGGGGGGGGTCTATTGTCGAGTAAAGAAAACAGCTCCGGGCGATTTGGTAGCAGACAATAGTATGAGTGCTGGTCGTTCAGAAAGCAAAGGCAAACTGTTGAACGTCAACTTGCCAAGAAATCAGAAACAGCCAAATAATACGGGGGTTGACTACGAGGTCCTGTGTAGGACATGCAGCTAACTAACTACAAAAGAAAGCATTCCGTGACGAAGTGGTAAAACGACCTGCCTCTCGCTACGAAGGTCGTGCTTTCGTTTCCTACTTCGTCATTCCCCTCAGGGTTGGCAGCTGGAGCTTGGGAATTCGAGCTCAACGTGACGCTAATGGCTGGTCATGCTGCAGAAAGAAGACCGGGCATATTGGGTAGAACCGCGTGCAATGAAGTCGAGCTTCTTGCCACTAACCCCATGTTTTTCGGCTTCACGTACCAGCCCGGCAGTAGTAAAACCTCTTTTTGGATAACATAAGGTTACATGTCCTTGGCATGTCGTTGCACTCACACCGGCTTCTATTAGCTGTTTCTGCTTTACTGGGCAATTGTATGTTCAGCAGTTTGCCATTGCTGTCTGAACGAGAAGTCCGCATAAGTCCAACTGACCGGCGTGTGGAACGAATCCACTACCGCTGTCAGCAGAGAAACTGTTATGCTCGAGCGTGGTAAATCTGTCGGCCACTTCGACCGCTCCTTCTTGGATACCATACCGTAGACCAGTGGTTCTCAACCTTTTCTGACCCATGCACCTCTTCACCATATATTCAGAATGTCACCCCCCTTTCATATTTCCTCGCTATAAATCCCCCCACCCCCCACACACACTCAGTATACGTATCAATGGAAGCTTAATTTAATAACACATACTAGAACACGTCTAGACGTTTACATAAAACGTGATTTGCGGGTCTACTTAAGTTATAAAACGAATTTCAGAAGGGCGAGAAGTACAGAATTGTAAAGTATGGAGGGAAAAACAACATCAAGTAATCGGTTCTTGTATTAACGCGATCTTGAAATAATGTCAATTCCTCCTTCCCCCTCCCCCTTTCGGAAACCTTAGAGTCATCAGGGGACAGAGGGGAACGTGCTAGAAAGAGGGTTAAATGCAGGGGGACTCCAGAATGGTGTTTTAATTGGAACTGATAATCGGGTTCAAGGGTGAAAAAGATTTTCACGGTTGTCCGGGGGAGGCTGAATAAAGACAAAAGTTTGGATAAAGTTGGGTGAGTTTAATTTTGGCGAGGTTAGGGAAAAACTTCGCCTGGTGGAAAATTTAGTGTGGGCAAGTTAGAGAAAACTTGGCCCGAAAGATAGACCGGCAGTTGATTTCTGGCGCTACATTAGGGAAACGTAGCCAGGAGAGTTGAGTTCTAGGCTGTTAGGGGAACTGGGCCAGAGATAAGATATTCAGAGGAGTTGATTACGTTCAGGGAGGGAGAAGAGTCCCGCGTACCAAGTGATTTTTCGAAGGCCTATAGAAGGCAGTATTGGTTTCACATGGAATTAATGTATATGCCGTTTTTTTATGATCATTCCTGGGATGACACGTTTTCATCATGACTCGTCATAATCAATAAAGTTGTGTGTGGCAAACCGTTGTTCTATATTGACTCATAGTTGTTGAGCAGTCATCCGGCACACGCTTCCCACTGACATACACTAGACACAACCACAGCCACTTCTGTCGGTCAGCAGCATTGTGACAGTGTGTATGGACTACGCTTGAGTTCAAAGCGAGCGAGCGCAAAAAAAATAATTCCCCTCGTACTTCTGTGTCTTCCACCTGTATGAATGTATATACACATACATACATACTACCCTTCACAGAGCTTACCTCAGCCCTAACGGTTAAAACTACCCGGACGCTTTTGATACTGTAAACAACCTAACGTCTTTATAACGCGATGCAAAGCTATAAACAACCCAACGTCTTTATAACGCGCAGAAAAATCATAAACAACTGATAATTCTGCCCCAAATGTTTATACTATCACACCTGACATTCGGCAACCCTAAAGATAATCTGTGCTAAAACATTCGGTATCTGCATTGATTCGCCAGCAGACGTTAACTACAAGACTTCAACAAAACCTTCTGCGTAATGGTTGTACTTGCATCAGAAGTTATCTCACCCCGCGCCATTTGCAGTTTCATCGCCGTCTGCTGCTAGCGGATAACCGCCAAAAAATCGGCCGGTGCGCGAGCGTACGTCTGCGCACATGACCACTGACAGCATCTTGCTCGAATCCTAGGCGCTCACACTGTCAGATAACCGAGTGAAGGAAGCCATAAATCAAACCGGCTGATTACCCAGAACTCATATATATATATAAGATTTACGGCACGGCCCATCAGTCAAACCGATAACTTCGTTTCCTTCGTCAGCCGATGCCTTGCCCGACTGGAGTGTGCGATCAGGACTTATCACAACTCTCGTTCATTGGGGTTGTTTAGATCGTTGCCTTTCCTCCCCCCCCCCTCCCTTTCCTCAACGATACAAGAGTAGTCTCGGCGTAGGGGTTAGTGAATGCTGTTTCATAATTATCAGACACACTGGGTCGAGGGTTCGAAATCAGTAGCAGACAATTTGGGAGCAGTTCTCTTTGCGTTGATTTCGATGGTATGGCAGTCGGCCGTTCATAAAGCAATGGTAAACTGCTGATTGTAAATACGAAGGGGCTTCAAATGAAAACCTTAAAAGTGTGTGTGAGAGAGAGAGAGAGAGAGAGAGAGAGAGAGAGAGAGAGAGAGAGAGAGAGAGAGAGTATTCTGTAAAAGTAAAGAACAAAGGTATCATTTTTCGATGTAGTCACCACTGCGTTCAATTAAAGTCCTCCATGCCGATAAAGTGCTTGGAATCCTGTAAAGAAAATTACCTGGGGTCACTTGGTGTGCGTGACCCAGTAGTGAACAGTCTGTCACAGAAGTCACGCCGTGATTCCCCCCCCCCCCCCCCCCCCCCCGGGTTGAAAAAAAAAGGGGGGGAGGTGTCAGTGGGCTAAAGCAATTATTATAAGAACTATTTTTTGGCCAACATTATGCCAAACATTGACGAGTACTGCAACTAACAACCCAAACTCATTACAACAGAGATGAGATACAAGCGCTGCGGGGGAGTAACTGTGAGAGATATAATTAGGAAAGAGGAAATTAGAAGACGACTTAGTTCTGAAACCAGTCATGCAATTCATTAAAGAACAACAGATGAAATGGTTGGGTGTCCTCACAAGGATGCCATTGTACCATCCACCACAAAGAGCCACATTGAAGAAATATATTTGAAACAAAACAATGGGGAAGGCGTCGTACCGTTAACCCACTCCACCATAAGTATAAAAAGGGGGTTTAAAAGGCAAGAGGGTCGACGTAATTGCAACAGGTTTTATCCCATATGGCTCAGTCCCTTTCCGCAGGGTGGCCTATGGAAAGCGTCGCACAAAGCACGAACTCCGTGGCAATAGGGTACATGCCTCGGTATTTGTCTTCTCTCTCTTTCTCCCATTCTCCTCTAGCAAGTCTAAGTCACGCCGCCGGCAGTTAACAATGGCGTCACATTGAAACCCGTGTAAACCAATCCCAAGTAATCCGGTCATAAACCTACAGGGCAGCCCATTGTGTGGAGTCCAGGAGATTAACAATTATAGGGAAACATTAACTTCATGGAGAATGGAGATACAGGCGGCTGTCGAACACGAACGCATTTGTGTAACTTACCATAGTGGCATTGTGATTAGTGCCTTTGCTGGTTAAGACAGTGGTCGGGTTTCAATCTCAAGAAAAGACAGCAAAGACATGGTTATTTTCAGACCATTTCGGCTCATGTGTCGACCTAGCCTCATAAACATGGGTTAGTTATGTCATGTCCTTTCCAGAGCCTTGCAGTCAACCCTTGCATTTATAGACTGATTTACTGGGCAACTTTATGTAGTTTGCCAAAAAGGGGGATTAAAAGGCTAGAAGATCGACTTCAATGCACCGGGGTTTATCCCATATGGCTAGATCTCTTTCTGCAGAGCGGCCTGCCGTAAGCGTCCAGCATGAACTCCATAGTTCCAGAGACTACCCGAGGAGAGTGCATTCGTGAAACTAACGAGGTAGGCCGAAATCGAACCCACAATCTTCAGATCGCAAAGCAGGTGGCATAATCTGGTGCAATGAAGTCGACCATCTTGCCTTTTAAACTCATTCTTATACCCTTGGTGGGGTTGGTTAATGATACGACGGCTGCCACCGTTTACGTGGTCTTCCCATTGCCCTGTGTCCGTTATATTTCTTCAGTGTGGCTCTTTGTGGCAGCTGGTACCAGGGCAGTCTTGTGAGTGGTCAAACTGTATTCTGTTGTGCTTTAATGAAGTGCATGACTGGTTTCAGACCTAGTCGTCTTCTAATTTCCTCATTTCTAATTATATCTCTCACAGTTACTCCCGCTCCTCGTCTAAGACACCTCATCTCTGTTGTAATTGATTTGGGTTTTAGTTGCAGTAAGCGTCATTGTTTGACATTGATCGCATAATGCAGGCCAAGAAATAGTTCTTATGAGATTTGCTGTAGTATTTATACTCGTATATATCTTTCTATGCGTCACATGTGACGCTAGTTGTCACAATACTTGATTTGCCCGTGTGCGCAGCGTTTGTTGAGTTTATCATCCGTTCCTCCACCTGAAGTGAAAGTCGACCCTTGTTATTTAAACCCCCTTGCTTGTTTTATTTCCGAGCTCTTTATTTTCATGGACAGCGTTTATTATGAAACCTATCACCATTGTGTCCGTCTTTTCAGTGCTTATTTTCATATTGTATTTCTCAAATTTAGCACTGGCTTGGTTTTATCTGGATCTGATGACTGTCTTCATTCTTTGCTATTAATACTTTATTACTCCAACCTGGTTAAACGAAACTAGGGCACCCATGGCCCTGGCAATCATAAAGCAGCAATTATTGGGACAGACGGTTCTTTGTTCTGGGCTCTCTTAATCTTGACATAGGATAGGATCTTTTGTGTTAGGGGTTCAACTGCCGTGTCTAAAATAGATGCCGGGAAAACACATTCATGGCTGGCCGACCTGGATATGTGGGAGACAATTGGTCAATATGTGTGGAGATATGTGTTGAACATGTGTGGAGACATTTGTTGAACCTGTGTGAAGACTGTTGTTGAATATATGTGGAGACTGTTGTTGAATATGTGTGGAGATTATTGTTGAATATGTGTGGAGACTGTTGTTGAATATGTGTGGAGACATTTGTTGAACCTGTGTGGAGACTGTTGTTGAATATGTGTGGAGACTGTTGTTGAATATGTGTGGAGATTATTGTTGAATATGTGTGGAGACTGTTGTTGAATATGTGTGGCGACTGTTGTTGAATATGTGTGGAAATAGTTGTTGAATATGTGTGGAGATAGTTGTTGAACGTGTGTGGAGATAGTTGTTGAATGTGTGTGGAGATAGTTGTTGAACGTGTGTGGAGATAGTTGTTGAATGTGTGTGGAGATAGTTGTTGAATGTGCGTGGAGATAGTTGTTGAATATGTGTGGAGGCAATTGGTAAAAATGTGTGGAGACAATTGTGTGAATATTTGTGGAGACTATTGCTGAATATGTGTGGAGATAATTGGTGAATATGTGCGGAGATAGTTGTTGATTAAGCGTGGAAACTGTTGTTGAGTATGTCGAGACAGTTGTTGAATATGTGTAGAACCAATTGGTGAATATGTAGAGACAAGTGTTGAATATATTTTCATTGTCAGCACAGCTTCCTAACCCTTACACCAACGAGTTCGCTAAGAAGAAACGAAGCGATACCTAAAGGCAGATGGGGCGGCCGACGTTAGTTTACAATCTGACCGTAGGTAGTTAAGATTGTTGTAGTCGTTCCACTCCTTCCTCAAGTCACTTGGCAGTGGATATCGTGATGTATAGCTGTACGTATGGACACCCCATACACAAGCAGCATATATATGTGTGTGTCGGTCGGCATGGCTGTGAGGGTTAAACGTTCTCTGCTGGCGGCGGCCTAGTGAGTTCATTCCACACACCGGTCATTGGAACTTACATGTTGACTTCTCGTTCAGAACGCAATGGCAAACTACTGAACGTAAAACTGGCTAGTAATTCACGAACAGCCAATACAGGCCGGGGTTGATTGCAACGCCCTCTAAAAGGACATCACACGCACACACACGCACGCTCGCACACACACACAACACACGCCACACAGATACCAGACGATCGTTGGTAGTGTGATGTTTAACCTGTATCTTTATCTGAAACATACTATACATCCATGCTTCAGTGAAACAAAACGTGGCGAAAAGACATTGGCCACACACAGATCACGTGATTACGAAAATAAGCCAATAGTACAAGAACAAAAACATGGCCCCTGTTTTTGAAAGCAAAAGTGAACAGATACCTTGGTTACCGGTGAAGACACGGAGAGGAGGATTAAAAGCAGGTATAAATAATATTGGAAGCATGTGGGAGGAATGTGACACCAATACAATGTCAGAGGGAAAATAGACAGGTAGTTGAAAGTTTATGCTACATGAGGATCCGACAGTACTGGATGATCATATCGTTTCTGTGTGCTTCTATAGAGAGAGACAGACATACTAAGAGACCGAGACAAACGGAGAGATACAGACATCGAGAGAGAGAGAGAGAGAGAGAGAGAGAGAGAGAGCAAGAGCGAGAGAGGCAAAAAGAGAAACAGATTGAGGGATTGAAAGGCAGAAAGAGAAGGATGTAGATAGACATAGAAACACAGAGAGAACGAGAGGGAGAGAGAGGTTGAGCCAGACACAGAGACAGAGAGAGAGACGGCGAGAGAGCAAGAGACCATGATAGAATCAAAGTGAGACAAAGAAAGATAGAGATGGGCACAGAGAGAGAGAGAAAGAGAGAGAGAGAGAGAGAGTATGACAGGCAGAGGGAGTGCATAGAAAGAAGCAGTAAGAGACAGAGTTAGACAGAGAGGTAAAGAGACACAGAGATAGACAGACACACAGCGAAAGAGATAGAAGCAAAGACACACACAAACATGGAGAGAGAGAGAGAGAGAGAGAGAGAGAGAGAGAGAGAGAGAGAGAGAGAGAAGAGAGAGAGAGAGAGAGGATCAGACAACGTACAATTCTGTTTATCAGTAGATTTTACATGTTTATATGAGTATTACCTCCCAAAGGCGTGTCCTGGCGCACGTTTCCTAAGTTATTTGAAGGTGAATATTAATTACAGGTATCTGTGTCAGTATTTACACTGCTTCCTGTGCGCATTTTCCTGTAATTATTTCCACCTGTGCCGGCCTCCGGCATCGTACCTGCAAAATGCAGTTCTTGTTGTAAATGACAGCTGTGTTCACTCAGGCCATACCAGGCCAGTCATCACCCAGATTCGTGATATGTTGTGACTTGCAATATGCTACATGTAAGTACATTTTTTTTTTGTTCGCATATCCTTTACAGGACATCGTTGTCAACATCAACATCTTTCAGCTGATTGTTGATTTCTTGGAAAGATTACGCTCAGTAGTTTGCCTTTGTTTTCTGAGCGACCGGCACATATACCCCTAAGTTACCGACGCTGAGAGAACCCTACCGATTCTCGCGCAGGTTACGTCACGTTACTCACGAGAGTATACGGGATCACGGAGAACGTCGTGGAACACCTAGACCAGGGAGACCGACTGTAAGTACATAGTTTATGGAAAACATACTGACCAATAAAAAGATGCCATTTGCAACGAGGAAGAGAGTGTTGAGGTGCTACATTGAACATGTACTTTTGTATGGATGTGAAGCGTGGACAATCAGCAGGCTAGCTGAAAAACATTTGGTGGCTTTGGACATGTGGTTTCTGAGGAAAAGAATACCATGGACAGACAGAAAAACCAGTGACCGACTCCTACAAGAAACAAATGAAAATCGTAAACTGATTAGAGAAATTAGACGTAGACAGTCACAATTTTCTGGCCACGTTTTGAGAAGAAATACATGGGATAACTTGTTGACAACTGGCAAGATCGGGGGGAAAAGAACAAGGGGAAGGCATAGAAATAAATACCTGGATGGCTTGATCACATGCTTGCTTGTGTTCGTTGGCTTTAGCTCCAACGCGAAGCCCTGTATGTCGGATAAAGGCATCATGTTGTCCAACATCAGTGGGATGTCATACGGGACTTGAGGTTTGCGTGAGTTCCGTTGCCCCTGTCTGGCTTATTGGTGTGCAGACTGGTGGTTCCTCGCCGTACGGAAACACTCTCCACTTCGGAGAATCGGCGATCCTACTGACCTTACCGGACCCCGAAGGGACTGTTCCCCCGGACGCTCGACGAGGACGCGTGAATGGGTCTTGGCAGTATATAACCCGCCCTGGTGCCTTGGAAACACCTCTGCGTCCCGCTTGATCACATGATATGGCCGAGACAAGAACAGAGAGCGGATCCATGACCCTAGTGATCGTAGATTTCGAAACATGACCGCCCACGCTTATCGGCACGGCACATGATGATAAGTGAACTACATATCCTCCGTGGCGAAGGAGTTAAGCCGCCGGCCTCGGTCTCTGAAAGTTGTGGGTTCGATTCCAGGCTCCGTCATTCTGTTCACCAATACAATTTGCTCGGAGACTCCTGAGGGTTGTTGCTGGAGCTACGGAGTTTGTGCTCTGTGCGACGCTTACGGCAGGCTGGGGGAAGAGACCGCGTCATATGAGGGTAAAACCCATGTGTATTGGAGTTGTTCCGCTTGGCTTTCAACCACCTTTGTAAACTATACGGTTATTGGGTGTTCTGCGAGTCGCTTACTTTATTGAGAGGACTTATAGTAAGTCCCACAAAGAATGCCTTCATTCACGATCAATTATTTTGAAAACTGTCTGTTGCATCGTTATGAAATTTTTCCAGCCGTCTTATATTTACCCCCACCCAAGGAATATGTCTTTGATAGGTCCAAAAAACAACTTAAATCATCGAAAGCGGCGACATTTCTTTGATGTTTTGCTAAACAACTAGTGATTTCTCGCTAACAAATTTATGTTTACAGTAATGGAAGCCCCGCCAATTCAGATGACACACAAGGCGTATCCGGATTCGTATGGGAGTGGGTGCAATGAAAGAACTAGCTTAAAAGTCGGCAGGGTCGGCTGCATTGCACGGGTTTTTATCCCATATGGCTCAATTTCTTTCCGCAGCGCAGAAAGCGTCGCACAAAGCACGAACTCCGTAGCTCCAGCGACGACCCTCGGGAGTCTCCGGGAAAATGCACTCGTGAAATGAAGGACGCGGCCCGGAATCGAACATACAACCTTCGGAGCCCGAATCAGACGGCTTGACTACTTCACCACGGAGAATCCCGAGAGGGGTGCAATGTGTAATATTAGTAAAGACAGAGAATTTACATAGGCACGGGGTAAATAATTTGTAAATTAACAGGAAAGTATAAGGAATATATTTCTTACCTTATTTTTCATTTCCTTCTTGTTTCTTCAGCTGCTGGTTAATAAAGTGTACACAAGTATTCATGTTAGCTTTTTATATTGAGTTCGTGAAAGCTTCCAAATAGCTGTGCGTTAATGTGCGTATGGAGTGACCAGAAATGATGCCGCAATTTAGTCATCATGTTTCCATTTTTAAGGATCTGTTCAGCTGTTTGTGTAGTTTGTTCACACTTACACATGGGTGACAGACCCGCTTTGAGTCTTCGTGAAAGACTGTCTACTCTGCTGTTTACCGTTCAGAGATGGAACATGATTACCTGTTTTGCACTATGAAAATAGTTGTCAGTGTCTCTGTAGTGGGCTTTCTTCTTAACGACCAAAATGTTGGTCCTCTTTTCATTGAAGTTTATAGATTGATTCGTATGCACGTGTTTTGTCCCCTAATTTTACAACGTGTTTGCTCTCACGTTTCTTGTTATGCCACAATATGTCAGTTTCCACCGCAATATTACTCTTCTATTGGTATTCAATGCGTTTCATGTGTGTGTGTGTGTGTGTGTGTGTGTGTGTGTGGTGTGTGTGTGTGTGTGTGTGTGTGTGTGTGTGTGTTTTCAATACAGTTGTTTGTCACCGCTGAGGGCTTACGGAATTGAAAGTTCATCAATGTGGAATACAGACTGTTGCCATTGACATTACGCTGATGCTGTAATGTTTAGGGCCTGCATTTCGTCTGAATAGTTGGAGCAAAATATCCCTGTAAGTGTGTACGTAGATTAAGGTCTGCGATCTGCTCAGACCTTAATCTGTGTTGGACGATTCCAGTAGGTTGATGATTGCTCTCGGTTGCATAAAATTCAATCCATCCTTTCTCCAATAGTCCTCTTCCTCTTTCAACACATGGTCCTCACATTTTTTCCAGTAACTTTTATCAATATTTAATAGCGCGGACTGGTAGACAGACAGACAGACAAACAGACAGACAGACAGATAGAAAGGTAGGTAGGTAGGTAGAAAGGTAGGTGGGTGGATGGATGGCTGGCTGGGTGGGTAGCTGGTTGGCTGGCTGGGTAGGTAGCTAGCTAGACAGACAGACAGATCCCCGCCAGGAGCTGGGCGAAGCCGGGCCGAGTCAGCTAGTTTATTTATATAATCACGTTTCATGAAAGAACCCCCATTGGAGATACCTCTGAACAATACCATTTAACTCCGCGCTGTTTATGCCAACACGAAAACCGCGAGACAATTTCAAAAATAGCGGGGGTGTGTCTTGCTGAAGCTGTAATACTCTTAAAAGGTGGTATTAATCCCGGAGCCATAAATTATACATCGCATAAGTAGTATACTAGGGTTTCCAGACCCCATTTTCAGCCTACACAGCTAGGCTGATAGGGTTTATGAAGGAAATATGGGTAAAATTTGTCGACTCGGCTCCAGAACCTGGAGGCATGATTTATGAAGGAAATATTTTGAGTTGGGCGGGTGACATTTTTTCGGCGTGCCTGGTGGGAACGAAATTTTTGGCGCTGCCTGGTGGGTGTAAAAGTAATTAAGGTAAATGTTTAGTTGGTTCTGGAAAGCGAAAGGGGAAAGTTATTTTGGTTACGTCTATTAGTATGGGTAGTGATAAACAAGGGTGTGATGGGTCGTTCTACGCATGGGTATATGGTGGTGGCGTATATGAATGTGTCTGTGTAGTGATGTATACACAAGGGTGTGATGGGTATATGGTGGTTACGTATATGAATGTGTCTGTGTAGTGATGTATAAACAAGGGTGTGATGGGTCGTTCTACTCATGGGTATATGGTGGTGGCGTAGACATAATGTGTATGTGTAGTGATAAACAAGGGTGTGATGGGTCGTGGTTTCTACTCATGGGTATATGGTGGTTACGTATATGAATGTGTCTGTGTAGTGATGTATACACAAGGGTGTGATGGGTATATGGTGGTTACGTATATGAATGTGTATGCGTGGTGTAGTGATGTATAAACAAGGGTGTGATGGGTCGTTCTACTCATGGGTATATGGTGGTGGCGTAGACATAATGTGTATGTGTAGTGATAGACAAGGGTGTGATGGGTCGTGGTTATACTCGATGAAGTAAGAGGTGGTTACTGAACAACGAGGTGTAGTTGGTTACTGAACAAAAAGAGAGTTGTAGGAGTCTGACACAGTAAAACACAGAGACAAAAGTAAAAACAAAGTGGGTTCAATAATGAAACAATCAGGGTCGTGGTGTAATACGAAGGCATTCTCCGGTCTTAGGGATAAAAGAGGCCGCCGGGGTGGTGTTATAGGTGGTAGTAACTGCAAGGGTGGGTTCTTCACCGAAAAGCTTATAAAGAAGGATATGGTGGTAAGGGGTGTAAATGGTGATGTCGATCGGGCCCGCAGATCACCCGGTGTCAATACGGTTCCAGGTGCTTGAACTGTTCCTCTAGGCGATATATCAGCGTCTACACGAGTCTCCTTGTCTATAACAAATACATAAACACAAATACAACGACAACCATACAAGTACACATACAGACACCATTCATACAATCAGGGCCATTTTAGAGTCAGACACACAAGTATAACGAATCTAAAATACAATCATACAAACACAAAGAGGATCACACAAACACACATACAAATACAAAGACAACCAGACATACACATAAAGACAGACAAGCACAAAGACACACCCATACCATTACTACTGTCACAACAACAGCTATACACAAGTACACACCCATAATCAAATAAACAACCACTCAAGTACAAACACAAAGACAACCATACACAGACACACCCATCGCCTAGGATTACTACTGTCATCACAACTATACACACTTGATACACTTGTACATACAGACCTACAAGCACACAAAAACACACTCGTACCATTACTACTGGTACCACAACAAGTACACACCCATAATCAATTACACAAGTACACACACACATACAAACACAAAGGCAACCAAACCATTACTACTGGTACCACAACAAGTACACACACATAATCATTTACACAAATACACACCTACAAACACAAAGGCAACCATACCATTACTACTGTCATCACAAGTACACACAAGTACACACTCACCCATACACAAATACACACCTACAAACAAAAACACACAAAGACAAAGACAACCAAACACACGTACAGATTCAGAAGTACAGACAATCCATACTATTACTACTGTCATCACAACTACACACAAGTACACACAGACACGCCTACTACAAACTCAAAGACACACACCCATACCATTACTACTGGTACCACAACTATACACACATACAGACACCTATAAACAAATACATAAACAAAACGTGTCCCTACAAGAATATCACATACCCCTTTTGGTAAAGAACGCGGATGTCCGAGACTACGTCATCACCGCCATATGCAAAAGTCATTAAGTATGAGTCATCGGTTTGTAGGGAAGCAGGCGTGAGAATAGCTTGTCTAACTGCCACGTCAGCTATGTAGGGTGCAGACCCAGTGTATAAAATAGAAGGCGTCTCTTGTGAGCTCAGTACCAGTTCACGGGCTGAGTTGGGTATCTACAGCAGTGCTTCAGGCTGGTGTGAGCATTGTGTAGGAAGCAGATATTGTTCACTGTCGTGAAATACTGAGAGTTAATGATTCCCAGATGGACGACTGTATACACCGACTGACCAGGTGGAGGAAGGGTTAACAAGCGAAGCAGTAATGGTAACAAACAAAGGAGTGACCAGGCGCATGTGTTTATAGGTCAAGACACAGAAGGGGCCGGCTAACCGCACAGGTAAACTGTCGAGTGGAAAAATTGGTTTGCGACTAAAGCAGAGAGATTATTGGACAGCATATTGCGGTATGGATGTGAAACGGTTCAGAGCTGTAATTTTCCACTAACGATGATAATGCAGTCTGGATGTGAGGTGTCCAGCAATGTCAAGGACTATGCGGCAAAAATGACCGATAAAAGAGTGGCTACGTCTTTGTGAGGGGGAGTGTGTTTCTTAGGTCGGGAGAGAAGGATTATGAAAAGGGATGTGCTGCGTTCAGAAGAACGTTTGTGTATCTATTGTGCATTAGTACTCCCAATTCAGACTAGGATTATTATAAGGTTTCCATACCAGTGCGGGACTTATCAACTAAGAGATAAAACAGATGGCTGTGGTCAAGATCACTCAGTGTTGATAACCCACAAGAAAGCACTTTAAAGTAATAAAGCACGACACTTGTGCATAAGAAAGGAAAGAAAAGAAGTGTCATCATAATAAGTCAGGAGGACAGAGAACGGAAAATAGAGATCATACAAACTAAAGAAAAAAGACTCAAATTACGCAGTATCAAAGAGTTGCAAGGTGCATACAAAGTGCCTATATCAATTAAGAACTATCCAGTGTAGAACGTTTACAGGACAAAAATAGAGAATACTAGAAACTCGATGTGTTTTCCAGGATGGAATTAAGAACGCTATAAGATACTAAAGAACATTCAGTTTAAGCTGACAGCATATGGTGATCGGGTTAAATACATTCATACAGTGGTGAACATTTTTCATTACAAAAAACGGATATATCTACAGACTCAAGCATACGGAGCTGTCAGGGTGAGACCGTTCTGTTATATCTATGTCATGTCCTGTACTCTAGCTGAGAGAAGAGACGAGAGAAGCCAGGGAGACTATCTATCAACATCTTATCTGGCAGCCACACTAGAAGAACATACCAACTACATAGACAATATCCATACATACACCAGTCATAGTTTTTATTAATAAATCTTTTATCTTATCGTTGAAAGGAACTGTTGTCGGAGTATGTGTTGAGGGAATAATAGAGAGAGAGAGAGAGAGAGAGAGAGAGAGAGAGAGAGAGAGAGAGAGAGAGAGAGAGAGAGAGAGAGAGAAAGAAATAGATATATGGAATGGAAGACAGAAGAGAGGAGTGTAGACCAAAGTCAGTCAATAATCCCAACAGATACTAAGTTTAAAGATGTGCTTGTTGATTCCAATCTCCTCTCGGGAAATTAACAGGACATAATTGGTGGAGCGAGCGGGATACGTACATACATAATACCCATATGACCTGAAGGCATAACATGGCATATGCATAAAGGGGTACTTGCATATTGGCACAGGCATAGCGGAGTACCTGCATGTTGGGACATACTGATTGGAATAAAAAGAAGTATATATTGATGACTTTTAATGGAAGGACGTCCATTGGATATATGGTGCCATTACATTTATGGTAGAAACATTTCATTAACGCTGGTGACTTTACAGTGAGAGAGTTCCAGACAGAGTGAATGTGGATAGGTGGTAAGACACATTACATACCTAGTCACCCGGTCACACGTCTACATAAGTCTTTATCCTATATCTCCTCTTGTGGATGAGAGAGTGGTTGTGATGTACTGTGTGGTGTTGGAGATTTATAATAATTAATAGACATAGATAAATGATATAGGTTCTAGGTAGATTATCTGTTTATAGTGAGTATTCTTTACTGCCTTGAGGTGTCTTTACTCAACGTGCTGACTTATCTGCTGTAACTATGGCAACTCCTAAAGTAACTACAGCCGAACTGAGGGCCAACGGGGAGGCAATTGGTTTAGCCGGTTCCGAGCTAACTGATTACATACAAGAAAGAGAGCGAGAGGTTCGTCAAGTGGAAAGGGAGGAGCGGAAGACCCAGTTGGAAGCAGAAGAAGCCCACAAGATAAGGGAACATGAATACCGCATGCGAGAACTGGAGCTCAAGACACAAACTAAGGGAGAAATAGATGGAGTGGAAGGAAGTTCTTCGTCACCTGGTGCAACCCATATGAGTGGACATGGTTACCATGCCATGAAGTTTCCCTTAGCTGTCTACGATCAGTCTAAGGAACGCTTTGACCAGTACGCATCTCGTTTCGAAGCAATGTCAGTCGCTATGGGGCTGGATAGGAGCAGATGGGCTCTTAAATTATCCCATGGATTAATAGGTTCTGGATTTGAGGTGTACACACGCTTACCACCAGGACAGGAAAATAATTACCAGGAATTAAAAGCCGCTTTGATGAAACATTTTGACATCACAGCACAAACGTATAGGAAGAAGTTTAGATCGTCTAGACGAGAGCCGGGAGAACTATTCGCCGCCTACAGTTTAAGGCTTAAATCCTATCTCCAGAAATGGATGGACTTGGCAGAATTCAAGAGGGATTATGGTAGTCTCGAAGAGATGATGGTAGTCGACCAGATGCGAAAGCAAATGTCGAAACCTCTCAGAACCTTCTTGGGAGAACAAGGGGCGGAACGGATTGATGTTGTGAATAAGCTGGCGGAAAGATTCGTGGAAGTACATGGTGAAACTGAGGAACTAAGTACACAAACCAAAGGTCAGGAGAAACCAGAGAAAAAGAAACCTAAAAACTGGGAAGGAGAAAAAGTGGAACCTTATATAAAGCACACAGAGGAGAGTTCAGAGAAGGTGAAGGTAGGAAACCAGAGCACCTCGAATTCTCAAGCGAAACGACAGTGGTCTGAGAAGTGGTGTTCATTTTGCAAGGCGGCCTCTCACAACACCAAAGACTGCAGATCGAAACCTAAAAGTTCTTACTTCGCAGCATGCAAAGTGATTCCTACATCGGTGATCACAGACAAGGCTGAGGTCGGCGAAGGAGAAAGGAACAAAAAGGACACACGGAAACCTAGGAAGGGAACAGGGTGCACACACTGCCAGTCGATAACACATAATACTGTGGACTGCAGATGCAAGGCAAACGACGCCAATTGCATAACCAACCTCGAGGAATTAAAAGAGGAAGGCAAGGAAACGGTCAAGGAGATGAAAGGCACTCAGGACCAAGCGAGACCACCTGTGGTTGAACTGATTGAAGTAAATGGCCAACAGGTTGCTTGTCTCTACGATACCGGTTTGGATGGGGAAGCGGTGGTGGACGCCAGCTTGGTAAGCCCAGACCAACTTACAGGGGAGACCATAGAAATACAGCCGGCAATGAGGAGTGCTGTTACCATGACGCTGCCAATCGCCAAGGTGGAGATTAAATCCAGGTACGTCATGGGCATTATTCCAGCTGCTGTATTATCTGACTCCTTATTTCCAATGATCATTGGCACGAAATATGTCTTTTTGGGGATGCCCAAACAGCCAGCCCAAAAGGGAACAGTAGTCAGTGGATCTCAAGGGAAGGAAAAAGAGGCAGAGACACTATGCGACAACTCAGGGATAGGAGAATTGCATACTGCCCAGAGGAAGGATACTACGTTGCATCCTTGCTACAGGAAGCTGCAAAGAAGTGCTGAGCCACCAGAACGGGGACAGTACTTTCTGAAGAATCAACTACTCTATCGGAGAGCTGGGAGGGGAGATAACCTGCACGAGCAGTGGGTGGTTCCAGAGACCCACCGTCCTCACATTCTTCAGAGTGGACACATCATAGGCGAGAATCGACATATGGGTGTCAGAGAGACCTTGCAGCAAATTTTCGGCCATTATTGCTGGCCAGGAATGACCGGAGTTGTACGCCAGTGGGTGAAGTCTTGTTCGGAGTGCCAGAAAGCACCACCCAACAAGCGAATTAAGAGGAAACTAGCTCTTAAAGTGGAAGACAAAGTGGAAGTGTGGGGTCCAGCAGAGACCAATATACTCCAAGTAGGATGGAAAGGACCTTATCCTGTGGAAAAGGTGGTGTCCAAGAACATCTACAAAATACGGATCGGGGAAGAGAAGAAAAATCTCCCTAGACATCTCATTAGGAAATATGAAGAGAGATCCGGGAGCAAAGCTTCGCACTTTATGGTGATGGCAGCCATTGGGACAAAGGTTACCAGTCCAGACGAAGACCAGAAATCGCCAGTACAACATAGGAGGGCCTATGGGACAGTACGTGATAGGTCAGATTTACCCAACGACAGGAGGAGGGAAATCACAAGTCAGGGAAAGGACAAGAGTGAAAGTTTCACAGGTAACCAAGTTCAGAAGGGGTGGGTAACGTCGGGAAAAGCGAGAATTACCCAGGACTCCAACCAAAGATTGGCTGACCAGATACAATATCGCCCAAGATGGTCCTGGAAGCAAAAGTCCAGGAGATTTGGGAAAGACGACTCGGTCCATCGAGGACGAGGTGGAACATCCCCAGAGGCAAAGCCGGGGGAAACCAAGAGGACATGGAAGCAGTGTTACAATCAGGATGGGACGATCCATCTGTATTGTGAGCCATCGCTTACGCCAGTGGAAAGGAGGTCGACTGAACGTACAGGAGCGAGGAGCCAACACTAGTTTCAGTCGTGAGTAGTATAGTAGGGTGTCAATTAGAGCGCCTACTGGATAATGAGGTGAGCCATGTGAGGATCCAATCATATCATCAACACGTGATGTTAATAGCTACTTCGCAGAAGCTCAACGCATGGTGGATGTGAGGAAGTTGTTGCTGCAACTGGACTTCACAATGGAATACATCCTTGGTAAGGAGAATGTAGGAGCGGATTTGATATCCAGACATTCAGATCCGGAGGAAGAAGTCTAGGATTGTGGATCATGGGAATCAAACCTACAGTGAGAAAGATTCGATGCGGTCTAATCTCTTAAGAGGGGGCCTATGTCGTGAAATACTGAGAGTTAATGATTCCCAGATGGACGACTGTATACACCGACTGACCAGGTGGAGGAAGGGTTAACAAGCGAAGCAGTAATGGTAACAAACAAAGGAGTGACCAGGCACATGTGTTTATAGGTCAAGACACAGAAGGGGCCGGCTAACCGCACAGGTAAACTGTCGAGTGGAAAAATTGGTTTGCGACTAAAGCAGAGAGATTATTGGACAGCATATTGCGGTATGGATGTGAAACGGTTCAGAGCTGTAATTTTCCACTAACGATGATAATGCAGTCTGGATGTGAGGTGTCCAGCAATGTCAAGGACTATGCGGCAAAAATGACCGATAAAAGAGTGGCTACGTCTTTGTGAGGGGGAGTGTGTTTCTTAGGTCGGGAGAGAAGGATTATGAAAAGGGATGTGCTGCGTTCAGAAGAACGTTTGTGTATCTATTGTGCATTAGTACTCCCAATTCAGACAAGGATTATTATAAGGTTTCCATACCAGTGCGGGACTTATCAACTAAGAGATAAAACAGATGGCTGTGGTCAAGATCACTCAGTGTTGGTAACCCACAAGAAAGCACTTTAAAGTAATAAAGCACGACACTTGTGCATAAGAAAGGAAAGAAAAGAAGTGTCATCTTAATAAGTCAGGAGGACAGAGAACGGAAAATAGAGATCATACAAACTAAAGAAAAAAGACTCAAATTACGCAGTATCAAAGAGTTGCAAGGTGCATACAAAGTGCCTATATCAATTAAGAACTATCCAGTGTAGAACATTTACAGGACAAAAATAGAGAATACTAGAAACTCGATGTGTTTTCCAGGATGGAATTAAGAACGCTATAAGATACTAAAGAACATTCAGTTTAAGCTGACAGCATATGGTGATCGGGTTAAATACATTCATACAGTGGTGAACATTTTTCATTACAAAAAACGGATATATCTACAGACTCAAGCATACGGAGCTGTCAGGGTGAGACCGTTCTGTTATATCTATGTCATGTCCTGTACTCTAGCTGAGAGAAGAGACGAGAGAAGCCAGGGAGACTATCTATCAACATCTTATCTGGCAGCCACACTAGAAGAACATACCAACTACATAGACAATATCCATACATACACCAGACATAGTTTTTATTAATAAATCTTTTTTCTTATCGTTGAAAGGAACTGTTGTCGGAGTATGTGTTGAGGGAATAATAGAGAGAGAGAGAGAAAGAAATAGATATATGGAATGGAAGACAGAAGAGAGGAGTGTAGACCAAAGTCAGTCAATAATCCCAACAGATACTAAGTTTAAAGATGTGCTTGTTGATTCCAATCTCCTCTCGGGAAATTAACAGGACATTCACGTAGTGACTTGGCTAGCTACAGCAGTGAAACAGGTTGGTGTGAGCATTGTTCGTGTAGTAACCAGCTATTTTTCACGTAGTGACTTGGCTAGCTACAGCAGTGAAACTTGGTGTGAGCCTTATTCGTGTCGTTGGCCTCTGATAAAACAGTGAAACATTGTATACACCAGAACATTTTTTGGGATTGTAAGAAAGCGAGAAAAAAAAAAACAGTTTATCAATATGACCACCAGATCTACTTTCACGTGTTCAGTGTGCGACAAAGCCTATTGTGATAAGTATACCCTTAATCGTCACATTCGGCCATTCACGATACGAAAGATCAACCATACTTATGTCATATCTGTGGACAACGTTTCAACAGAAAAGACAATCTACAAAAACACAAACGAATACATCATCACCGGCCTATGGATACATCAGAACCAGAGACAACTACCTCTTCACCATCAGAGACAACACCACCAACAACCTCGACGACACCACCAAATGAAACCAATATAACTAACAGTCAGATACAACCAGACGAGAATATTCTTGAACAATTGGTAGAAGACGAAGTGAGCATCTTAGCAGCCGGAGAACCAGAGACACTACACATCCTTCCATCGGATATTCAACAAATATATAGAGAAAATTGGGAAGCTATCAGGACACATCACAAGATTAACAAGTATTTATCGACATACACCTTCTTTATTAGCCCGGAGATACAAAAGCCTATCAACTGGACAGATACGTTGTATAAGATTTTCAATGCTCAAATTAGTCGCTTTAAGATCAACTTTAGCTTTCATCTAGTGTTACGACATAGAGGAACACAAGATCTTAGATTCTATCATGCATCATTTAACAACTCTTCTGTTTTAGAATTTCCAGCGCTAATACATAACAGATACGACTTTGATGCCTTCCTTACAACAGTACACGAACATGACATTCATTCCTACGCCATGCAACAACGTACAGACACCAAATACACACAAGAGACAGTAGCTGGTATATGTTTTTACCTCTTTCATATGCCCGAGTTCCCGATAGTTTGATGTCTAGGTCATCCCCCAACTACATTGTTTTATATTTTTGTCACTAAGCATGTATGTCATTGATGTTTTCTTATAGCACTAAAGTGTTTTGATGAATAATACATTCTTTGATATATTGAAACCAAGATATTTGTTGATTTTCTTTAGTGGTTTTGTTTTACTTATTGTTCCGAGAGACATCAACACTGACAGACAATGAAACAAAGACACATACTGAAATGTATTATGTATTTATTCAACTGCTGCTTGCAACCAAGTATAGAAATTACACCATCCACCTCGCAGTATCCAATGATGTAGTTTATCAGTCATATACGTGCCTACAGATGTAGCGAAGCTTTCCTCCAGGTCCTGGACATTCACGTCTGTATTGTAAGAATTATTAATCAGATGCATACCCAGACGCATACCAAGTGTAAAAACCATCATTATTCTCCCGTAGTTGATGACGTTATCGGCAAAGACTTCGTCAGCGATTGAAACAAAGACCGGGAAAACGTGTTCGAGCTTGATACAGACTTCTAGTCTCGTGAATAACACATCATGTTGGTTGGCTATCTGACGTACTAAGCGACACAACCTCGAGTTATTGGTCTTTGTGGGGTTGTAGGAACTAATAATAGTCAACGCCATACTCACCACCTCGGTGTGAACTTGTGTATAGTCGACCATTGGTTCCATCGTTATTATACCAATAGCTACCAGAGACCCACTAGCGTGCAGTTGGTGGTCAAATGGTCTAATAATATCACCCGATACGTTTATAAACACCAATGCGACTAGATAGGTGGTTATTACTACCCATGGATCCTAGGTGGAAACATCCTTTTACGGCTTTGATTGCGGGCCCAACGGGGAGTGGTAAAACCGTCTTTGTCCAACAGTTCTTGACCCATCTACCAGCCATGGTAGACCCCCTTCCAGAGGAAATTATATGGTGCTATGGGGAATGGCAACCCATCTACGAAACTATGAAGGGTGTTCAATTTAATGAAGGTCTGCCAGATGTGGTAAAATGGACAGGGGATAGACGTCGGTTAGTAGTCATAGATGATCTAATGTCTGAGACAGATGACAGAGTGACTAAATTATTTACTAAAGGCAGTCATCATCGCAACCTCAGTGTTATGTATATAGTACAGAACCTATTTGGTAAGAATAAAGAACAAAGAACTATCAGTCTGAATTCGCACTACCTAGTGGTGTTTAAGAATCCTCGAGACGGGTCTCAGATTACCAATCTCGCCAAACAGATGTATCCAGGCCGTGTGTCATATGTCCAAGAGAGTTTTAAAGACGCGACATCGGCTCCACACGGGTATTTGTTATTTGACCTGCGACAGGAAACACCGGATCAGCTCCGCTTACGAAGTCATATATTTCCCGACCAGCAGCAAGTCGTCTACGTCCCCAAATAGCATGTCTAACCGACTTAAACGTAACGAGGGTATGTTACGTTTCTTGGGTCAGACCAACCCAGCCACTGTGAAGGCAGTAATGAAATCAGCTTCCCCGGATCTCGTCCAATCAATTTGCGAGTGCTGTCACAACGTTTTAAAAGGTAATGTTCCCCTGACACCAGCTCAGAAGAAGCGTCTGCAACGACACAAAGACAGTCTGAGAGCACTCACTCATAAGAAATTATCTCTCAAAAAAAAGGAAAGAGATTCTACAACAAGGTGGTTTCATAGGCGCCTTACTAGGCCCCATACTAAATGTGTTGAAAAGCGTGGTGGGATTGTAATGGCCAAGAAGATGATCTTGATCGATCCCCGATTGCTAGAAAAACCCTATGTACCACCCGACACACTAAATGATAGTCTACAGGATTTGGATCGTCAGATGCAACAAGTCCTGGAAACAGAAGATCTACCACCCCGTGACAAGGCCAGAGCGTATCAGCAAACACTACAGAGGTATCTGAATCGACTCGAACAGTACAGACACAAGCCTCTGGGACTAGTAGATATCAAGGAACAAAAACCTGAAGTCACCAGTGTACCGACACCAGTAGCCGAGACACCTCTTCAACCACCACCTCTTCAACCTATTCAACCGGCTCAAGTAGTCGAACCCAAAACAGTCGAGACCACACCACATTACAAACTCAGGCGAAGCAAGAAGAAGACTAGGATACCTACCCCCAAGTGGCAAAAATGGCCGCCCAATTAAGAAAATATTACTATGACCCTAAGAAACCCGGAGCCTATGGTGGAGCCGCCGCCTTAAAAAGAAATACTAACCTGAAGAAAATAGATAAATGGTTACGTCATCAGGATACCTACACGTTACATAAACCGATCCGTCGTCGATTTCAGAGACGCCAGACCATAACCGGTGGTATAAATCAACAATTTCAAGCCGACTTGATAGATATGAGACTATTACAAAGATACAACGATGGGATGTCGTACCTAGTGACTTGTATTGATGTGTTTAGTAAATATGCTTGGGCTATCCCGATCCAGAAGAAAACGGGGAAAGCACTGGTGGTGGCTATGAGTAAAATCTTTGGTGATAGCCAACCGATAAATTTTCAGAGCGATAAAGGTTCGGAATTCGTTAATCGGACCTTCTTAAAATTTCTGAAAGATCGAGGTGTGCACTTCTTTACCACCGAGAATGAAGATGTGAAGGCAGCGATAGTGGAAAGATTCAATCGAACCCTGAAAGAAAAAATGTGGCGTTATTTCACCAAGACCAATACACTCCGCTACGTCGACGTGATAGATAAATTGATCCAGAACTACAATGGTTCGTATCACAGAAGTATTCGCATGGCCCCTGTACAAGTCAACTATAGTAATCAAGAAGAGGTGTGGGATAACTTGTATAAGCCGACATACGTATCGAAAAAAGTGTATTTTACACCTGGGGATCGAGTCAGACTGGCTGAACCCAAACAACCTTTTAAAAAAGGGTATATGCCCTCGTGGACAGAAGAATTGTTTACCGTCAGTCGCATAAACCAGACCAGTCCAGTGACCTATGTGGTAAAAGACGATTCGGGAGAGGAACTACAGGGCTCGTTCTACAGAGAAGAAATACAACTAGTTGGAGACAAGCAAGTGTATCGTATCGAAACAATCTTACAAGAAACACCCAGGCGAGGTGGTGGGAAAGAGTATTTAGTGAAGTGGTTTGGTTATCCCCATTCATTCAATAGTTGGATAGCTGACACGCAACTAGCTAGTTATGGAGACTAGTGGTGTGAGTGAAGACAGGGTGGAAACTATAGGGGGTGCGCCCACAACTGACAGAGGGGGAAAGAACATCGATCTGGTCATTCTTTGGACAACGTGTACCGAGGCCAGAGATTGTATTTCTGTGTCAAATGGTGGTTATATATGCCGTAATTGCCGTGTCTTTGTTCAATCTGACTCAAGGCAGCGCAGACGCACCAGACGGCAAGTTGTGGGTAGCTCTAATGAGTAGTTGTTTGGGGTATATGCTACCTAATCCTAAATTAGAAAAACGATGAGTTTCTATATAACTTTACCGAGTAATTCTGGACCAAAGGTATTTCCCAACAACCAACCTGGTCACTTTTTTGTCAAGTTGCCGCAGACCATTGATGTAACGACCCAATACGAAGTGGCCCTGGTCGAGATTCAGTTCCCCAATTCGTATTTTAATGGTTTGCCTGGGGAAATTTGGTTCCAATACTTTCCACCTAAAGGTAGTGGTATGGAACCTATAACCCTTGTATGTCCACCGGGTCCGTTCAGCAGCCCTGAAACTTTCATCGAGGAATTGAATAAGTTGTGTGTAGAAACCCAACTAGACGAGAAACTAACCATCAAATTCCTTCTAGGTGCACCTTGGAAAAGAGTCGGGATGAAAATATTTGAAAAAGGCGCCCAGGCAAAAGTTAGTGACAGATTGAAGAATATGTTGGGTTTTCCCAGCTCAACTCTATCAGACGATAATGTCTTATTATACGGTGATGTAGAATTAGAGATGGATAACGAAGTTAAAAATATCTATGTCTATTCCGATCTCGTAGCCGCGAGACCAGTTGGAGACGTCATGGTTCCTTTACTAAGGACTGTTCCTATATTGGACCGACTGTCACCTTCAGTGTTTCGTCTTTATGATAAGCCACATTATGTACCATTAAGTCGATATTCCTTCGACACGGTGGAAATACTTTTAACTGACGATACGGGTAAAACACTCTCATTCAACGATGGGACTTCAGTACTAACTTTACATTTTCGAATCAGGAAGCACTCAGACCTCGAATAGACTAATATGAGTTTCTACGTGACACTGACGAGTAATGCTTCGTTACAAATATACCCCCAAAATAATGCCGGACATTTCTTTGTCAAACTACCACAAACTATTGAGCTCACCTCCCAGTACGAGGTTGGTTTGGTCGATATTCAGTTTCCCAACACCTATTTTAATATTTTGAAAGACGAGGTGTGGATAAAGTACTTTCCACCTCCAGACCTAGATGAACCACCGATGACGATTACGCTGACGCCTGGTCTGTACAAATCAACAGAAAAATTCATTGGAGAATTGAATAGATTGCTTTTCGAAGCTGAGAGATTTATCAATGAACTGCAATGGCTGCGTCTCGATGATGCCTTACAAGAACATAACCGAATGATGTTCTCTTATAATGATATTACGAATAAGGCTCGTTTCCAGTTATATGAACAGGGGGCTGAAGTTAGACTTAGTGACAAGTTGGCAGAAATATTACAGTTTCCCTCGACACATGTCACCGAGACTGAACCCAGTCTATCTGGTGTGGGTGAAGTGGATTTAGACCAGGGCACAAAAAATGTCTTCGTCTATTCCGATATTGTCACCTCGCAGGTGGTTGGTGATGTGATGGTACCATTACTGAGGACACTACCTGTTCTAGACAGATCTACCACCTCGGTATTTAGGATGTATGACAAGCCACATTACGTACCCCTCAGTCGATTTTCATTTGACACGATTGAACTTCTTATAACTGACGAGCAGGGGAAACCTATCCCATTTACAGGTGGAACTTCAGTAGTGACGTTACATTTTCGAACAACCAAACGGTTTGGATCTGGGCTAACCATGGTTAGGCACGTGCCAATCCAACGCAACCCCAAACTATACGAGGAGTATTTCTGCAATCAAGCTGGAAGTGGTCTCCCTGTTTTTGTAGGTGGTCGAAGTCAGCGAGGTCATGGAATTGGTAGTTTCTTTAGTGGTCTTGGTCGCACAATTCTTCCTTGGTTGAAGACTGGTGGCAAAGCCCTATTGAGAGAAGGACTGGGGACGGGTTTGCAAGTGGCTCAAGATGCCTTAGCTGGTAGAAATGTTGGTGAGTCCTTCAAAGAACACGCCAGAGATGCTGGTCAACGACTACTCCAAGGCGCAGCTCAACACATCAGCCAATCAGGTAGTGGTGTTAGGAAACGAAAACGAGCCGCCCCGCCAGGTCAGCCCAGTAAAAGAATAAAACCAACAGTCAGAAAGCCATCGAGTCATAAGACACATCACCACCAAGCAGGACATTCGGATATTTTCTCATAATGGCGTTAATTCATCCCAAGTCATGTGAGTGTCTGCATTCTGGTCTGGATCTGTTTAGTGTACCTCCCACCCAGACAGCCGTAGAAGAGGGACAGTTTGTGGAGATTCATCCATTGGCCACTTTAGCTTATGGGGCACCCATCGAATTCACCATTTCTGGTGTCGGTGAAGATTACATTGATTTGTTTAATACTTTTCTGCACGTGAGAGCCAAAGTTACACTGCCCAATGGCGACGACCTACCAAACACAGCCGAAGTTGGTCCGATAAATTATTATTTGCATAGTTTGTTTTCTCAAGTAGACGTGTCCCTGAACGACACTCTTATTTCACCGAGTGAAAATTCGTATCCGTACCGGGCCTACTTGGAAGCTCTTCTGAATTACGGTGAAGAGGCCAAAAAGAGTCATCTGACGTCAGCTCTATACTATCAGGATACTCCTTTGCACATGGCAGACACAAAGGGTGAGCACAATACAGGTCTAGCCAAAAGAAGATCTTTAGCCAGCTATAGTGTGCCTCTGGATATGATGGGGCGCCTACATTCCGACATTTTCAATCAGGACCGGTACATGTTGAATGGTGTCGATATTAAAATCAAACTAACCCCATCAAAATCCGTCTTTAATTTGATTGCCACGGATGTAAGTGGTGGGTACAAAAGTGTCATTACTTACGCCGCCCTCTTGGTGAGGAAAGCTAAGTTAAATCCAGCTATCTCTCTGGCCCATGAAAAAGCCTTATTGAGATCCAATGCCAAGTATCCTTTTAAAAGGGTCGTGGTAAAGACCTTTTCTATCCCTAAAGGTATGTTTTCCCACACACAAGATAACCTTTTCCTCAGTCAGACACCGACCCGGGTGGTGATCGGATTAGTGAATGCTTCCTGCTTCAATGGCGAGCTGAATACGAACCCCTTCATATTCAATCATTATCAGTTAAACTATTTGAGTCTGATGGTAGATGGGCGTAGTGTTACAGGCAAACCCTTAACCATGAATTATACCACAGGTCAGTACATGCGAGCTTTCCATAGTACCAACTTGGCCCTTGGTCTGACCGGTAAGGATGTCGGGAATGGTATAAATTATGAAAGTTATAGTCAAGGGAATTGTCTCTATAGTTTTGATCTGACTCCCAGTATATTAGACGGAGAACAATTTGAAATGGCGAAATCTGGCCCATTGTCAGTAGAACTAAAGTTTGACGTTATAACGACTGTACCTCTACAAGTCATCGTATACGCCGAACTCGATTCGGTCCTAGAAGTTTCCAAGACGAGACAAGTGCTAACAGATTACATAGCATAATGGATACCCAACAACTAAGACAATTACTCATGTCTGATCTGTTTGTTCGTCGCCTTCCACTAGTCAACGTATGCGCTAGAGATCATTTGCCTAGACACATTGATAGAACACAGCCAGCTGCTTTGATCGTCAATACTGACACCAGTGCTTACTCTGGTTCACATTGGATCGCCCTATATTTTAATGGTCTAGGTCAGTTTGAATATTTCGATTCGTTTGGTTTGCCACCATTACACGCCGACATTATCCATTTTATACAACGAAACTCGGACAGATCACCCGTGTACAACACCCGTATGCTACAAGACATTAATAACACTACTTGTGGTCTGTATGCGTTGTATTTCTTATTAATGAAATGTCGTGGTTCGAGCATGTCACGTATCCTGCAACGCTTTGGACACAGACAACACGTGAACGATCGTCTCGTGTTTCGATTGGTTACTCCGTGGTTAAAAAAGACAAGTCCAGAACTGTTTAAAACTAGATAAATTCATCGTTATAAAAGGAGACGAACACTCGTCTTTTTGTTTCTACAACGATCAAGATGTCTACACCCAAGTGGTTATTCAAGTCAAGACCTGATGATATGCCCAGACAACTAGACAACAGTTTGAAAGCGGTGACAGTTTCTCAAGACACAGGAACAATGACACTATATCAATCTACCGACAGTCAAGACAAGCCTCTGAAAGACCAGACATCTTTCTACATTAATCAAGTCCCTCTGCTCCCTTTGGATCGTAAACGAAGCCATTTTTAAATGTTGTATACCAATAAAAGCCATTTGAAAATATTATTATTTGTTTCTCTATTTTATTATGTTTTTGTTTATGTATTTGTTTATAGGTGTTTGTACTTGAGTGGTTGTTTATTTGTTTATGGGTGTGTACTTGTGTATAGTTGTGATGACAGTAGTAATCGTTGGCGATGGGTGTGTCTGTGCTGTCTCTGCACTTGTGTATATCTGTTGATACTGATAGTAGTAATGGTATGGGGTGTCTGTGTATGGTTGTCTTTTTTTATTATGTTTTTGTTCGATTGTATAGTTTTTTCTTCTCTCTCTCTCTCTCTCTCTCTCTCTCTCTCTCTCTCTCTCTCTCTCTCTCTCTCTCTCTCTCTCTCTCTCTCTCTCTCTCTCTCTCTCTCTCGAAAAAGAAGGGAAAACAAAAGTTACTTGAAACAATACTTGTATGGTTGTCTTTTTTTATTATGTTTTTGTTCGATTGTATAGTTTTTTCTTCTCTCTCTCTCTCTCTCTCTCTCTCTCTCTCTCTCTCTCTCTCTCTCTCTCTCTCTCTCTCTCTCTCTCTCTCTCTCTCTCTCTCTCTCTCTCTCTCTCTCGAAAAAGAAGGGAAAACAAAAGTTACTTGAAACAATACTTGTATGGTTGTCTTTTTTTTATTATGTTTTTGTTCGATTGTATAGTTTTTTCTTCTCTCTCTCTCTCTCTCTCTCTCTCTCTCTCTCTCTCTCTCTCTCTCTCTCTCTCTCTCTCTCTCTCTCTCTCTCTCCAAAAGTCACTTGAAACAACCTACAAACCCATGCTGTAAACATTGATAGCAGGGGTTATTAGTACCATCGCGTGTTTTTGCCGCAGACGCCTCCCATTCATATCACGGTTGTAGCTGCTACCACCGCGTGTTTTTCTCATTAAGAAATTCCTGGTCCCAGGCAATCATACTCTCTCCCTCTCTCTCTCTCTCTCTCTGTCTGTATGAGTCTCTGTTTTTCTCATTAAAAGTTGGTATGAACCCTGCTTTGGCATGTATAGTGACTCGTTGGTTTGTGTGAGTTTGTGTGTGCGAGGTTGTGTGTCTGTCTGTCAGTCTGTATGATTCTGTTTATGGCTGCACTCGTGTCTGTTTCATTGTGTGCTCGTGATTGTATTTTAGATTCGTTATACTTGTGTGTCTGACTCTAAAATGGCCCTGATTGTATGATTGGTGTCTGTATGTGTACTTGTATGGTTGTCGTTGTATTTGTGTTTATGTATTTGTTATAGACAAGGAGACTCGTGTAGACGCTGATATATCGCCTAGAGGAACAGTTCAAGCACCTGGAACCGTATTGACACCGGGTGATCTGCGGGCCCGATCGACATCACCATTTACACCCCTTACCACCATATCCTTCTTTATAAGCTTTTCGGTGAAGAACCCACCCTTGCAGTTACTACCACCTATAACACCACCCCGGCGGCCTCTTTTATCCCTAAGACCGGAGAATGCCTTCGTATTACCACGACCCTGATTGTTTCATTATTGAACCCACTTTGTTTTTACTTTTGTCTCTGTGTTTTACTGTGTCAGACTCCTACAACTCTCTTTTTGTTCAGTAACCAACTACACCTCGTTGTTCAGTAACCACCTCTTACTTCGAGTATAACCACGACCCATCACACCCTTGTCTATCACTACAGCATACACATTATGTCTACGCCACCACCATATACCCATGAGTAGAACGACCCATCACACCCTTGTTTATACATCACTACACAGACACATTCTATACGTAACCACCATATAACCCATTCCACACCCTTGTGTATACATCACTACACATACACATTATGTCTACGCCACCACCATATACCCATGAGTAGAACGACCCATCACACCCTTGTTTATCACTACACATACACATTATGTCTACGCCACCACCATATACCCATGAGTAGAAACCACGACCCATCACACCCTTGTTTATACATCACTACACCATGCATACACATTCGAATACGTAACCACCATATACCCATCACACCCTTGTGTATACATCACTACACCACGCATTCATATACGTAACCACCATATACCCATGAGTAGAAACCGCGACCCATCACACCCTTGTTTATACATCACTACACCACGCATACACATTCATATACGTAACCACCATATACCCATCACACCCTTGTGTATACATCACCATGCATACACATTCATATACGCCACCACCATATACCCATGAGTAGAACGACCCATCACACCCTTGTTTATCACTACACAGACACATTCATATACGCCACCACCATATACCCATCACACCCTTGTGTATACATCACCATGCATACACATTCATATACGCCACCACCATATACCCATGAGTAGAACGACCCATCACACCCTTGTTTATCACTACCCATACTAATAGACGTAACCAAAATAACTTTCCCCTTCGCTTTCCAGAACCAACTAAACATTTACCTTAATTACTTTTACACCCACCAGGCAGCGCCAAAAATTTCGTTCCCACCAGGCACGCCGAAAAAATTTCACCCGCCCAACTCAAAATATTTCCTTCATAAATCATGCCTCCAGGTTCTGGAGCCGAGTCGACAAATTTTACCCATATTTCCTTCATAAACCCTATCAGCCTAGCTGTGTAGGCTGAAAATGGGGTCTGGAAACCCTAGTATACTACTCGCATATAAACAAACATTGAAATCTGCTGTACAATCTCCAGAACAAAATTTTTTTTTGTTGGGTGGACATAATGATAAGGTTATATGCTAAATCTCACCATTTTCTCTCATTTGGTTACTAAGATATTGAATTTTATATTGGGGCAAAAAAAAAAAAAAAAAAAAAAACCACTATAGTAGCGTAGTACAGTGGTACCTCGGGTTACGAACCTAATTCGTTCCAGAACTCTGTTCGTAACCCGAAACGTTCGTACCTCGAAGCATTGTAATCAGTGAATCAGAAACAATCCGTTTCAAGATGAAAGAATCTTTTTTTTTTTTTTTTAAATTAACATCCGGTCGTTTACCTGACAAAACACAAAGAATACGTGTACTTCACATATTAAATAAAGAGAAAGAAAACAACCTACATGAATTAAATGTAAAATAAATAAAAAATAAAAAGATTTAGTCTATCTTTCTTACCAAGAAAACCATCATGGGAAATTTGTCACTTTCTTTGCTAATCTGAATCATTAGTTTCAGGAGTTTATTGTCGCTGTTTCTTGGCAGCCGTCTGGGAACCTTTCTGCACCAAGAAACTATCAAGGGAAATTTGTCACTTCCTTTGCTGGAGAATCTTTCTGACGTGGGCCATCGCGTTATCATTCATCAGGTTTACTGCCCTGTTAGCAACAAGTTTCTTTTGAATGATGGTTCACAATGAAGTCTTCGACGTCTGCCCACTTGCTGCAAATTTCTTTAATCCTGGCTGTTGAAACGGTCACTGGCTCCTCATCATCGGACGACTGCTCCTTCTTTAATGTCTTTAGATGTTCATTCTGCCCCGGTAGTGCTTTCTCTTCCTGGGTGATAAAGGTCCTGTTTAGCATTTTCTTCCAGAAGAGGCCCGTTTCATCGCAATTAAAGACTAGTGAAACGTAGTCTTCCTCTTTGATGGTCTTATCAAATTCCACCTTGAATGCTTCTGCTTCTGTCTTGTTAGAACTTGCAGCCTCTCCGGACCTAATTACACCATGAATGCCACTTCTTTTTTTGAACTTTTCAAACCAGCCTCTGCTGGTTTTTAAATCGTCAGTCTCAGCACTTGTACCAAGGAATTTCGACAATAAATCACTGTGCAACAGCTTCGTCTTTTCACATATTATTGCCTCACTAATACTGTCTCCTGCAAGTTGCTTTTCATTGATCCAGATCGAGAGAAGATTTTCAAATTCCTCTAAAATGTGAGGTCTTTGCTTCTGCAGCTTAGTTACGCCTTTAGCCATATCGACTGATTTTAGTAACTCTTTGTTCTTTATGATGGTGGATTTTCATGTGTCATAATTCGTTGTTCGTAACCAGAATTATTCGTGACCTGAGGCGTTCGTAACCCGAGGTACCACTGTATTTGGTTCCGCAGCTCGAGATGTTTGAATGTGGATACGATGAGTTTGATACGTGTTTCTGATACTTGTGGATATGTGAGGGTAGAACCGTTGGATGTTTATGACAGCAACTGTTGAGTATGTGTGAAGACAATTATTAGATATGTGTGGAGACAACTGTGGAAATATGTGTGGAGACAGCTGTTGAATATTTGTGGAGACAGCTGTTGAATATGTGTGGAGACAACTGTTGAATATGTGTGGAGACCAATTTTGAATATGTGTGGAGACAACTGTTGAATATGTGTGGAGACAACATTTGAATATGTGTGGAGACAACATTTGAATATGTGTGGAGACAACTGTTGATTATGTGTGGAGACAACTGTTGAATATGTTTGGAAACAGCTGTTGAATATGCGTGCGGACAACTGTTGAATATGTGTGAAGATAACTTATGAATATGTGTGGAGACAACTTTTGAATATGTTTGGAGACAACTGCTGAATATGTGTGGAGACAACTGTTGAATATGTGTGGAGACAACTTTTGAATATGTGTGGAGACAGCTGTTGAATATGTGTGGAGACAACTGTTGAATATGTGTGGAGACAACTTTTGAATATGTGTGGAGACAACTGTTGAATATGTGTGGAGATAACTGTTGAATATGTGTGGAGACAACTTTTGAATATGTGTGGAGACAGCTGTTGAATATGTGTGGAGACAACTGTTGAATATGTGTGGAGACAACTTTTGAATATGTGTGGAGACAACTGTTGAATATGTGTGGAGATAACTGTTGAATATGTGTGGAGACAACTTTTGAATATGTGTGGAGACAAATGTCGAATATGTGTGGAGAAATACTTCATGATGGTTGCTGTATCGGATGACTGAGAACGTATGGAAATGCCCAGAGTGCAGTGACGCCGTTCGACATAACATAACTCACTGTCCAACATTGGCGTCAATACAGAACATTCTACACATCTGTTCAGCAAGCGGAACTGTCTGTTTGGAATATGTTCGATTTTCATTACATTACTAATTCTAGTAAAAGAGTATGTATTGTTACAATTTCTTTCTCCATCTCTATATTTCTTTCCTGAGCATTGCGTTGGAGTCTGTTGACAACGACATGCTTGCAATTGGCAAAGGAAACATCACGCTAGTCTTAATCTCAGCCAGTCTATGTGATGTTATGCTGTATCCTAACCTGGTTACAACCTAATAAGCCTCTCTGCTGATGGGAAGTTCCAGTACCGGTCTTGCACACCCCGCTGGATTATAACTTGGAGAGGTATAGCCGTGCAACACAACCCTCGTGCAGATGCTACTTGGGTACCGAATAGGGAGAAAAGTCTACTAAAACTTCAGTCAAATATATGCAAGTATTTTCCAGGGCCCATGTCAATGCCAATGCACTGGACTACAGAGTTGGAACTTTGTTGTCCTGAAGAAGCACGAAACAGCCAACCTCCATATCCGCCCAGAAGATACACCAACCAACCTCCAACATATCCGTCCACAGGATACACCAACCAATCTTTGACATATCCGTCCAGATGATACACCAACCAACCTTCAAAATATCCGTCCAAAGGATACACCAACCAATCTCTAACATATCCGTCCACAGGATACACCAGCTTCCAAAATATCCATGCACAAGATATACCAGCTTCCAACATATCCGTCCACAGAATACACCAGTCTCTAACATATCCGGCCAGAGGATACACCAACCAACCTTCTAAATATCTGTCCACATGATACTCAAAACTAGCCAACTTCCAACATTTCCGTGCACAAGATACACCAATCTCCAACATATCCGTCCTCAGGATACACCAACCAACACATCTCCAACATATCCGTCCACATGATAGACCAACCAATATACCTCCAACATATCATTCTCTCTTCTCTTAATCTCAGTGGCACATCTCCCATCGGAAGTCACAGTGTGGCCTAGATATGTTTGTTTGATGTAGAAAAGGAAGAATGGAGTACGTGAATCCGGGATGTTCTTCTCTGGACTCCCTACAGCTATCATTTCCCTGCGGCAATTGACTTACGGGTGTTTGTTGGTGTGAGTGCGCGTGTATATGCGTGTGCGTAATTGCTCTCGCGCCGATAGTCACATTAGGATAGGAAATGATTAAAGCCGACAACGGATGATGAATACTTTGAGTAAAGAGACGGCTGTTTAGTTAAGCCAGCTGAGGTTGTCATGACTACGCCAGCTGTGAACCAGTCAGTTCACATTGCAAGACAACTAACGATGCCGTTGTGAATTCCCTGGTGATTCTTGTATACCTTAGTCTTGTCTCCGGGCCGGCTAATTATTGTAACCATGTATGCATATGGTAAATGTTATTCCTGTGTCCTCGTGTTCTTTTCCGGAGTGTCTTGACTTTTTGCGTCGCTCTTTGTCGTAGCTCTGTAAGGACACGCTGAATAAGGTGCACCGGCTTGCTTAGTGCATGCTTTTCAACAGTTAGATGCTGCGGTTTCTCTGTTGTCCAAGGTATTTCTCCATAATGCAGTCTTCTTCGTTAAGTTATGCTAATGAGCCCTGATGCCTGTATGTTCAATTCCTCTGGCATATATATTTGCGTATATATATACACCAAGTTTCCAGGTGTGTTTCTCCTCATAACGTATCCAATAAATCTTGGATCTTGACTGTCTGTCTAATTTATCTAATCAATTTACGGTTTAAGTTTCAAAGAATAAAGATAACAGGTGTGCAGGCTGGGGGAGGGGGGGGGTGAGAGAGTGTGAGAGAGAGTGAGCGAGAGAGAGAGAGTGAGTGTGAGTTATAAAGCTACACGCAGAGGGATAGACAGAGAGGTAGAGGGAGAGAGAGAGGGTCAGATATATACTCGAAGAGTGAGAAACAGAGAGGTAGCTGCCACATGGTGGTCACGCCCACACGCACCACCTAATGTGAATTAGGAGATTCCCAGTCTAACAATAGAATGACTTGACGACTAGAAACTTAGGACGACGTAATCATCGACAGGGACAGCAGAAGGTGACTTCTAGAAAGGACATCAAGACGGCTGTGTGTGTTTTTCCCTGAAAGCTCCGTGAGCAAAAGGTTTGATCATTTAGGGCAAGGCATTGTTACTGAGGAAGGGATATCGCCTGTTTATATATAGCATTCTTGTCATACTCAGGACCGGAACATATATCAAGTATAGACAACGAGTTATTTTTGGACATTAGCTGCAATATGCTTTAGGAGATTGGGTAATTATGGAACTAGATGAACGGCCAAGTTTGTATTAACATATATAACGTCCCGTCCCCGTGTCAGGGGCACGTTATATTATACAGCAGGGTTGTGTTCATTTTGTCTAAAAAGAGAGCAGATCCGAAATAAAAGGATTTATCTCAAAATTATATCAGTCTTCCAGGTGAGCGACTTTTGTTACATAAATTCATTCAAGTTTGAGTTTTAATGCTTCGGCGGTTGAATGCACGTCGAGACAGTAGCGAGAGAGAGAGAGAGAGAGAGAGAGAGAGAGAGAGAGAGAGAGAGAGAGAGAGAGAGAGAGAGAGAGAGAGAGATATGCACGACAAGGGAGATGCAGAGAGGGAGAGTAAGTGACAGAGCTACACGAAGAGTGAGAGACAGAGACATGAGAGCCACAAGGTAGTCGCGGGGACCGACCGAGGGTCACAGTGAGTCTGAGAGACACACATGTATGCAAAGTGTGTGTGTGTGTGTGTGTGAGAGAGAGAGAGAGAGAGAGATGGAGGGTTGTGTGCATACTTATTAGAGGAACATTTCACCTTAACACTTAACTTCATCTTCTTGTTATAAAGTTCACATTGGTACTCTAATTCCTGTTTAAAATGTCTGTTAGTGATGAAAACGAATAACATATCATTGAAAGAGTCAGTGCTGAATGAAACAGCTGCCTAAGTTCCGAGCGACTCAACATCTGTTGACAGCGTCATGAGAAAGCTAGCGAAGGGGTTAGTAAATTACTAAATATTGCGTGCCGCGTCCGATACACAGCTACCGGCGATTTAGAAGCAGACCGCCTTGCGTTGGTTTCCATATAGTGGGTATTAACGCTGGTCGTTCAGAAATAAATGGTAAAGTAATGAACGTAAACTTGCCGAGAAATCACAAACAGCCAAAAATGCTAGGATTGACTGCGACGTCCTGTAAGGGATATGCAGCTAACACAGTGAGAAAGAAGCACCGGAACACTTTGTACCTACTGGGACGATGCACGGAACAAGAGACAGGGAAAGAGCGTGGGAGACGATTCTTCACCTACTGTCAATGCGGCATGGGCAAAACAACACGCGAAATGGTACTTTATGTTTGAGACTGTGAGAGGTAGAGAAGGAGAATTGTCTTTGTCAGATGTCAAGCTGTTTGATGATGATGATGATGATGATGATGATGATGATGATGATGATGATGAAAAGGCCGATGAGCGCTACCTGACGTCTCAGTAGTTGTGCCCAGTTTATTTTGCTTGTCCCTGGCAGGGCGTTGCAGTAACGCCAGTCCTGATAGGCTGTTTGTGATTTACAAATCAATGTTAGTTCAGTAGATTACCATTGCTTTCTGAACCAGACATCCACGATGAACTCATCCATGAACCCACTACCCCGCATTCAGCTCATAGAAAGTTTTAGCACGAGCACATTAAACCTCTCGCCACGTCGGCCTCTTAATTTATATTGGCCGATTCAGAATGAGGAAGTCGCGGTGGCTGAGAGGTTAGCCGCTTACCTACCGGCGCTGTGATCATAGATTCTAGTTCGCATCGAGGCAGATTTTTACAACTACTAAGGTTGTGTACGCTGTGGTCATAGATTCGAGTTCGCATCGAGGCAGATTTTTACAACTGGCCTGAGCTTCCTGCTGAGGAGCGGCTGGCCGAGTGGCTAGAACGCCGGACTCTCCTTCGGGAGACCCGGGTTCGATCCTTCGGTAAGGTGTGGGATTTTTTTCTGTCAGGGGAAAACAGAAAATCCTAACCTGCACAGTTCGCGGCGACTGCACTAGCCAGGCGGCCTTAATTCCTCAGGCTCAAAGACCCCTCTGCCATACACCGCAAGGTACTATATTGGCAGTAAATGACAGTGAATGGCAATAGTCTTCCTGTTGGAAACAGCCTAATATGGATACCATGACATATCTTGGGAAGTGAAAGCAGCCGGCCTGATATTGACCAGATCACTCGTAAGGTGCTGATTGGTCTATAAAACTATGATTGTAGCTCCATATACCCAATGCGGCTTATGGCGTTTAAAAAGATTATTTATTTATTTTTTACACTATGGATTGCTGTAGCCGGTCTCCCTGGTTTAGAGGTTACACGACTTTCTCCGTAATCCCGTTTATCCACGTGAGGAACGTAACCTGCGTGAGAATTGGTAGCGGTTCTCGCCGCGTTGGTAACTTATGGGGTATGTGAGCCGGTCGCTCAGAAAGCAATGGCAAATTACTGAGCGTAATCTTGCCAAGGAATCAACACTCAGCTGAAATATGCTGATGTTGACAGCGATGTCCTGTAACGGATATGCGAAATAATAATTTAAAAAAAAATCATTGCTGTAATCGAGAATATACAGGGTTGTATTTTTATTGACTGCATTGTTTGAAAATATTGCCTATTATGTTACATGCACTTTATAGAGGGTGAATACAAAACTTGGACCGGCAATATTTTCAAACACTGTACAGTCATTAAAAAAACACCCTATACATTCTGGTATTCTCAGTAAGAAGAAATAGATTGGAAAACATGGTGACAACTGGCAAGATTGAGGGGAAGAGAACAAGAAGGAAAGCAGAGAAGTAAATACCTGGATGACCTTGCCACGAGGTATAGTCAAGACAAGAATACAAAGCTGATCCACGACTCTGGTGATCGTGTGAGATGGCGAAACATGACCACCCACGCTTATCGGCATGGCACATGATGATGATGATTCTCATTAATAATAATATCATCGTCCCGAAGCAATTTCCTGCTATGAGCCTGTGATAAGAAAACAACATGTTGCAGGCCGTACTGCGTGGAGGAATAGGTGGCCATTCTGCCCATCACCTTGGCCAGCGACGAGCCCGCGTCCGATAGTGCACATGATTACCAGCGCATGTGGAATATCAACTCCGCCAGCGCGCCCGCCGGTATTCTCATTACCACGCCGGTACTGTGCACAAGTAGGTGTTATTTCTTTCTGGAACAATCGCTGGTTGTCAGGTAATTCCCCAGAAGAATCAGGTCGTTAACAGGCCGGGGAATTGCCTGTAATTGGGGCTAGGGCCACATTGAGTATCAGGTAGATAATGGAACTGTGGCTTTGTGATCTGGTTTTTATTGAGAATGTTGTCTACTGAGTATTTGTATATTATTATTATTATTTTTTTTTGGCTTTCGTCCTCTTTGAACTCAAGCGTTGTCCATACACGTGCTATTACTTCTAGTGCACTGGGCTGGATTTTGCGTGTGCGTTAGCTGTCCTTATTACTAGTGTCCCTCGCCATTAGGCGAACCCACTCCGACTTCCGAGGTACTTTACATTAACTAAGTCAAACACGAGAAGTCAACATTTTAGTGCAACTGAGCGGTATAGGGGTTGATCCCGTTATCTCGGTATCAGCACACCGGATTTTTAAGAGCGAACGCTCTTATCTGTTCGGCCACGCTGGCCTCCAGTGATGGAGTTTTTATTGAGAATGTGGTCGCGTTGATCACAGGTTTAACATCTACTGAGTGGGGATTGGCTTATTGAGTTCTAGTCATTGTGTTGTCTGTGAGCAAGATTGCTCGTTGTTGTACAACTTCTTTCTGTCACCGTCATTATTTAGCGGGTTTTTGCAGAACATCGCACTAACAGCCCACCGAAGATTGTCTTCTTATTCTTATTCTTCTTCTTCTTCTTCTTCTTCTTCTTCTTCTTCTTCTTCTTCTTCTTCTTCTTCTTCTTCTTCTTCTTCTTCTTCTTCTTTGGGTGGGGAGATTATGTGGGGGTGGGGGGATGTGTGAAAGTGGGGGATGTGTGGGTGGATGCTAGTTTTGTGTGTGGGTAGGTGCGTGATGTGTGGGTTGGCGGGGATATGGTTGTGTTTAGATGGGGATATGTGGTTGGGGGTGGAGGATGTTGGGTGGGTGAGTGGGTGTAGGTTGGCTGATGTGTGTGTGGATGGGTGCGGGATGTGTGGGTGGGTGGGGAAAATTGTGTGGATGCGGGATGTGTGTGTGGGTAGGTGCAGGATGTGTAGTTCGGCAGGGTATGTGTGTGTGTGTGGTTGGGTGATGTGTGTTTTGCTGGGTGGTTGGAGGTGTGTGGGTGGGTGATAGAGAATATGTAGGTGGGTGAGTGCATGTCGGTTATGGGATGGGTGTGGGATGTGTGTTTCGGTGGGGAGATATGTGTGGGTGGGGGATCGGTGGGTGGGTGGCGGCATGAATGTTTGACTGGGTCTGTGTGAGTTCGTGGAGATATCTGTGGCTGGGTGGGAGAGGTGTGGTGGGTGGGGGATGTGTGGGTGGCTGTGGGATGTGTGAGTGGATGGGGGATGTGTCTCATAACATTGCAATATGCATTGTTTATGTTTACAACTTTCATTTGACAATGTTTTTTCTCCCCATGTGAATGTATCATGCACATTTGATGAATGAAAGATGAGTGATTGGAAGGGCCGAATGTAAGACGGACCCTTTTAAAATAAAGTTCGTTCGTTCGTTCGTTCTTCTTCTTCTTCTTCTTCTTCTTCTTCTTCTTCTTCTTCTTCTTCTTCTTCTTCTTCTTCTTCTTCTTCTTCTTCTTCTTCTTCTTCTTTGTCTCTTTGTCTCGTCGTCGTCGTCTTTGTCCTGTTCGCTTGAACTATATCTATATCTGCAGCGTCGTCTCTTGTATGAACTTCACTGCCTTTGTTGTTTAGTTCACTCAGTGGTCCGTTGCACACTTCCACAATTGTTTCTCTATGCCGGAAGGTTAGCCTAGATATGTCGTGTTTTGGGCAGTCTTGGAGGACGTGACCCGCTGTATGCGGCGTCAAGCGGACAGCCAGTGCAGACGTTGGTTGCTCGTCCAACTGCACTGATGACAATGCCAGATGTTGATTAATTGATTAATTTAGGAATCGACATCACAGCATTCGGGGCATTCCCATAAGCGCTTGGTCCCCATCCTCAGCAGCCAGCGAAGAGTCCCAACACCAGTAGTGCCAGTAGCAAACTGATTATATGTCCGTCTCGCCTTTCCTCTGAGCGTTGAGCGTCGGCCAGAACCCCTCGTCACTCCTCGCTGCCTCATTCTTACCAGACCATGATGATCCAATCGCTCCTCCGAGGTGTGCACATGCTCCCACAAGGTCGCAACCACGTCTGCCTTGTCATGCATCAGTATGCCACCAAGTTTTGCAGAGCCAGCCAATCTGTCCGCCTGTTCATTTCCCAGTACACCGGCATGCCCCGGAGAAAATATCCAGACGATGCTTGCCACCCGTGTCCTCCGAAGCGAGACAAGCCACTATACTCGAAGCTTGCCTGTCCTTACCTTCCTCAGCATGCTTTCTGAGTCGGTTTCAATCACGGTGTGTGTGTGTGTGTGTGTGTGTGTGTGTGTGTGTGTGTCTGTGTCGTATTCTCCTGCGTTAACTTTCCACACCAACGTGTCCGCTGATTTGATGAGGCCTGGGAGTATATAGGCGGGGTTATCATGGGCAGTCGCAACTCTTTGTGCAGGTTAGGTATTTTATTTCAATTCCGATAGATGCAAATTTGTCAAGCTGAGAAATATCTTATATCAGAAGAAATATAGACGGTTTGCCAGAGTGGTCGCAACTCTTTGTGCACACTACGTTTTGTATGTTACTTCCCATAGATGTAAATCAGACAGGAGAAAATAATATCAGCCTTGGTATCGTGGAAAATGCAAGGACGGGCAGAAAGTGAATGAGACAGTCTCGGGGTTTCCGTGGCGAAATGGTTCACCTGTTTTCCCGCGCTCGGAAGGTTGTGGGTCGTTCCCTGGACTGCCTCCCCCAGACCATGAGTGCAATTTTTCTGAAACTCCCGTGGGCTGTGTCTGGAGCTCCGGAGTTCGTGTTTTGTGCGATGCTTTCGGCAGGTGGCTTGTCTTTCTGTGGAGAGAGACTGTGCCTGATTGGGTAAAACCCGGTGTAGTGTAGTCGATCCTTTCAACCTTAGTACTTTAGAGATAAGTCAGTTTTCAGGAGGCGATGAACACTGAGGAGACAGAAACCGGACAACTGTGTTACTCCTGGCAAGCTTGCATGGGGGTGGGGGGGGGGGGGGGAGGAAGAGGAGGATTAAATGGCGAACTGGCATCACCGTGGCAAGAACACAGACTTGCGGCGAGACTCCACTGATGTCCGATGACGCGAACCAGCATCGCACATGATGATGCTGACATCACAAGTCTTGCCGGGGATTAGAACCAAAATCTGTATTGTCAGAGACCGGGATCCTACTCGCTCGGCCACCTGTTTCTCGAACACCCCATACTGGTTCACAGTTTGGGGTATGCAATGATAATTCCAAGGATCAGTCGGGGCAGTGGAGGATTCCTAAACTCGCCTTCAGGGTTATGGACATGTGGTGCTAGGCCTGTGTTATTATAAACCTCCCGTATGGACATGTGGTGCTAGGCCTGTGTTATTATAAACCTCCCGTATGGACATGTGGTGCTAGGTCTGTGTTATTATAAACCTCCCGTATGGACATGTGGTGCTAGGCCTGTGTTATTATAAACCTCCCGTATGGACATGTGGTGCTAGGTCTGTGTTATTATAAACCTCCCGTATGGACATGTGGTGCTAGGTCTGTGTTATTATAAACCTCCCGTATGGACATGTGGTGCTAGGTCTGTGTTATTATAAACCTCCCGTATGGACATGTGTTGCTAGGTCTGTGTTATTATAAACCTCCCGTATGGACATGTGGTGCTAGGCCTGTGTTATTATAAACCTCCCGTATGGACATGTGGTGCTAGGCCTGTGTTATTATAAACCTCCCGTATGGACATGTGGTGCTAGGTCTGTGTTATTATAAACCTCCCGTATGGACATGTGGTGCTAGGTCTGTGTTATTATAAACCTCCCGTATGGACATGTGGTGCTAGGTCTGTGTTATTATAAACCTCCCGTATGGACATGTGGTGCTAGGCCTGTGTTATTATAAACCTCCCGTATGGACATGTGGTGCTAGGTCTGTGTTATTATAAACCTCCCGTATGGACATGTGGTGCTAGGCCTGTGTTATTATAAACCTCCCGTATGGACATGTGGTGCTAGGTCTGTGTTATTATAAACCTCCCGTATGGACATGTGTTCCTAGGTCTGTGTTATTATAAACCTCCCGTATGGACATGTGGTGCTAGGTCTGGGTTATTATAAACCTCCCGTATGGACATGTGCTGCTAGGCCTGTGTTATTATAAACCTCCCGTATGGACATGTGCTGCTAGGCCTGTGTTATTATAAACCTCCCGTATGGACATGTGGTGCTAGGTCTGTGTTATTATAAACCTCCCGTATGGACATGTGGTGCTAGGCCTGTGTTATTATAAACCTCCCGTATGGACATGTGGTGCTAGGCCTGTGTTATTATAAACCTCCCGTATGGACATGTGGTGCTAGGCCTGTGTTATTATAAACCTCCCGTATGGACATGTGGTGCTAGGTCTGTGTTATTATAAACCTCCCGTATGGACATGTGGTGCTAGGTCTGTGTTATTATAAACCTCCCGTATGGACATGTGGTGCTAGGCCTGTGTTATTATAAACCTCCCGTATGGACATGTGGTGCTAGGCCTGTGTTATTATAAACCTCCCGTATGGACATGTGGTGCTAGGCCTGTGTTATTATAAACCTCCCATATGGACATGTGGTGCTAGGTCTGTGTTATTATAAACCTCCCGTATGGACATGTGGTGCTAGGCCTGTGTTATTATAAACCTCCCGTATGGACATGTGGTGCTAGGCCTGTGTTATTATAAACCTCCCGTATGGACATGTGGTGCTAGGTCTGTGTTATTATAAACCTCCCGTATGGACATGTGGTGCTAGGTCTGGGTTATTATAAACCTCCCGTATGGACATGTGGTGCTAGGTCTGTGTTATTATAAACCTCCCGTATGGACATGTGCTGCTAGGCCTGTGTTATTATAAACCTCCCGTATGGACATGTGCTGCTAGGCCTGTGTTATTATAAACCTCCCGTATGGACATGTGGTGCTAGGCCTGTGTTATTATAAACCTCCCGTATGGACATGTGGTGCTAGGCCTGTGTTATTATAAACCTCCCGTATGGACATGTGGTGCTAGGTCTGTGTTATTATAAACCTCCCGTATGGACATGTGGTGCTAGGCCTGTGTTATTATAAACCTCCCGTATGGACATGTGGTGCTAGGTCTGTGTTATTATAAACCTCCCGTATGGACATGTGGTGCTAGGTCTGTGTTATTATAAACCTCCCGTATGGACATGTGGTGCTAGGCCTGTGTTATTATAAACCTCCCGTATGGACATGTGGTGCTAGGTCTGTGTTATTATAAACCTCCCGGAACTCCATGGGTAATATGGTCAGTAGCACGCCGGCATCGTTTACTTCCTGTGACGTTTCTTGGTACCTATTGTAGTTTTGGCCGACCTAGGAGCCTTAACATGTTTCTCCTATCTTGGACATGTAATAACAGATGATGGCAGAAGTGACATAGATATAAAAAAGACATTGAATGGCCAAAAATGCTTTCAACAGCATGAAATCAGTATTAACATCTAGATAGATTAACAGCACATTAAAAATGAGAATTGTCAAATGCTACTTATATACAATGCTATTGTATGGTCTGAAGCTTGGACATTGAACAAGCAACTAGAAAGTCGAATAGATGCTCTGGAGAAGTGGATATACAGATGGATATGGAAACAGAAACAATCAAATGCAGAGGTTCTAAAACAAAACTGGGAATGGAAAGATAATTGATGAAAGAAATAAATAGAGACAATTTGAAAGACATAACACTCTTATAAAATCTATACTGGAGGGCAAGTTTGAGGGCAAGCGAGCAAGAGGTAGACAACAATACAAGTGAGAAGATAGCATCAATAGATGGACGAACATCAGTCTGACATAAGGTAGTCAGGGCGAGAGACAGTGTTGGAGATATATTGCAGCCAACCTTGATTGTGGAGACGGCACCTGATTGATTGATTGAGGAGCCTAAGTCAATTAGTTGTAAAATCCGTTTTGCTGACGTTTCGAACTCAGTCACCGAAACGGCAGGCAAGCTTGCTAACCACTGCGCCATTGCAGCTGCCACTTGTAACAATGAATACGTATCCAATAAGTGACCGGCACATCAGGACTTCACACCAACCAATCAGACATCGTCCTGTCGTCAAGGCGTTGTTCCGCAGCACGTGCGTGTGACACGTAGTCCGGCATCTTTATTGGGCTAGATAATAGCGGATGTCACAGCCGGAGCCACGCCCATTTCAGCTGTCACATAGCCGCTGGTGACTGGGCAGTAGTGAGGATGCTAGGTCGTCATCAGTTCGCGCCATTTGTCAGTTCAGTGTCTGTTGGTTTCATGTATCGATCCTGGTGGAAGTATGAAGACAGTCAGCGTACCATCTCCAGTTTGGTTGCGTGTTATATCCAGGGTTGGTTCTTCTTATAGCCCTTATATATTGTGGCGTTGGTGATCATGTCTGTCCACAGCTTTCAATAATTTCTGATACTAACGTTCCGCCGTGCCATGACTTTACACTTTCCAATCATCTTCTCTCTTGGTCTCCCCCTCCAACATCCCAATTGTGACGACATGTTGCATCTTTCCTCATCTCATGACATGCAAGAATGTGGACTGTCTTCTTCTGATGTTGTAACCCTGTTCTATTTGTGAGTGTTCTTTCAAGACATCTGCATTGCTCTTTATATCCGTTCACAGCGCTCACATCGTTCTTCCACATAACCACAAGTCAATAGCTTTCACATAATTCCTCACTTGTCTGCTAATTGTCCGCGATTCGATTTCATATATCGGCATTGGTTCAGTGTAGCGCATAAGGAGGCTTGGTTAATGGCGTGCTAGAGCCGCAATGGGAATGATGTCACTGAGTTGACTCATTGTGTCACCCGCCATCTCTCTCTCTCTCTCTCTCTCTCTCTCTCTCTCTCTCTCTCTCTCTCTCTCTCTCTCTCTCTCTCTCTCTCTCTCTCTCTCTCTCTCTCTCAGTATTACCACAGAAAACACCACATCATTTGTGTATCTAGTTTTGTCAGGGATTCGAACTCCTGTCGCACCATGTGTCACAAAGGTCTGCAAACCCAGATAGATGGATGGGTGGGTGGATGAATTAGATTAGGTCAGATAAGAGTTACCAAGAGTGAAAAAGAGAGTTACTCAATATGTTACCATGTAGTGACACCCCGCCCCCTCCAGTGCCATAAAATGCAATGTTTTCTTTTCCAAGTTCGTGTTATTGTTTGTTTTATTATTATTCTCCTACGCCATTGGTTGTGGCAAATGTGAGTGGCACCTTGCAGTCTTGACAGACCAAAGTATATGAGTTGGAATGTGGCCAATATTCCATCACAATGCCTGGGCAGAGCATCAGAGAAACATGTGGTGCCTAGACATGTTCCCTCTCTCGGCCTAGTCTTGTGTTTTCCAGAGGAATGGTTAACCAATACGTCTGGCACAAGGTAGGCTGCAGACGCTGGCGGCTCAGAGTCAAACCTCTGAGACCTTGCCACCACGAGCAGGTGGCGAGTGATGGCCAGACCCTGGAACCCAAGGGACCCGGCTTGGAAGCGTTCAGCCAAGTCCCACAGGCGAGGGCCTCGTACGCGCCTGGACCATAAGGACGCGTACTTCTGTCAATCACAAGTGTCAAAACCTGTGTACAGCGTGCACTATCGTCAGATGGCGAGTCAGGCGAGTGATGGCCAGACCCTGGAACCCAAGGGACCCGGCTTAGAAGCGTTCAGCCAAGTCCCACAGGTGAGGGCCTCGTACGCGCCTGGACCATAAGGACGCGTACTTCTGTCAATCACAAGTGTCAAAACCTGTGTACAGCGTGCACTATCGTCAGACTTCCCGCCTGACTTTAGCGGATCCCGCAACCAGCGGGAATTGACCAGCCGGAGATACCGCAGGACAGGGGTTAAGTAGGTAAGGAACCTATGTCTGTCAAACCGTCAGGGACTTTACTGGATCCGAGACAATCAATCAATCAATCAGGTACCGTCTCCACAATAAAGGTTGACTGCAATGGATCCGCAACACTGTCTTTCTCTCGCCCTGATTGTAAATTCTGTCAGGCTGATGTCGTCCATCTCTTGATGTTATCTTCCCACTTGTATCGTGTCTACCCCTTGCTCGCTTGCTCTCAGCCTTCCCCTCCACTATGGTTTCTATAAGAGTATCATGTCTTTTAACGTGGCCGAAATATTTCACTTGTCTCCTCTTTATTTATTTAATCAACTCTCTCTTCATTCCCAGTTTTTCTAGAACCTCTGTATTTGATTGTTTTTGTTTCTATGAAATACGACATATTCGCCTGTATATCCACATCTCCAGAGCTTCCATGCGTTGTATCCGAGACAATACTGGTCACGAATCATGATAGCAAATTTATGGAAAAGCGCTAGTCACGGTTCCCGAAACTGCAGTCACTTCTCCCCACGACGCCTAACGATATGAGTGGAAGACAACAGCAACCCACGCCGTTGTTAGACATTTCACACGAGTGCTAGCCCTGTTTGCTTGTCTGTCTGTCGGTTTTCCTGCATGTTCCTCTATCCGCCCGTCTGTCTGTCTAATACACATTTAGTTTCTTCCTCTAGACTTACCTGTGTGCCCAGTCGTTAACTCATAAAATAAAGTTGGTTTGTTGTTAGTTCATTGAGCTCGCGTGCTGTGTCGCCGCGTGCGTATGTCTTGTTTACACGTCTAGTACGTATACAACAAAATAATAATGTGCACTTACTACGCCTATACCGCACACACACATATACACACTCGCGTGCGAGCACACACATACACACTCGCGCGCGCACACACACTCGCGCGCGTACACACACACACACACACACCACTTCGGCCTCCAGCAAAAGGTCGACCCCAGTGGTGACTTTAACACCATCTGTTTTTCATTTAAGCAAAAGTCAAAGATGACTGATAATAACATGTCTCCCTCCTGCCAACGCCGCGCTAAGGGTGTTTTGATAGCAGGCTCTTCCTTTCCTATTCTGTTTATGTCCACCCCGAAGACAGATCCGCCACTTATTCACACTGTAATGACCCAGGCATGATAAGATTCCACTTATTAGGCACATCCACTTCCGGCCGACCCAGGGGGATTTAAAATGCCAGGGGTATCAAATATACACTGGCTCCGTTGTAAATCCCTTCAGTCGTGAGCGGGAACACAAGTCTAGGCCAGAGATGTGCCTGTTTGCCTCACTCCTTTCCTCTTACAATTTCACACATGTCTGCCACTCTGGCTTGGGTCTTCCTGGAAACTCTACCCCGGGTCTGGAGTGGCTTTTTATTGTAGCCGGGTCTGAACATTTTGACACGAATGACAGATTACGGTGTGCGAGTTTATGGTAGTTCAATTCTACCTTGTGAGTTCCTCAGCGCGGTGTCTTTCAGTACGCTTGCGCACCTGCGGGTGTGGCGTTTGTGTATGGGTGTGTTATGTGAGCCATGAAGAATTCAGTGGATGTGGCTTTGGTGTCTTTGTTATGAAGATAATTCTCTGCGGTTGAGCGCACTGTATGTTACGAAGATAATACCATGCCCTTATGCACACTGTATGTTATAGAGATAATACCATGCACTTGTGCACACTGTGTGTTATAAAGATAAAACCATGCCCTTATGCACACTGTGTGTTATGAAGATAATACCACACCCTTGTGCACACTTTGTGTTACAAAGATAATACTCTGCACTTGATCACACTGTGTGTTATGAGGATAATGCTACACACTTGTGTACACTGCGTTAAAAAGATAATATTATGCACTTGTGCACTCTGTGTGGGACGGTGATAATACCATGCACTTATGCACACTGTGTGTGATAAAGATAATATCATGCCCTTATGAATACTGTGTGTTATAAAGATAATACCATGCACTTATGCACACTGTGTGTTATAAAGATAAAACCATGCACTTATGCACACTGTGTGTTATAAAGATAATACCATGCCGTTATGCACACTGTGTGTTATAAAGATAATACCATGCCCTTATGCACACTGTGTGTTATAAAGATAATACCATGCACTTGTGCACACTGTGTGTTATAAAGATAATATCATGCCCTTATGAACACCGTGTGTTATAAAGATAATACCATGCACTTATGCACACTGTGTGTTATAAAGATAATACCATGCCCTTATGCACACTGTGTGTTATAAAGATAATACCATGCCCTTATGCACACTGTGTGTTATAAAGATAATACCATGCACTTGTGCACACTGTGTGTTATAAAAATAATACCATGCCCTTATGCACACTGTGTTATAAAGATAGTAATCTGCACTTGAGCACTCACTGTGTTATAAAGATAATACTACGCTCTTGAGCACGCTGTGTGATATGAAAATAATTGAGCACATATATTTCAATAAAAACATAATAGTGTACACTTAGAATAATTGTTATACATTTAAACACATTCTGTTTTGACAATAATTCTGTGCACACGAATACACAATGTGTTATAAAAATAATACTATCCTCTCGAATATACTCTGTGTTATGAACATTATACTATCTCCTGAACACACTCTGTGTTATGAACATTATGCTATCTCCTGAACACACTCTGTGTTATGAACATTATACTATCTCCTGAACACACTCTGTGTTATGAACATTATACTATCTCCTGAACACACTCTGTGTTATGAACATTATACTATCTCCTGAACACACTCTGTGTTATGAACATTATACTATCTCCTGAACACACTCTGTTATGAAAACATATCTGGTTAGCATGTAACTTGGAAAGTGTATACCCAGAGACGTTCTGCTCCGAAAATAACTTCCTGCCACTACTGAGGTTTGAACTCAGTTCACATTGCCGGTAAGCAAATGCACTAACCACTATACAGTAGCAACTGCGGTACAAATTATGACAGGAATGTGTACTGAAACTGTCTATAACAACCTCACGTCGATAGATGCCAGTCCTTTTCTTGGCTCCGACGACCTGTGCATCGGACTTCAGAATTAAAGCTCAGTCTCCTGGAGGACCCACGGCTAGCAAACCCATAACTATATGGGGATATGTGTGTGTGTGGGGGGGGGGGGGGGGGGGGGAGAATCCTCTCACAATAAGCATCAGTCTAGGAAGCGAAAGATATGCCATGGATGAGAACCGGTCACCCTATTTCTCATACCGCAGCGACCTAATATATATTAATCCCTTAACTACTTCACATCCGTACATCAGCGTCTGCACGCAATTACCGGACTTTCTGACATTATGGAAGCGTGTCTGCATGCACTTGTACATCTAGCATTGACCTATGGCCCTCTCGAGGACGTACCATAACTTATGAAAAATGAATCCTCAAGTGCAGTATTCACTTCTCCTTTGTCCTTACTCTCACCCTCATTGCATTCAGAGACGAAAACATGCATCCGCATCTTCTTCTCCGATTCCCATGTAATGTTGTTCTCTGTCCGGCACTTCTGTTTTCCAAGCCCTCTCTCCTTGTTGCCCTCTCTCTACCTGCCACGATTGGCTTTCCCGCGAACTTGTTTATCTTCCAGGCTGACGCGTGTCAAAGGAGACGTGCTCATTACGGCAAGAATGCGCTAATTAACGAGCCGGGTTAAGGGTTGAGAGTCCAGTAACAACAGCTGCAAACTAGCAACATCCCAGGGATATTTTGTGTAATCGGTAACCAGCTCTTACCAACCCGACACCCCACATTATGCCAGCGGCTTCAGGCTGGGAGGCTACCTGCACCATCCTGGTGCGAGGAATGCAATCTCAGGAGTAAATGTTATGGCAGGGCGAACCAGGTCCTAAGCCTTGGTCGGCATCTGGTCTAGGATTGAAGCTCTGACAGGCGGACAGTTGGAGCAATTGTTTTGCCGATCCGGCACCTTCTGCAGCTTGTCTTGTTCCAGATGTATTGATGTTACTTTTCCTCTGGAGTAAACTAGGCATACCGAGAGTGGGTTCATGCAGCATGGGCAACACATGGTTTCTACAATCTAGCAATCAGTCCAGTGCACTAGCAGTAGTACCACGAGTATGGGACTACTCTTGAATTCTAATCGAGCGACGCAACAAAAAACAAAAGGTTCTTTGGAAAATTCCCAGCCCAATGTTAAATCGAGTCAAGTACGTTCTGAGTTTTCCATAGGAGCGGGAGGACATTCACTGGTGAAGTCAAAGTAAACACAGAGTTAAAAGACTGTTTCATATCTAAGGCATGTGTGGGCATGTGACACTAGATCCGTCTGTCTGTAGACTATCCACACTTGGAGGACGACGTGGTCAGTCTCACGCCGGTCGTCTTTGCTTCCCAAGATATTTTCTCTTACTCATTTTAGGTTGCCGGTTCCGTGGGAAGGGGATACGGACGTAGTTCGTGATCCCGTATAGCCGCGTTCAAAACACAAGCTGCGTGGGGTTTGGCAGCAGACCGCGTTGCGTCGTTTTTTTTTTTAACGAAATGTTATGGGTGCCGGTCGTTCAGAAAGCAATGGCAAACTACTGAACGTAATTTGCCAAGAGATCACAACAATAAAAACAATAATACTGATGTTGACTGCCCATCCCTGGCTCAGATTAATAATCCTGTGACTGAGTCAGCCACAATAGAATATTAATTTGAAGTTGGTTGTTGTCCAAAGAGGGCAATGGATCTACTCCGACTTCACATGTACTTGTAATTTACGTCCGCAAGTCAAGGACAAGAAGTCAAACATTTCAGTCCGACTGATCGGTGTAGGGGTTGAATCTGTTATCTCGGCATCAGCACACCGGAAGGTTATAAGCGGGCGCACTTATCCGTTCGCCATGCTAACATACCCTGGGATGACCTGGGGGGACCAGATCAGTTTTAAACTGTTGAATCCGCCCCGATACGGATCTGATCCTTCTCCACCGCGCCGGCAGGCGAGCGTTCTAGCCACTGCGCTGGCGCGGCTGCCACTAATAAAGCGCGTGAAAGATTTATCATTCGCACCTCAAATGGAAGCGCAGGTAATGGAGGTACCTGTCCGTAACCTGAGTAGTTTTGGTTTGTCTGGAGTGGAAGGAAATCTAAAATACGGCTTACGTGGGGATTAGTTGGCGCTTACAAGCCGTAATCAGCAAAAGTGGAGCGTGTCTGCTTGGATTGAGTTGATCGTGGATTGACATTCGGGGAGCTAGCAGGGTTCGGTCAGTCATGCATTGGCGGAAAGAGGATCGGGGTGGTTTTAAATCCTCAGCGGAAATAATCAATAGTTATTAAGTTTTGAACTGGCGCTCTTGTCATGTCTAGTAAGGCTAGCGATTGTCTTGCTTCATTTGTCATCCTCAAGGTCTGTCTGTCTGTCTGTCTGTCTGTCTGTCTGTCTCTCTGTCTGTCTGTCTGTCTGCCCGTGTTTGCCTGTTCATCAGTCTGTTTTCCGTTTACCTACTTGTCCGTCCGTCTGTCTGTCTGTTTCTGTGCTTGTCTGTCTGTTTTGTATATTGTATGTCTGTCGGTTTGCCTGTGTCTACCTGTCCGCCTGTCTGTCTGTCTATCTGTCCGACTGTCAGTCTGCTTGCCTGTGTCTGCCTGTATACCTGTCCGACTGTCTGCCTATTTGCCTGTGTCTACCTGTCCACCTGTCTGTCTGTTTGCCTGTGTCTGCCTGTCTACTTGTCCGACTGTCTGTCTATTTGCCTGTGTCTACCTGCCCGCCTATCTGTCTGTTTGCCTTGTCTATATGTCCATCTGTTTGTGTCTGCCTGTCCGACTGTGTGTCTGATTACCTGTGTCTACATGTCTACCTGTCTGCCTGTCCGCCTATGTCTGCCTGTCCGACTGTCTGCCTGTTTGCCTGTGTCTACCTGTCCGCCTGTCTGTCTGTTTACCTGTGTCTGTCTGTCTACCTGTCCGCCTGTCTGTCTGTTTGCCTGTGGCTGTCTGTCTGTCAGTTTTCCTGTGTCTACCTGTCCGCCTGTTTGCCTGTGTCTACCTGTCCGCCTGTTTGCCAGTGTCTACCTGTCCGCCTGTTTGCCTGTGTCTATGTGTTCGACTGTCTGTCTGTTTGCCTGTGTCTATGTGTTCGACTGTCTGTCTGCTTGGCTGTGTCTACCTGTCCAACTGTCTGTCTGTTTGCCTATGTCTGCCTGTCCGCCTGTCTGTCTGTTTGCCTGTGTCTACCTGTCCGCCTGTCTGTCTGTTTGCCTGTGTCTACCTGTCTACCTGTCCAACTGTCTGTCTGTTTGCCTGTGTCTACCTGTCTACCTGTCCAACTGTCTGTCTGTTTGCCTGTGTCTACCTGTCTACCTGTCCAACTGTCTGTCTGTTTACCTGTATCTATGTGTTCGACTGTCTGTCTGTTTGCCTGTGTCTACCTGTCCGCCTGTCTGTCTATTTGCCTGTGTCTGCCTGTCTACCTGTTCAACTGTCTGTCTATTTGCCTGTGTCTGCCTGTCTACCTGTTCAACTGTCTGTCTATTTGCCTGTGTCTACCTGTCCACGTGTTCGACCGTCTGTCTGCTTGGCTGTGTCTACCTGTCCGCCTGTCTGTCTGTTTGCCTGTGTCTGCTTGTCTACCTGTCAGACTGTCTGTCTATTTGCTTGTGTCTACCTGTCCGCCTGTCTATTTGCCTATGTCTACTGTCTACGTGTTCGACTGTCTGTCTGCTTGGATGTGTCTACCTGTGCGTCTGTCCGTCTCTTTGCTGTAGGTGTGTACTTGTATATGACTGTGCATCTGTTAGGTGTTTGTCAGTGTGTGCGTCTCTGTTTGTGTATCTGTCTGTGCGCGCATCTGTACATATCACAGTGTGTTAATGAGCTAGTCTCGCATGTTGTCTTCGTCTAACCGTTCATCGCCAGACTGTCAATTCCTCTGTCCGTTCAGGTCATGGGCCCAGCAATAGGCTTGCATCTAAATGACGTTGCTGTAGAGACTGTTCCACCGAACCGGTACCAGTGTATTATCTTCACGGGAACTGTGGTGTAGAGTTCTCCTTCCCTCTCCACACTAGGAAACCACTTCCGTCTCCACGCTAGGAAACCAGTATGGTGTGCGCAAAGTCCGGTACTGGGAATTCACGTCTGCGGTGAGGCATATTATAATGTGACCACGACCGTCATACATAACATAAAATGTCTTATAAGCGAACCGTCGATATGGAGGCGGTGACAAACTACTGAAAGTAAAAACTTGCCTAGGCATCAACAACGGCAGTAAATGCTGGTGTTGACTGCAACGTCCTGTACGAGATATGCACTTTAAAAAAAGACATGTTATCGGTCGCCGCACGTATCCCGCAAACACGTCGCTATGTTGTGCCTACCTACAAGCCAACCTGCCCTCGGGAGGCGACCGGTGTACACCCGGTGCGTTGTGGCTTGCTTAATTGGCACGGCACGTTTAATTTTATTGGAGAAAGAAGCTTCTTCTCGCCCGACGTTTTACTCCCGTCACGCCCTCCATATCGACGGTTCGCTTATAAGACATTTTATGTTATGTACGACGGTCGTGGATGGGTCAAGCCGAAGACATTCTTCAACAGGTGTGTTCACTTGAGGACTTAGAACCTGGCGAGGAGTGGGTGCAAGTGCCAACAGACTTCTGCACATCCTTTTCAGTTTGCATCCAACTAGATAGAAAATGCAGACAAGAAAATCCGGCTGCTGTTGAGGCTGAAGTACAAGCGTTGATTTTCGAGAATTCGCTAGACGGTGACGCGGTCATCTACACAGATGGGTCGGTCGTCCGACATGTGAGAAGCTCATGGGCCTTTACAGCTCGGGCCGGAGGAGAATTGTGAAGGAGGACTCTGGTGCTTTCACTGAAACCACAAGTAGCCTGACCATGGAAGTCATGGCAGTAAGTAAAGCAATAACATGGCTCGAGACACAGACATTCACTAGGGCTTGTTTCCTTAGCGACTCAATGAACATGATCAAGAGGATAGAGGAGGGGTCGATCCGAAGAGAATGGTTGATGCCTCTGAAGCGGTCTCGGCTGGCAAAGATTAGTTTCATCTTCGTGCCAGGTCATGCGGGAGTACAAGGAAATGAGTGGGCTGACAAGCTCGCAGGTGAGGCTACTGTGGAGGGCGGACGCGCCATGGACCAGGCTGACATTCTGAATGCTCTACGAGAAGTGAGACTTTTGCGAGAACCAAGTGATGACTGTGAATCTACAACAATGGCCAGACTGCGGGAGCAGCAAATTAAAAGAGGGGTGGCCAAACAAGAACACTACGCAGGACGCCAAAGAAGAGTGATAAACCAACACAGAACTGGGCGTCGTTAAGCCGCTACACGCTGCGGGATTGCTGAGGAGGGATGCCGAGCACTTATATGGATGAATGGTTCGATGGTTCAACGAGGAGAGCAATGATCGGGTCGACACTAACTAACTATACGTACTAGACAATCCAGGTGTCGAGAGGTTCGGCATTATATAAAAGTGGACCAAGGGCCATGGTTTGGCACATGAGAAAATCGCAAAGGAGAAGATCTAAAACAAACGTGCAAACGACACGGAAAACACGATTCCGAATATACTCCGCTCCGGGAGAAATTCCGGGGGTCTTCCGTGGCCTGAGGTCAGAAGGGTGGCAAATTTTGGGGCATGATATTCATTTTTGTTTTGGGGCAAATGAGCAAATTCACACAATGTTACAACAAAAAACATACTACTGCCGTATTATCTAAACGAGCATCTAGTCATGCATAAATTTATGATCTCGTCTCATATTGAGGGAGATCCAATCGATATCCGACGTAGGAAAACATTCGAAGCCGAGAGCAAAAGATTCGGCACGGAGATCCGAAAGCGTAATCTCAACCGCCCGGCCGATGGGTCCCAACCGACCCCCCCCCCGCCCCCAGGCGCGCCCAGAGACCACCCCCCACCAAGTCTCCCCTCCCCCCTCGTCGTAAGAAGAGTCGAAAAGAGATCGCTGCACGAGTCGCGTCGCTGCTGGGGAGGGGGCCCGGCGAAGGAAGGGTTTTCATTCCTCTTCGTTATTGCATTGTCAAATCATCATCTCACCGAAGACCCCTATCCCACCGCTGCCTGTGCTCTTTAATCCCTCTCATAGCATCGGAAGTCTATTCTATCTTCTTCTCTGCGAACTATTCGTCTCACTTCGTCAGCTATTACATTCGTTCGCTCGTTACTCTATCTGAACTCTCTATCTTCTTCTCTTCCTTCTTCTTCTTTCCTCTTTCCCACACTCTTGCCTTCCTTCGTTCTCCTTCTTCTTTCACACTTCCATCTTCGTTTGTCTCTCGTCTTCTTTTCTATTCTTTCTCTAGTGTTTCTTCTTCTTTTCTCTTTTCTATTTCTTTCTTGCCCCCCCGCCTATCCACATTCACCATTTGCCTTCGATCCTCAGGTTTCCACCTTTCACGAATGTCGACCTCTATCCCACCTAGAGTCTTTTTCTTCTCTTTCACTCGGGTCAGCTTTCCTCCTCTCCTTCTCTTTCTCTTCTTCGCCCCATCTTCTTGCTTCTTGTCTCATCGTTGGCGATGGCGTCCCCGCGCGATTCGTAACCCCCCCATCCCACCTCTCCCCTCTCCCCCCCGTTTCTCCTCTCTGCTCTCTCTACTCCTCAACCTCTCTCTCTCTTCTCTCTCCCGGGCATCACCAAGTCTCTCTTTTCTCCTCTTCCTTCTCCCATCTCCCCCCAGTCCCCACTCTTCCTCTTCCTCTCACTCCTCCTCCTCGCTATGTCTCTCGTGCCCGCCTTCTCTCCCTCCACTCTCTTCCCCCCCCTCCGTCGATGGCTCGTCCTCATCGTCCGCACTCTGCTCCCATGGAGGCGACTCTCCCCCCCCCGTCTCTCCCCACCCCCCCCCTCTTCACTTTCCCCCCGCATGCCCCGATCTCTCTCTCTCCCCTTCCTCTCCCCCCTCTCCTCTCCCTATCTTCCGTCTCTCCCTCCCCCATTTTCCCTCTACTAGCTTCCCCCTCTCCCTCGTCCTGTCTTCCTTATCATACCTCATCAACTTTCCCCCCCCCCCGCCTCTTCTCTCTCTCCCCCCAGCTACTCTCCTCTCTTCCGTCTATTCTCTGTAGGTCTCTTATCTCTCTCTTGCTCCTCCCTTGTCTCACACTGCCTCTCTTCGCCTCTCGTTCTCTCTCCCCCTCCACTCCCAAGGTCTGCTAGAGAGATCTTCTCCTTTCTCTTCTTTCTTCGAGAACTCCTCTCGTCTCTCCCTCGCGAGAGATCCCTCCACTCCTCGACCCCCTCTCAAGGAGAAATCTTCTTCTTCTTTCTCCTCCTCGTCGGTCTCTCTCTCCCTGACTACGTCCCGTATCCACTCTCCTCCACCGAGATCCCCGCTCTCTTCTCTCCACTCTCCCCCCGACCCTCCCTTCCCTGACTGTCCTGTCCGCGTCTCCCCTCCCCCCCCCCACCCCCCCCTCTCTCTCCTCTTTTCTCTCCGTCTCTCATCTCCCGCCCTTCGCCCTCCTCGCTCCTCTCCATCCTTCTCTCCCCCCTCTCCCCTCCCTCTTATCCCTGTCTTCTCGTCCCCCCGCCTTCGATCCGATCCTCCTCTCCTCTTCTGTCCTTCGTCCATCCCCACGCCAACCCGCTGCTTCCCCTCCCCTTCCTCTCCCCCCCTTGCTTTCACTATCCTCCTCATTACTACTCTCTAGTTTTTTAACTCTCTCCCGCGTCTCCCCATCCGGCACTCTCAATCTCCCACCCCCTCTCTCCACCCCCCTCTCTTCTCCGTCTCTCCCTCTCTTCCAGTCTCTCTCCCCACCTCTCAGTCTGGCCTCGTAGTTCTCTCTCCCTCTGTCCCCACCAGCCACTCCAGTCCCCCCTGTCTCTTCCTCTCGCTCTCTCCCCCAGTACTCTCCCCTGTCCCCGTCCCCCCCGGCGCAGTCGCTCCCCTGGCCCATAGCCTTCTACTCCACTCCCCTGTCTCCACATCGCTTCCTCCCTTGCTTCTTTTCTCCTCTCCTTCCTCGTCTGCTCCCCGAGAACCTCTTTCTTCTTTTCTCGACAATGGCCGCTGCGAGCTTCTCCTGGCCATCCTCTCAGCTATTTCTCATTTGCCAAACTTCTTCTCCAACTCAGAACTGTCGTCTTCCAACACACTCTTCTTTAGCTCCTCTTACCTCGATTCTTTGGATTCTGTTCTTCTGGACTCTGATTTCTTCGATGCTTCTCTTTCTACTAACTCATTCGCTCTCTAATGTCACCGGCCTTCAACTCTCCCTTTCGACTCCCTTCCGTCCTTCTCCGGTCTCCTCCTCGTCTGGCAAATTGGGGGTGATATTTCATTTTTTTTGGCAAATACAATTCACCTCTCCCGTCCCCATCTATCTCTCCGTCCCCACCGTTCCTCTCGCCCCCCCCCCCCCCCCCCCCCCCCCCCCCCCCCCCAGCTTCCGCAGATCCATAGAGCATACTTTATTCACAAACTTCGAGTTTCTCAGTTCTATATTTTAGTTCCAAATGTTTAATATTTTTTTATTAAAAAGTCGCTTTCACTCAATTAATTGCTGAACTATTAAAAAAATAATAACAATAATTGTCGTCTTACCGGCAGGGAATCGAACCTCGAGCTCCCGCGCAACAGGCAGAGACACTTACCACTATGCTACTGAGGATACGATTATGAATCAACGAAATTTATAATATAGCCACACGAATGTCCCGATAATGTCACGTACGTTAAGTCACGCGACTCGGCAAATCACGTGACCAGCCGGGACAGTTCGACTATGAATAAAGGGAGATTTTATTCATAGTCGGACTATGAATAGTCACTTCGTATCTGGAAACAGCGAAAATACCCCAGCCCTGTGTGTGAGCTACAATTTTAGGGATCATCAAATAAAGTACGAAGGTCCCATGGGCAAGTTTCAGCTATACCCGTTCGAAGTGATGGGCTTTAAACATTGTAGGTCAGGATATTATGAGGTAAGGTAACCACTGGTTACTGGATAAACCAGCGTTCTTTCTCGCAGCTATACGTTCCTATTCAAATAAGATTAAATAGTAGGTCTCTCTCTCTCTCCCCCCCCCCCCCCCCCCCCCCGCCCTATACACACACACACACCCCACTTACACACTTTACACACACGCTTTCTTTTGTCCCTCAATGGTTTGCATTTTATATTGGTTTAGTATAGTTTGTTTTACTTCTCTGATATCCAAACAAGAGTAGAATAAACTCACCCCCCCCCCCCCCCCCCCCAACCGTGGAGCAAGCACCACGCGTGGCTTCGACTCCTCAGATGTAGTCCACCTGTCACGAATGTGTCGACCTCTTTACCACCTTGAGATTGTCCAGGGAAGGTCCCACTCGGGTCAGCACTCCCAGATGACTTTCTCCTGTCGTACATCCGCACCCAGATTTCCTGCTTCTAGGGTATCCGTGGCGATGGCGTTGCCAACGCGATTCGTAATTCCGCTTACCCGCGTACGAAACACATCGGCGACCGATTTGGCAGCAGACCGTGTCGCGCGGGTTTGACGAGCGGGTACTGTAGCTGATCGTTCAGAAAGCAATTACAAAAACGTAAAAACGTAAAACTTGCCTAGGCATCAACAACGGCAGTAAATGCTGGTGTTGACTGCAACGTCCTGTACGAGATATGCAACTTTAAAAAAAGACATGTTATCGGTCGCCGCACGTATCCCGCAAACACGTCGCTATGTGTGCCTACCTACAAGCCAACCTGCCCTCGGGGAGGCGACCGGTGTACACCCGGTGCGTTGTGGCTTGCATAATTGGCACGGCACGTTTAATTTTATTTGGAGAAAGAAGCTTCTTCTCGCCCGACGTTTTACTCCCGTCACCGCCTCCATATCGACGGTTCGCTTATAAGGCATTTTATGTTATGTATGATGTGGATTGATATGAATAATTATTACTTATTGCATATTAAAGCCTGTGTTTCTGTTCCGATTGTCTTCAGGTGTATCTGTTCAGTGCAGCCTCAGCAGTTTACTTGTTCTTATTCAGGTGAGTCTTTGATTGGTTGTCGCTTGACTTGGGCCAGGTGTGTTCTGAAACAGTGTTAGATTTTAGATGTAATTGTGTTAACGGATTGAAGGTATTCTATGTAGAATATTTAGTGAAAGTTTGTTACATGATCGTGGTTGTGTAGAATATACACACTTCTTCATTAGTCCGAGAGAGAGAGAGAGAGAGAGAGAGAGAGAGAGAGAGAGAGAGAGAGAGAGAGAGAGAGAGAGAGAGAGAGAGAGAGAGAGAGAGAGAGAGACGCACACACGCGGAGAGGGAGATATACATACACACACTCACACATCTGACGAAGAAAGAAATATGCACGTATGTTCTACACAACTACGTACAGGGGATATGTTGAGCGTGACGTGTGTGTGTGTGTGTGTGTGTGTGTGTGAGAGAGAGACAGAGAGAGAGAGACTGCACTTTTGTGTGTGTCCGTTTAGATGTGATGTTTGTGCCATTCAATCGACACAGTCAACATCTTCCCGGTATTTTTTGACCGGTCTATCATTCCCGGGTAGTTTTGTAGGGCGTTGTTCTGCCCCAGACTGACGACTTCACCTACGACCTCCCATCTACCTACCGGTGGTCCATTCCAACAGGCCCGTCTAGAACACAGGCACGTATGCTGTTTGACCATCAAGAGAAGGCAGGGGCAGCACATGGGAGTCCCCAGCATCCAAGGGAGCTGTCATGAGAATAGACTCGGATTATGACTCTCTCGTTTTTTAAGTTGAGTTGGGTCAAGAACCGACATCACAGCACTCGAAACATCCCCATACGAGCCCCGTCCTCATCTGTAACAGTCAGCGAAGAATCCCAACACCAGTTGTACCAGTAGCAGTCTGACTGTGTCCGACTGGCCTCCAGTAGCAGTCTGACTGTGTCCGTCTGGCCTCCAGTAGCAGTCTGACTGTGTCCGACTGGCCTCCAGTAGCAGTCTGACTGTGTCCATCTGGCCTCCAGTAGCAGTCTGACTGTGTCCGACTGGCCTCCAGTAGCAGTCTGACTGTGTCCGACTGGCCTATCCTGGGAGTGTCGGTTCTCGTTTAAGGTTTTTCTTAGGAATCGTCGGCTGCTGCACCGAGCTACTTAGTCTAAATCCCGTATATTGGGCCTCGCATTCATCACAGGTGCTCCCTTGGGCCAAGTGGAAGCATTCCATACATTTGAAAGTGTCATCTGAGGGGGCTTGACTTTGTCACTCTGCGTGCCTCTGTTCTACTTGCAATTTTAACGCCTTCATTGCCAGACATTACTCATTCTGCTTTAGTTGCGACTTTGTCTCTGTTTTACTTGCAATTTAACTCTTTTATTGTCAGACCTTACTCATTCTGCTCTAGTTGTGACTTTGTTTGTCTCTGTTTTACTTGCAATTTTAACTCCTTCATTCTCAATCCTTACTTTGTTCTGCTCTAGCTGTTACTCTGTTTGTCTTTGTTTTATTTGCTGTTTTAACTCCTTCCTACTTCCTGTCGGGGGATAAAAATAAAATCTTAACCTGCACAGTTCGCGGTGACTGCACTAGCCAGGCGGCCTTGATTCCTCAGGCTCAAAGACCCCCCTGCCATACACCGCAAGATACTAACTATATTGGCAGTAAATGACAGTGACAGTTTTTAACTTCTTTATTCCAAGACCTTACTCTTTTGCTCTAATTGTTACCTCGCTTGTCTCTGTTTTACTTATTATGTTAACTCATTGAGCCCCCGAAGGCCGGTCTCCCTGGCCTAGGTGTTAGCGACTTTCTCCATAATCCCGTTTATCCACGTGAGCAAACACAGCTGCGCGAGAATCGGTAACGGTTGTCGCCGCGTCCGTTACTTACGGGATATGTGAGCAGGCCGCTCAGAAAGCAATGGCAAACTACTGAGCGTAATCTTGCCAAGGAAAAAAAAAAGTTCCCGAAGGGTTTAACTCTTAAAACTGGTCTAATCCGGAGTGTTAATTTCACAAAACGAATTGCCTTGGACTGAAAGACTAAAAGAGTTCAAATATAAATCCCTCCGGAAAGGTTAACCCGGTCAACAAATGCCCGCAGAAGTCGGATGTGTCGGCCTAACGGCGCAAGAACGCAGCTCTGCTGTAAACAGGCACAACGCAATCACGTCCGAAAAAGAAAAAAAAAACAAACTCCGAATGAACGCAGAAGAAGAAGAAGAATATAAACCCAGCACTGGGACTTACTTCTTGTCTGTATGGTCTAAAGAGAACCTTCCAGTGACGTTGTCTGCCTAGTTTGAGTTTATGCTCATTAATAGAATCAACACAAGCAGGGTTACTGTACAAACATAACATACTGATGTATCTTGCAATAATTCAGAGACTTGCCCCGAAGTAGTAGATATGTCACTACCAAGCTGCCAGATACAGCCAGAGGCGTCTCTGAAAACAGGTATAGCGCCAGTGCAAGGAGAGGAGGCTCATTAAGTGCAGGGGGTGAACAAGATATACTTATGAAACACCACTCAGGGACACAGAGAAAACAAACATAGTCGCACAAGCAGATGCACGCGTCTTGCTAGCTTTCCCCGAGGCTGTTGTCTCACTGGAAATAGAACATGCTTATCCTCCTTGCAAAATAACGTGGGCAGTCTATCGAACTGATGATTATAGAACATGGGTAGTCTATCTTACTGTCAATAGCATATAGGCAATCTATCATATTGAAAATAAAACATGGATATTATATTTTACTGATAATAGAACATGGGTAGTCTAAATATCATACTGACAGTAACACATGGATAGTCTATTTATCATACTGACAGTAACGCATGGGTAGTCTATCATACTGACAGTAACACATGGGTAGTCAATCATACTGACAGTAACACATGGGTAGTCAATCATACTGACAGTAACACATGGATAGTCTATCATATTGACAGTAACACATGGGTAGTCTATCATACAGACAGTAACACATGGCTAATCTATATATCATACTGACAGTAACACATGGGTAGTCTATCATACTGACAGTAACACATGGGTAGTCTATCATACAGACAGTAACACATGGGTAGTCTATATATCATACTGACAGTAACACATGGGTAGTCTATCATACTGACAGTAACACATGGGTAGTCTATCATACTGACAGTAACACATGGGTAGTCTATCATACTGACAGTAACACATGGGTAGTCTATCATACTGACAGTAACACATGGGTAGTCTATCATACTGACAGTAACACATGGCTAATCTATATATCATACTGACAGTAACACATGGGTAGTCTATCATACTGACAGTAACACATGGGTAGTCTATCATACAGACAGTAACACATGGCTAATCTATATATCATACTGACAGTAACACATGGGTAATCTGTCATACTGACAGTAACACATGGGTAGTCTATCATACAGACAGTAACACATGGGTAGTCTATCATACTGACAGTAACACATGGCTAATCTATATATCATACTGACAGTAACACATGGCTAATCTATATATCATACTGACAGTAACACATGGGTAGTCTATCATACTGACAGTAACACATGGGTAGTCTATCATACAGACAGTAACACATGGCTAATCTATATATCATACTGACAGTAACACATGGGTAGTCTGTCATACTGACAGTAACACATGGGTAGTCTATCATACAAGCAGTAACACATGAGTAGTCTATCTATCATACAGGCAGTAACACATGGATAGTCTATCATAAAGGCAGTAACACATGAGTAGTCTATCATACTGACAGTAACACATGGGTAGTCTATCATACAAGAAGTAACACATGGGTAGTCTGTCATACAGGCAATAACACATGAGTAGTCTATCATACTGACAGTAACACATGGGTAGTCTATCATACAGGCAGTAACACATGGGTAGTCTATCATACTGACAGTAATACATGGGTAGTCTATCATACTGACAGTAACACATAGGTAGTCTATATATCATATAGACTAACACATGGGTAGTCTATATATCATACAGGCAGTAACACATGGGTTGTCTATATATCATACAGGCAGTAACACATGGGTAGTCTATTTATCATACAGGCAGTAACACATGGGTAGTCTATATATCATACAGGCAGTAACACATGGGTAGTCTATATATCATACAGACAGTAACACATGGGTAGTCTATTTATCATACAGGCAGTAACACATGGGTAGTCTATATATCATACAGACAGTAACACATGGGTAGTCTATATATCATACTGACAGTAACACATGGGTAGTCTATATATCATACAGACAGTAACACATGGGTAGTCTATATATCATACAGACAGTAACACATGGGTAGTCTACATATCATACAGGCAGTAACACATGGGTAGTCTACATATCATACAGGCAGTAACACATGGGTAGTCTATATATCATACAGACAGTAACACATGGGTAGTCTATATATCATACAGACAGTAACACATGGGTAGTCTATATATCATACAGACAGTAACACATGGGTAGTCTATATATCATACAGACAGTAACACATGGGTAGTCTACATATCATACAGGCAGTAACACATGGGTAGTCTATATATCATACAGACAGTAACACATGGGTAGTCTATATATCATACAGACAGTAACACATGGGTAGTCTATATATCATACAGACAGTAACACATGGATAGTCTATATATCATACAGGCAGTAACACATGGGTAGTCTATATATCATACAGACAGTAACACATGGGTAGTCTATATATCATACAGACAGTAACACATGGATAGTCTATATATCATACAGGCAGTAACACATGGGTAGTCTATATATCATACAGGCAGTAACACATGGGTAGTCTATATATCATACATGCAGTAACACATGGGTAGTCTATATATCATACAGGCAGTAACACATGGGTAGTCTATATATCATACAGACAGTAACACATGGGTAGTCTATATATCATACAGACAGTAACACATGGGTAGTCTATTTATCATACAGGCAGTAACACATGGGTAGTCTATATATCATACAGACAGTAACACATGGGTAGTCTATATATCATACTGACAGTAACACATGGGTAGTCTATCATACTGACAGTAACACATGGGTAGTCTATATATCATACTGACAGTAACACATGGGTAGTCTATATATCATACTGACAGTAACACATGGGTAGTCTATATATCATACAGACAGTAACACATGGGTAGTCTATATATCATACAGACAGTAACACATGGGTAGTCTACATATCATACAGGCAGTAACACATGGGTAGTCTATATATCATACAGACAGTAACACATGGGTAGTCTACATATCATACAGACAGTAACACATGGGTAGTCTATATATCATACAGACAGTAACACATGGGTAGTCTATATATCATACAGGCAGTAACACATGGGTAGTCTATATATCATACAGACAGTAACACATGGGTAGTCTATATATCATACAGACCCCCTCTGCTGTGTGTCCACCGTGACGAGGTAGAGGGGCTTGTGCGTCCCAATGACCCCAAGAGCTATGCCGACGGTAGCACAGCTACTGGTAGGGCCACCCATGTCGGACAGGTCAAGGGAGAGGGACCAGACGAAGAGACACACAAACCTGCTGCCTTGTAGGTAGACTGGGGACAGTCAAAGGCTAGGGAAAGCACCCCAAATACATGCTTGTCGAAATCGGATGTACTGAGCCACAGGCTTGACAAAGCAGTGCAACGTGAAACCTGCTGCCTTGTAGGTAGACTTGGGACAGTCAAAGGCTAGGGAAAGCATCCCGAATAAATGCTTGTCGAAATCGGATGTACTGAGCCACAGGCTTGACAAAGCAGTGCAACGTAACTTAATTCATGATGTCACAAATCAAAATTAATCGATATGGTGCTAATCCCGTGAAGTCCCATCAGGCGGTGATAGTGCCGGGCCCCCTGCCTCGAGGGGGTCCACCCATGACTACTGGTGGTCACCTTCCCCTGTGCTGTGGAGTCAAGGCACAGAGGAGTAGGTTAAGAGCTATTGACCAAATACCCCGGACACTCAACATACTACAGTGGAATGCCGAAGGAGTTTACAAGAAGAAAGACTCCCTAACACAGCGTCTTCATAAAGATAGAATAGATGTGGCATGCATTCAAGAGACACACCTCAACGCCAATCACAAATTCTCAGTCAGAGGATATCAGGCCATACGTTTTGACCGCGAAGGACACAAAGGAGGAGTTCTAATACTTACACGAAATACAATACCTTGCAGCGAAGTATCTGTGATCTCTGACAACCAAACGGAAATTATAGGTGTTGATATAATGATAAAGGACGTGAAAATAAGAATCTACAATCTGTATAGCCCAGCAGATAAGGACCTTACACTCTCAAACATGAAAATAACTGACACAAACTGCATTATTGTCGGAGACTTTAATAGCCGTTCAGAAAGATGGGGATACCCAGATACTGACAAAAGAGGAGATGAATTGGAGGACTGGGAAATAGACTCAAATCTCCATCTACTCAACAAAGCGGATGACACACCGAGCTTCTACTCCAGAAGATGGCTTACCACTTCTACTCCAGACTTAGCTTTCTGCACAGGAGACATCCTCCACAAAATCGATCGCCATGTGCTGGACCAATTAGCAGGTAGTGACCACAGACCAATCAAGCTTGAAATGAATATGGAGTATGTTCCACAGGAGCAAAAGCCCTTGCCCCGCTGGAATTACAAACGAGCAGATTGGGACAGATTTGCCATACTAACAGACAAATATTGTGAAAACACAAATACACGATATGGCAACATAAAGCAAATGGTGGAAAGTCTAAACAGAGCGATAATACAGGCAGCCACTGAGTCCATTCCAAGAGGAGCGAGGAAAAATTACAAACCATACTGGACTGAAGAACTACAAAGTTTGGAGGACAAAGTTGAAGATGCCAGGAAGACAGCAGAGAGAGAACAAACAATTGAAGCAAACATCTCTCTCAAAGCCATCTCAGCAAAATATAAAAAGAACAATAAATCAAACAACAAGAGATTGTTGGAGGGAAAAAACAGAAAACCTGAATTTTGACAGGGATGGAAACAAACTATGGAAACTAGTGAAAGCCATGAACAATGAAGGACCTAGAAACAAACAAATAACAATTAAACAAGGAAATGCCTTGCTTACAGGCAAAAAGGCTGCAAATGCACTAATGGAACACTATGCAAATGCAAACCACATTGATATTACAACCGAACAGAAGAAAGCAATCAAAGACAAACAGATACATCATAGAAATACAGAGACAGCAGCAGAATATATGATGGCAAATCTAACAATGGAAGAAATGGAACAGGCAATGAATACCCTAAAAAAGAAGAAATCACCAGGAAAGGATGGAATCACAAATGAAATGCTAATAGGACTAGGCACCAAGGCAAAGAAGAAACTACTAGCAGTCCTAAATAACAGCTGGAAGAGAGGAATAGTCCCACAGGCATGGAAGGAAGCTATACTAATACCAGTCCCAAAGAAAGGAAAAGACCTGGAAGAACCAAATGGCTATCGACCTATCAGTCTACTGAGCTGTGTAGGAAAATTAATGGAACGCATTATCAATGGCAGGCTAACATGGCATCTGGAAGAAAACAAACTCTTAACACCATACCAAGCAGGATTCAGAAAATACAGATCCACTGAAGATCAAATAACCTATATAGCTCAGGAAATAGAGGATGCCTTCCAAGAGAAAAAGCACACACTAGCAGTCTGGATAGATTTAGAAAAAGCATTTGATAAAGTATGGAAGGAAGGACTGAAAGTAAAACTGCAAAACATGCATGTTTGTGGAAAAATGTATAAATGGATCAGCCACTACCTTGAGAACAGAACTGCCCGGACAAAAGTACAAGGACAAACAAGCAAAATGATGCTGCTGGAGCAAGGTGTCCCCCAAGGAGGAGTTCTTTCACCAACATTATTCCTAGCATATATAAATGACATCACAGAAAATTTTCCAGCCAGAGTACACACATCCTCCTTTGCAGATGACCTAGCCATATGGACATCTGAAGAATATATTAGTACAGCTAACAGCAGAATACAGCAAGCCTTATTAGCGCTAGAGGACTGGTCAAAATCATGGCTAGTGAAGATAAGTGAGGAGAAAACAACATGCACAGTGTTCTCCCTCTCAAATAAAACTCAGCAACCTAAGCTGGTATTGAATGGAAAAATATTGCGCCATGAAGAAAATCCAAACTATCTAGGAGTCACCTTGATCGTCGCCTGACATGGAAGACACAGGTTGAGAAAAATCGAACAAGAGCAAGGCAGAGAATGGCAATCATGAAAAAGCTTGCTGGTACAACGTGGGGAGCAGATGAGAAAGTTCTCAAGAAGTTATATACTGGACGGGTGAGGCCAGTACTGGAATATGGCATTGCAGCTTGGGCAACAGCAGCTAAGTCAAACTTTAACAAAATAAGTAGAGTCCAAAACCAAGGAATGCGAATCATAACTGGAAGCCTGAAGACAACGCCTATTAATGAACTAGAAAAGATCACTTGTTTACAACCAATGCAGGATAGAAGAGATAGCAGAGCCCAGCAACAAGCAGAAAAATTTAGAAGATTGACAGACCACCCTATGTACAACAGATTTAATGGTTTTGGAAAGGGAAGACTGAAGCGTAGCAACTTTGTAGAAACTGCAAAACGAAGGATTAGGGCAGATCCTATACTTAACATATCAACAGTCAAGCCCATACACAATGCACACAACTTCCCAGCTTGGAGACAACAGCAACTGCCTGAGATGATAGAAAACATTCCTGGTATTGAGAAAAAGAACACTCAGCATGAAACCGAAAGAAGAGAAATAACCCTAAACTACATAAAAGAACATTACCCAAGCAGGAATTGGACCCATGCATATACAGATGGATCAGCCAAAAATTCAATAGAGAATGGAGGAGGAGGAATTCTTCTAAATTTAAAAAATGGAGTGAAAAAAACACATTCAATGGCAACTGGAAAATTTTCAAGTAACTTCAAAGCGGAGGTAGAGGCTTTGAAAACTGCAGCAGAAATGCTCCTGATGGAGGAAAATAAAGAGAAGCAAATAGCTATCTTCACAGATGCAAAGTCAGCTGTCTCAATACTCAAGAGCAATAACAGCACAGAACTAACTGACCTAAGAGCAGCACTCCATGGTCTATGCCAGAAATCCAAAAAAGTTATAATACAGTGGATCCCATCACATTGCAGTATACCTGGAAATGAAGAGGCTGACAGACTGGCAAAAGAGGGCGGACGACTACCACAGCCTGACATAGACATAACCTATAATGAGGCAAAGAGGTTGATAAAAAGCACTTATAGAACCAAATGGGAATCTGAGCATCCAGGCCATCAGAAGGATGATGCATATTACAAACTGGACCGAAGAGAACAAGTAGCAATCTTCAGGCTCCGCACAGGACATAACAGGCTGAAATACCACTTGTTCAATAAACTAAAGATAGGAGATACTGATGAATGTAATTGTAGAACTGGAAAAATGACAGCAAAACATTTGCTGCAGGATTGCCCAACGTATGCAGAACAGAGAAAGATATTTTGGCCCACACTTGCTTCATTTGAGGACAAGCTCTATGGAGATATCAACAAGCTCAAGTTGACCGCAGCTTACTTTAACTACATACAGGTTGACATTTAAAGGTGCATGAAGACCCAGAGGCATGAAATGAAATATTGCTTGGATAGCAAATCCATTATGTGGAAAGTCCAAATCGAAAGCTCGCTGTGTGGGCTTCATAAAAGGTGGAAAAGTGTCCTAGTGGCACGAAATGGAATATTGCTTGATAGCAAATCCATTACGTGGAAAGTCCGAATCAAAAGCCCATTGTGTGGGCTTCATAAAAGGTGGAAAAGTGTCCTAGTGGCATGAAATGGAATATTGCTTGGATAGCAAATCCATTACGTGGAAAGTCCGAATCGAAAGCTCACTGTGTGGATGTCATCTGCAGACTGCATACTTCTGGTTTCCGGAAGAACAGCCTATGGTGAACGGAAGGCCCAATATACGGAAGTGAGGCTAAGCAGCCATGTGCAGGACGTGACGATTCCTTGGGTGAGCCCAGTACCAGAGCGCTATGTATCGGCTCTGCAAGTATGGAAGCCTCCTTGGATGGCGGGGAATGCCCATGGTCTGCCCCTGCCTTCCCTTGAGGGCTGACCAGGATCTTTGGCTGTTCTATATGGACCAGCTGGGATGGGGGATAACACCACAACAGTGAGAGTCAAACGTCCTAAGAAACCCCCGGGAAGGTTAACCCGGTCAACAAATGCCCGCAGAAGTCGGATGTGTCGGCCTAACGGCGCAAGAACGCAGCTCTGCTGTAAACAGGCACAACGCAATCGCATCCGAAAAAAAACTCCGGATGAACGAAGAAGAAGAAGAAGATATCATACAGACAGTAACACATGGGTAGTCTATTTATCATACAGGCAGTAACACATGGGTAGTCTATATATCATACAGACAGTACACATGGGTAGTCTATATATCATACTGACAGTAACACATGGGTAGTCTATCATACTGACAGTAACACATGGGTAGTCTATATATCATACTGACAGTAACACATGGGTAGTCTATATATCATACTGACAGTAACACATGGGTAGTCTATATATCATACAGACAGTAACACATGGGTAGTCTATATATCATACATACAGTAACACATGGGTAGTCTATATATCATACAGACAGTAACACATGGGTAGTCTACATATCATACAGGCAGTAACACATGGGTAGTCTATATATCATACAGACAGTAACACATGGATAGTCTATATATCATACAGACAGTAACACATGGATAGTCTATATATCATACAGGCAGTAACACATGGGTAGTCTATATATCATACAGGCAGTAACACATGGATAGTCTATTTATCATACTGACAGTAACGCATGGGTAGTCTATCATACTGACAGTAACACATGGGTAGTCAATCATACTGACAGTAACACATGGGTAGTCAATCATACTGACAGTAACACATGGATAGTCTATCATATTGACAGTAACACATGGGTAGTCTATCATACAGACAGTAACACATGGCTAATCTATATATCATACTGACAGTAACACATGGGTAGTCTATCATACTGACAGTAACACATGGGTAGTCTATCATACAGACAGTAACACATGGGTAGTCTATATATCATACTGACAGTAACACATGGGTAGTCTATCATACTGACAGTAACACATGGGTAGTCTATCATACTGACAGTAACACATGGGTAGTCTATCATACTGACAGTAACACATGGGTAGTCTATCATACTGACAGTAACACATGGGTAGTCTATCATACTGACAGTAACACATGGCTAATCTATATATCATACTGACAGTAACACATGGGTAGTCTATCATACTGACAGTAACACATGGGTAGTCTATCATACAGACAGTAACACATGGCTAATCTATATATCATACTGACAGTAACACATGGGTAATCTGTCATACTGACAGTAACACATGGGTAGTCTATCATACAGACAGTAACACATGGGTAGTCTATCATACTGACAGTAACACATGGCTAATCTATATATCATACTGACAGTAACACATGGCTAATCTATATATCATACTGACAGTAACACATGGGTAGTCTATCATACTGACAGTAACACATGGGTAGTCTATCATACAGACAGTAACACATGGCTAATCTATATATCATACTGACAGTAACACATGGGTAGTCTGTCATACTGACAGTAACACATGGGTAGTCTATCATACAAGCAGTAACACATGAGTAGTCTATCTATCATACAGGCAGTAACACATGGATAGTCTATCATAAAGGCAGTAACACATGAATAGTCTATCATACTGACAGTAACACATGGGTAGTCTATCATACAAGAAGTAACACATGGGTAGTCTGTCATACAGGCAATAACACATGAGTAGTCTATCATACTGACAGTAACACATGGGTAGTCTATCATACAGGCAGTAACACATGGGTAGTCTATCATACTGACAGTAATACATGGGTAGTCTATCATACTGACAGTAACACATAGGTAGTCTATATATCATATAGACTAACACATGGGTAGTCTATATATCATACAGGCAGTAACACATGGGTTGTCTATATATCATACAGGCAGTAACACATGGGTAGTCTATTTATCATACAGGCAGTAACACATGGGTAGTCTATATATCATACAGGCAGTAACACATGGGTAGTCTATATATCATACAGACAGTAACACATGGGTAGTCTATTTATCATACAGGCAGTAACACATGGGTAGTCTATATATCATACAGACAGTAACACATGGGTAGTCTATATATCATACTGACAGTAACACATGGGTAGTCTATATATCATACAGACAGTAACACATGGGTAGTCTATATATCATACAGACAGTAACACATGGGTAGTCTACATATCATACAGGCAGTAACACATGGGTAGTCTACATATCATACAGGCAGTAACACATGGGTAGTCTATATATCATACAGATAGTAACACATGGTAGTCTATATATCATACAGACAGTAACACATGGGTAGTCTATATATCATACAGACAGTAACACATGGGTAGTCTATATATCATACAGACAGTAACACATGGGTAGTCTACATATCATACAGGCAGTAACACATGGGTAGTCTATATATCATACAGACAGTAACACATGGGTAGTCTATATATCATACAGACAGTAACACATGGGTAGTCTATATATCATACAGACAGTAACACATGGATAGTCTATATATCATACAGGCAGTAACACATGGGTAGTCTATATATCATACAGACAGTAACACATGGGTAGTCTATATATCATACAGACAGTAACACATGGATAGTCTATATATCATACAGGCAGTAACACATGGGTAGTCTATATATCATACAGGCAGTAACACATGGGTAGTCTATATATCATACATGCAGTAACACATGGGTAGTCTATATATCATACAGGCAGTAACACATGGGTAGTCTATATATCATACAGACAGTAACACATGGGTAGTCTATATATCATACAGACAGTAACACATGGGTAGTCTATTTATCATACAGGCAGTAACACATGGGTAGTCTATATATCATACAGACAGTAACACATGGGTAGTCTATATATCATACTGACAGTAAACACATGGGTAGTCTATCATACTGACAGTAACACATGGGTAGTCTATATATCATACTGACAGTAACACATGGGTAGTCTATATATCATACTGACAGTAACACATGGGTAGTCTATATATCATACAGACAGTAACACATGGGTAGTCTATATATCATACAGACAGTAACACATGGGTAGTCTAACATATCATACAGGCAGTAACACATGGGTAGTCTATATATCATACAGACAGTAACACATGGGTAGTCTACATATCATACAGACAGTAACACATGGGTAGTCTATATATCATACAGACAGTAACACATGGGTAGTCTATATATCATACAGGCAGTAACACATGGGTAGTCTATATATCATACAGACAGTAACACATGGGTAGTCTATATATCATACAGACAGTAACACATGGGTAGTCTATTTATCATACAGGCAGTAACACATGGGTAGTCTATATATCATACAGACAGTAACACATGGGTAGTCTATATATCATACTGACAGTAACACATGGGTAGTCTATCATACTGACAGTAACACATGGGTAGTCTATATATCATACTGACAGTAACACATGGGTAGTCTATATATCATACTGACAGTAACACATGGGTAGTCTATATATCATACAGACAGTAACACATGGGTAGTCTATATATCATACAGACAGTAACACATGGGTAGTCTATATATCATACAGACAGTAACACATGGGTAGTCTACATATCATACAGGCAGTAACACTTGGGTAGTCTATATATCATACAGACAGTAACACATGGATAGTCTATATATCATACAGACAGTAACACATGGATAGTCTATATATCATACAGGCAGTAACACATGGGTAGTCTATATATCATACAGGCAGTAACACATGGGTAGTCTATATATCATACAGGCAGTAACACATGGGTAGTCTATATATCATACAGACAGTAACACATGGGTAGTCTATATATCATACAGACAGTAACACATGGGTAGTCTATATATCATACAGACAGTAACACATGGGTAGTCTACATATCATACAGGCAGTAACACATGGGTAGTCTATCATACAGGCAGTAACAATGGGTAGTCTATCATAAGGCAGTAACAATGGGTAGTCTATTATACAGGCAGTAACACATGGGTAGTCTATAATACAGGCAGTAACAATGGGTAGTCTATCATATTGACAGTAACACATGCGTAGTCTATCATACTGGCAGTAGCACAAAGTGGAAGGGGGGGGGGGGGGGGGTTATCTTATTTATAATAGAACAAGGGTAGTCTGTCTTACTGATAATAGAACATAGGTAGTCTAACTGAAAATAGAACGTGGGTAGTCTTATCTAACAGGCTGTGGAACATAAATAGTCTATCTTACTGTCTATATAAGCTGGGTAATCTATCTTACTGTCTATATAAGCTGGGTAATCTATCTTACTGGCTATATAAGCTGGGTAATCTATCTTACTGACTGGCTACATAAGCTGGGTAATCTATCTTACTGGCTACATAAGCTGGGTAATCTATCTTACTGGCTATATAAGCTGGGTAATCTATCTTACTGGCTACATAAGCTGGGTAATCTATCTTACTGGCTACATAAGCTGGGTAAACTATCTTACTGGCTACATAAGCTGGGTAATCTATCTTACTGGCTACATAAGCTGGGTAATCTATCTTACTGGCTACATAAGCTGGGTAATCTATCTTACTGGCTATATAAGCTGGGTAATCTATCTTACTGGCTACATAAGCTGGGTAATCTATCTTACTGGCTACATAAGCTGGGTAATCTATCTTACTGTCTATATAAGCTGGGTAATCTATCTTACTGTCTATATAAGCTGGGTAATCTATCTTACTGTCTATATAAGCTGGGTAATATATCTTACTGACTGGCTACATAAGCTGGGTAAACTATCTTACTGGCTACATAAGCTGGGTAATCTATCTTACTGGCTACATAAGTTGGGTAAACTATCTTACTGTCTACATAAGCTGGGTAAATCTATCTTACTGGCTACATAAGCTTGGGTAATCTATCTTACTGGCTACATAAGTTGGGTAATCTATCTTACTGGCTACATAAGTTGGGTAAATCTATCTTACTGGCTACATAAGTTGGGTAAATCTATCTTACTGGCTACATAAGTTGGGTAAATCTATCTTACTGGCTACATAAGTTGGGTAAACTATCTTACTGGCTACATAAGTTGGGTAAACTATCTTACTGGCTACATAAGTTGGGTAATCTATCTTACTGGCTACATAAGTTGGGTAATCTATCTTACTGGCTACATAAGTTGGGTAAATTATCTTACTGGCTACATAAGTTGGGTAATCTATCTTACTGGCTACATAAGTTGGGTAAACTATCTTACTGGCTACATAAGTTGGGTAAATTATCTTACTGGCTACATAAGTTGGGTAAACTATCTTACTGGCTACATAAGCTTGGGTAAACTATCTTACTGGCTACATAAGTTGGGTAATCTATCTTACTGGCTACATAAGTTGGGTAAATCTATCTTACTGGCTACATAAGTTGGGTAAACTATCTTACTGTCTACATAAGCTTGGGTAAATCTATCTTACTGGCTACATAAGTTGGGTAAATCTATCTTACTGGCTACATAAGTTGGGTAAATCTATCTTACTGGCTACATAAGCTGGGTAAACTATCTTACTGGCTACATAAGTTGGGTAATCTATCTTACTGGCTACATAAGCTGGGTAAATCTATCTTACTGGCTACATAAGTTGGGTAAACTATCTTACTGGCTACATAAGCTTGGGTAACTATCTTACTGGCTACATAAGTTGGGTAAATCTATCTTACTGGCTACATAAGCTTGGGTAAACTATCTTACTGGCTACATAAGTTGGGTAAACTATCTTACTGACTGGCTACATAAGCTGGGTAAACTATCTTACTGGCTACATAAGTTGGGTAAACTATCTTACTGACTGGCTACATAAGCTGGGTAATCTATCTTACTGACTGGCTACATAAGCTGGGTAAACTATCTTACTGGCTACATAAGTTGGGTAAACTATCTTACTGACTGGCTACATAAGCTGGGTAAACTATCTTACTGGCTACATAAGTTGGGTAAACTATCTTACTGACTGGCTACATAAGCTGGGTAAATAATCTTACTGGCTACATAAGTTGGGTAAACTATCTTACTGACTGGCTACATAAGCTGGGTAAACTATGTTACTGTCTACATAAGCTGGGTAAATTATCTTACTGGCTATATAAGTTGGGTAAACTATCTTACTGGCTACATAAGCTGGGTAAACTATCTTACTGGCTACATAAGTTGGGTAAACTATCTTACTGGCTACATAAGCTGGGTAATCTATTTTACAGTGGCTGTTTTCTTGCTACCTCCTGATGTATATTTAATACCTCTTTCAGATACAATGTCTTCATATATTGTGTCCATTATTTTACTTTGATGAATACTTTCTGGTATATGGGTCTAGCACCATATTCCCAATGCTCGTTAGGGCGTGTAAAAATATCCTTTACTTTAAACTTTACCTTCTCTAGTGATTTGGCCAGCATTTTTATCACCTTTATGTCTGAATGATACAATCCTGAGGAATTATTGCCCCTTCTTCTTGTCAGTTTTTAGCACTGTACCGCCTGAATCCTGGATGTTTGATGTCTTACCCTCTTTCAGGATGTCTGTCAATGTAAATGCCAGAATGGTGGTTGGACAAACATTGCTTTGCCTGGCTTTTGTCTACTTTTTTTTTTTAAACGCAAGATAGAGAAGCACCACATCCCGAAATTGCTGTATAATAAGTAGCTTCGTGCGCGCGCAAAAATGCCGCGCGTTCTTCAGCCGTCGAGGCAAGTGGATTGTCCTGAAAGCGGCAGGATTTACTGTCAAATACCGCTTGAGTATTTATTAAGCTAACTGACATGTAATGAGAGTATAATTACTGCAGCGACGGGCCTCAGCTAAGGCGCGAGATAATTGACAATTTTGCCTCGAGGCTTTCAAAATCGTGTGCAGTAATTATAGTCTCACGCAGTGCAAAAAAAGAGCTTTATATCTATAGACCTTTTGAATCTCTATGACATTCTGGTGATTGCCCCGAAGAAAGTGACAATTACTTCAAGGCATTCGTTTCTATTCAGGACTGAAGTGAAGACGATAACCTGTTCGCGAGGCAAGACACCTGTTTGAGTGGTTCCCGAGCGAGATGTAGAGAATGCCGACCAGTCCACAGAATGCGGCGTGCCTGTTTAGTTGATTCTCAATCGCTGAAAAAAGTAATAGTTTATGGGAGAATACACCAGTTTCGTGTGTTGGTCGCAATTACATGAAGAAAATGTTAAGTAGCTAATGATGCAAAGACGAGAAAAGGCCAGCTAGTTCATAGATATACTTGTCTCGTGTATGAAAAAAAGTGCTAAATTTGTCTTGAATACAGACGTATATTTGGCGAATAAAAAATAGAGTGAATGGCCCTGTTACACACGCCTGGATGCGCATTGGGTACGTGGTCCTGTCTTCTTAAGCCCATTATCCAGTAATGGAGCACGAGCCCTCAATCCAAGCCGTCATATCCTCTTTCAACCCCCTCCTTATACGTTATCTGTTGGGGTATCATCCTTGCACTCCGGACAAGTCCATAGGTGCTCAGATGCCCCCTCCCCAACACATGTATCAGCGTCCAGTGGCTAATAGTGCCTGTACTGTATTGGTTGCCGGACCCCTCGTTCTCCCGATGAGCCTCTCGTGTCTAGCCGTGACAATTCTTACTCCCGAGTCTACTACCATTTTGGACAACGATGTGGATTCACTGGCATCAAAGTCCTTCGTTCACGACATCTCTCTAAGGACATTAATAACATCGGCACCATCCATGGACAGGCCATCTGCTAGGGATGCAGAGCCAGCAAGTGTATCACCTCGTTCTCAGCTCCATGTCTTTCCCATACCATAATCTCTCTCTTAATCTCAATTTCGTTGTTTCTAGGTCTTCCTATTTTACTTCGACCTTCTGTGTTATAGACAAGCGACTGTCTAGTTATACTGCTATCAGATTTTCTCGATGTTTGTTCTACTCAGCGGCGGGGCCGTGTCCTTACCGCTTCCTTCATTGGTATGTGTTTAGTTCACTCCATGGACCAAGCTGTTCTTGAATGAAGACATACTTTTGGGGCATACCATTGGGGTGTACTGGGTATATGGTGCTGGCCCTATATTTATATATGGGGCGCTCGAGGGGTGATGTCACCGGTATCACCACGGCCGCCTTTACTTCCTGTAACCATTTCTTGGTATCCGTTTTACGCTGGGTCGATCTGGGATCTCTGGGAATTTT
>JACEFZ010028188.1:0-145000 GCA_014155875.1 Cepaea nemoralis
TCTGAGATATGATACAGTTTCTGATGTGTGATAAAGTTTCTGAGACATGATACAGTTTCTGAGATAGTATACAGTTTCTGAGATATTACATAGTTTCTGAGATATTGTGACATAATGTCCCAGTTCGCGCCAGCTTACAGACGATTATTAATAGCGGTTCTTGGAAGGACTGATTTCATGTGTGAGAGACTGGCACTACCTTGTATGGGAAGGAATGCCCGCACTCAGATAGAGGCAAGGAATGTGCCCATAGCTCAGAATAGCCTGGAATAATCTGGTAAAACTTCCAGGCGGGACCAGCCATATTCACTTGAGTCTAGCAGTTCGAACCATGTAGACGTGTTTTTTCCCGGGAGGGGTAGCCCTTTGTAGGGGGCAAATTTTCGCCTCTCTGTTGCATTGGTGAGCATAATTATGTTTTTTTGAATGATAAGATTTGTGTTAACTATTTAATACAATCTTTGTTGATATGAAAAGTCATACTACATGTCAATGTATGTATTTTGGTGGACTTTGCTACGGCATCATTACTTCTGTAAGAAAGCCGGCCTGAGATTTGAACGTCTATACCAATGTCCTATATCCCTATGCTTACAATTCTTATCCCATTCTTATCATGCTGTGATCACTACTTCATCTTCTTTTGAAGAGTATGATGTCTCTGTAAATTCTGTACTGTGTCTGCAGAGGTCAATCTATCTTCAACTTTGGTTCACTCCCAATTCAGGGAAGAACTTCGCTTTACTTGACTTATGCCTGGTAGAGTGTTCAGGTGTTATATAATGCCTTTGTAAAAGATTCAGTTACTGTACGCACCTATATATATATTGTGTGTGTGAATCTTTACTTTATCTGTGTGCAGAATATGCCGGGGGCAGAAAATATATTTGGTGTGTATGACAGCCTGGGGTCACAGATAAGACACCCCATTGCTTTTGTCGGATTGGTGGATCATGTATGTCGTGGCTCAATCACATTTATGAGAACGGTTCACATACCTCAATACTCATTTTTTTCCTGCCGTAACTCGGGCAGTGTTTGCCACTTGCCACAATGACAAGTCATTGGCGCCAAGATTTCCACCCCTTCGATTTTAATCACACACCCCACCCCGTGCATGTTGTATAACAGATTGTGTACTCCCCATATAGAGGAGTGTTTGTATGTGGGAGAATATATCTCCATTTGGTATCTGTGATGTCCTGTTCGGTGAGGTTGGTAGAGTGTTCATATTGCCGCCCCACTTTCCCGCCAAATAGACCCATACGTTACAGGCGCACAGGTGATACCATTTCAGGATAGGGGGATTATCCTCCACCTATATGTTCCGGTGTTGTCTCTGTGAGTCTTATGAGCTCACTTACTAAGCTAGATTATTCATAGCTTGTCATTTTTGATTTGCAGGCAAATGAGGCAACCGACGGGGAACAGTTTGGTCTGATATTTGGCTAGATCTAAGCCGTTTTTTTTGTCTACACCATCTTGATGATTTTTTTTCCAAGTCAAAACAGTATTGGCTTGGGTGTGCAGAGGAGAATCAGTCTGTACTTAGGGACCTCCGTCATTCCTTCCAATTACTGGGAGGCCGGGGGAAATAATCCCACTATTTTTCATCAAGACCTGGACGAAACTCCAGACGGAGTTATCTCCATTTTTGGTTCAACTCCTCATGGCAGGTGAGAGAGATGGCGCCCATTTTATCCCTGTAATATCAGGAAGTATATTCTGCAACTTATGGACTGGAGGTGTCTCTCGATGTGAAGAGTCATACTTATTGGAGTGAACTTCGAAACCAGCACGGATCTTCCTGTGGTACAATGTCCCACTGCGACATTGTGGATTCCTCTTTTTCTTGCGACGAAGCAGGTACCCATTTATATTCCGGGAAGCCGCATATCGATGTTCAAGCTAGAGATGACACTAACGCATAGAGAGTTCTTCGTTCGCTGGAAACTCCAGCAACTTTGTTGAGAGTCTGTGCTTTATTCTTCCAGAATGTTGGGAGAGGGGCTTCTTATCTTCCTGGGGAATCAGGGAAGTTATAGATATGCCGCAGTCACAGATGGAATGGTTCTTTTCTTCTGAGAGGTCGTCATAGTCTTCAGTTTATATGAACCCAGCTACACTTCTCTAGGGTTGTTAAATGTCGTGCTGAGACATTTGAGACTTCAATCGTTTTCCCAGATTACGCATGCACGTCTTACCAATTACTGGAAATCAACTGGAGAGATTCAACTGGCTTTCTGACCCATACTCAGGGATAGTCCTTCCTTTATCAACAACTCCAGTACGTCGTTGGAGCATTCGTGCTACAACTTGTCCTAACTGATGGACGTTTTTATCAAGGGTTGCAATCCCTTATTTTATGCAGATATAGTTTTATCCTCTCGAAACCAAGTCCAGATTGAGTGATCCAGACTTCAAGTCATGCACCATCATCAATTTTATAGAAGGGACCATTTGAGAACAGTTCCTCTTTTTTTGTTGGTCAATCATGACTGACTTTTATCAATAACAACGATCCGCATCACATTACCTTGATCAGTATCCAGAGAACCTTTGTTTACCTCAGTGCACAGTGTGGAGTTTGGTCAAAATTAGGATGGGAGAGCCCAGCTGTTTTAGCGGTAGAAGAGGAAGAGGAGTAGGGTAGAACAGTATAAGTGTCATCATCGAACTGTTGGTGTGGGAGAAGAAAGACAGTGTAGAGAAGCCCGGTGTGGAGGGACTCTACATTCTCCTGATGTTTTTAGATTATCAGTACATACATTATTTGAGAATGTATATTTTTGGTTGATGTTTATATAGAGTGTACGGGAGACAGAGTCTCGTGTTTCCAACTTATGAGAGTCTGGCAATAAACATATATGTTCGTCAGGAGAGTTTTTCATTGTCTACGTGACCAGTGTTACACTGTTTGTTGTCGTAGAGAAATGTGCTACTGTGTGTATATATATATATATATATATATATCTGCAGAGAATCCAGTGGGAGGTCGACCAACACACAGTCTCAGATATTTTATTCAAGGATAACAACTTGATAGAGATCTGTGGTTAAGTGGCCTATTCTCTGTTTTAGTCTTCAGGAAAGTAGTTTACCTTGTAATGTGGGTGGGGTCTATTCGACCATCATCCCATTCTTCTTTCAAAAGAGCCAATAACTACTCTATTCCTGGAGTCTTTTTAGGAAAGAAACTGTCTCGAATCAACTGCCTGTTCGGCGAACCTGAGGGACCAAATGAATCATATACCCTAGACTTTCTTTCAGCCCATTGTATATGGTGCTCACACTTATTATCCCACAGATATGATACATTTTCTGAGATATTATACAGATTCTGAGACATGATACAGTTTCTAAGATATTACATAGTTTCTGAGATATGATACATTTTCTGAGATATTATACAGTTTCTGAGACATGATACAGTTTCTGAGATACTATACAGTTTCTGAGATATTATACAGTTTCTGAGATATTATACAGTTTCTAAGATATTATACAGTTTCTGAGACATGATACAGTTTCTGAGATATTATACAGTTTCTGAGATATTATACAGTTTCTGAGAAATTATACAATTTCTGAGACATGATACAGTTTCTGAGATGTTATACAGTTTCTGAGATATTATACAGTTTCTGAGATATTATACAGTTTCTGAGACATGATACAGTTTCTGAGACATAATACAGTTTCTGAGACATGATACATTTTATGAGCCAGATGTCTTGCATATTTAGATCTTTAAAAATGTCGGTATTTTCATTCTTATTTGTTTACGATATTCCAGAAACGTCTTTTCACGTGTAAACTTAAAAGGTCAAATTGAAGGGAGCACGTGTTTTTCATGCAGCATGATCCCACACTCGGCCTGCGTAGTTTACTGCAGAGGAAAGAGGACACCAAACACATCTAGAACAAGACAAGCTGCAGAAGCTGCCGGATCAGCAAAGCAATGCGGACAGCCGGTCAGAGTTTCGATCCCAGATCAGTTGCCGACCAAGGCCTGGTGTGCCCTGTCTTGACATTTAACTCTCTCTAGATTGCATTTGCTCACACCAGGATAATGCTTGCATTCTCCTATTTGCACTCGTCCGTTTGACGCCGTGGGCACAAAATGAGATGTCGGGTTTTGTGAGCGTTGCCCAACAATCAGAGCTAACAGAAAAGTTTGTATCATGACAAGCTTCTACAGAAAAAGAAAAAGATCATAAAAGTGCTCATTGTGTTGATTACTCTCCACTGTGTCTGAATCCTTCAGAGATTTGTCATTATTATGCTTAACCACATTTAAAGGTCCCGCATGCAATAATGTTATATCCCCCATCAAATATTAAACGACCTGGGCCATACAAATTAACGACACGAAATGCTTTGATCAACTAGAACAACTCATTATATCCCCAAATGAAATCGTAATAATAATAATAATGATATTGAATTAGTGGCACATGAAAGGGCGGCTAAATCCCTTGAACAATCAAGGCATTGTAGATTCACGTCCGGAACAACTGATTATAGATCAATAGTTTAGTTGCCTGTCCAAGCACAGCGGTAATGTTCAGAGGTGTTGTCTTCGATTTATCTCCAGTGGGCATATTAAATAACCCTAGTTCAGCTTAAACATATTCTTCTGTTCTTTTTTTTTTTTTTCGTCCTTTATTCCTGTTTGGGGCACATGCCCTCTACCATCTCATCCGAAATTGCCCTATCTGTAGCTATCTTATACATCTTCGCCCATGTCTTCCATATGTTATTCATTTCTGTCTGATTTCTTTCTACGTTAGCTGTTAGGTCTTCCTTTATTTCTCTTAGAGATCAACATGGTCGCTGGGCTTAATGCGCTTGTGTTTAAATTTCCGTTGCGCTGACAGGCGGGGTAAAAAGTTCAACGGCTGTACCTGATTAGTTGGACTTCAACGTTGACTCCTCGTTAAGAAAAGCAATGGCAAACTGCTCAACGTAAAATTGTTTAGAAAATCAACGTGGGCTCTTGTGTTTGTCGCAATGTCCTGAAAAACATATGCAATATCTTTACTTTCTATTTCTCAAGAGAAAGGCGTTTTTAGTTTTACTATTCTTGGGTTTTCTCCATGTTCCTGTCCGAACGACAGTAGCTTTTCTCCAACTCTCGATTCACCGGTATGTCAAAACAAGTGTATGTTGTTGAATTTAAACCTCAAGCACCTCAAACAGTATGTTGTACGATTTGTTGACCGGGTTAACCTTCCCATTGTTTATTACCATTGCTTGAATTATTTATCATTTATCTTATAGCTTTAGTTTATGGTGAGTGATTTCTGCAGTACGTACCTGGCGAGATGCAGCGAAATATTCCAAGCAATAAAATGTGCAATCTATTGTTTGTAATTTCATTATTCAAATTCGTTACTGCACACATTGGTTCGAATTACTTTAATTTGTTTTCTAATGCTTTGCCAGATGAACTTATCACTATAATGAATATATGTAATTAAGGACACTCGAATGTCAACAAGCCGGGGATAATACACGTTAGAGTTGTCTTGCCTTAGCTGGCAACGGTCATCTATTGCATACAATGCCTTGTGGTGTAGGGCAGGGGTGGGGGGAAGAAACGAGCAAGGGGGAGGGGGGGGTGTGAGTGGGGTCTTGAGCCTGAACGATTAAGGCCGCCTAGGTAGTCCGGTCGCCGCAAATTGTGCAGGTTAGGGTTTTCTTTTTGCCCCGATAGAAAAACAACATCCACACTTTACCGAGAATTCGAACATGTGTTTCCTAAAGAAGGGCCGGGCATTCTCTCCACTCGACCAGTCGCTCCTTGACAGCATAAAAATAAAGGGCTCCTGGGCAAATATGACATAAATCCGTGTTCCTGTGATAATAAACCCACACATGGGAAAATATCGGCAGTCTTGTATAGGACTAACTCGAAACAGAAAAAAGAAATGAAAGAATATCAAAAAACACACACACACACACACACACACACACACACACACACACACACACACACACACACACACACACACACACACACACACACACACACACACACACACAAACGGACCTCATTTATAACCCACGCTGCAGAAACAGGTTGAACGAGGCCGAATTTTTATTTCTTTCCCCCGCAAATACAGAGCAGAGATTAAAAATACTCCTCCACGGTGCAAGCACTACAGGAGGCTTCCAGCCGTCATAAGTGGACCCTCTTCCCCAAATGTTTCTACCTGTCACGAAAAACACCGTGATTAACCAGTGATGACAATAAAAGGCGTTCGGATTAGCGACATGTTCGAGGCCACAGGTTGTTTCAACAAATACAGAAAAAAACAGTCTGGGTTGCAGCTGCACGTGTTCACATCTGGTCGGCAAAACAGGAACATTCGATGGTGAGTGAGATGAATCAATACACCACTTTGACAGTTCATAAACCGTAATATAGTAGAATTGCCCGGCTCGGGACATGAAACAGTCCCGTCTGTCATTTAGAGTTTCCGGACATCAAGTGAAATGGCGGCTGTGATTGTCACCACTCGACAGAAGATTGGCGGCTTGTTATTGAAAACTGTTGTTGGGACCATACAGGAACTCGCTAGCTTGTTTTGGGAGTCAAAACAAGTGATGACAACTCTGACATTGATTGAGCCAGGGAAGATAGATTCTTGACAAGGGATGATCTGCCCAAAATAACACCTGTGTGGACATAAAGAATAACGTCACGTGACCAATTTTAGGCGTTTGCCAAAAACCCGATTTGGGGACAACTAGTGTAACTCGAAACGTTGATCTAGGTAGACGTGCTTTGGCACAGCAGTTAGGGAGTTAAGAACAACTAACGTGTGCGGGATTAATTAGATTTATTTTACACGTGTCTGTCATGGCAAACTTAGATGTGATTGAGTAAACTGCAGTGCCGTATAAGGTAGAACCTATTATATAATTAGTTCTAATTAATATAGGCAGTAACCTTGTTAAAACTAGAGTGTGATGATTAGCACTGTTAGTGGAAAACTAGTTAGAGTAGTGAAGTGATAATTGGCTCAGCTAGGATGAATAGGATAGCGGGGTGATATTTGGAGAGATTTAAGATGGACTGGGAGATGGGGAAAGTGTCCAATGGGGGGATCTTTCAGTGTGTTGCCCACTGAGGTTTTGCACTCTGTTATGGTCTTTCCTTGTCATCGCCTGATTCGGACGTAGGTGAGGAGCTAATATGCTCTATGACAGAGTTTAGTTAGCTGTAAAATAACTGAGCAAGGCAATAGGCTTACACTCAGCCGGTAGGATCAGTGACTAGTACTATCACCAGATGTGTTGTTTCTCTCAGCCGGTGGGATCAGTGACTAGTACTATCACCAGATGTGTTGTTTCTCTCAGCCGGTAGGATCAGTGACTAGTACTATCACCAGATGTGTTGTTTCTCTCACAGGTTCCCTACCAGCTACGAGGAAGCTCAACACTGGTTTAGAAAAGGTTCAACTCCCACTTGAAAGAACCTCGTTGAACGGTATAATGTTTCTTACGGAAATTAAATAACGCTTGAAGGAAGATGGTTTACCTATGATGGGCGATGATTGTTGATGCATCACACAGCATAAGAACATTGGTAACTAAACAAGAACATTAAAATATAATAGTCACATGGTGTGATATATTCTGGTGAAATAGTACAAAAGACATGATACTTGAAACTAGATAGACACTAGTTAGGATCAAGTATATTAACAATAACAGTGATACCTAAGTACACCCCACAAAGGATTCGTACAGTTTTTTAGGACCGATAGGAACTTATGTGTAGTGTGCAACCGGTCCATGATCAGCTGTAATTTACAAACAGTATCTATTTCGGATGATCAGGAAGATGGATTACCAGGTGGCTACAGATGACAGTCGGTGTCTGGCAGGAGAGATGCAGTACCGGGTGAGGTGAACTTGTTCTGACTTAACGTGCTGTAGTGTGTCCTTGCAAGGATGAAGTGACTATGCTATTATCTGAGAGTCCGATCCTACACACATTATAGAACACATCACACATTTTCTTCGTATACACGTCTCACGTACATTACACTTTTCTTTTAATAAATTAATCTGTAGTAAATTTTAGAAGCAAGAGTTGTTGAATATGTTGCGTTGGGGAAGTATGAGAGGGGGTATAGTGCGACAGTGAGAGAGAGAGAGAGAGAGAGAGAGAGAGAGAGAGAGAGAGAGGAGAGGAGAGGGTGTCCACGGGCTGATGGAGTGTGTTGGACGGAAGCTGGTGGATTCTCCAGGATATTGATAGAAAAAAAAAATTATAATGTGGGTGTTGACTCCCCTCACTCATGGGTCGACACTTTAAAGGAAGACACGACACTACCCTTCACCTCAATGAATCTAAACATAATTGTAGGGTGTTGTGGCAGCACTGTGGCTAGTACACCTGCATACCGGTCCCGGACATCATTTATTCAAATCTGCATCGATGATGACGCTTTGAAATAACTAAGTGATTATACGTAGCGCGCTGTGGATAACTCCTCCTGTAGTTACGTTTTATTCCCAGTCGCGGCTTGTCACGTGACGTTTTCTACCGTCGAAAATATTCGAAAATCGCGATAGAAACAGGAGCATTATATTCAAGTTTAGGGTTAGGGTTAGGGTTAGGACCTGCACACAGAACTATATGTATACATTATATATACAAATTGATTTAAAGTTTCAATGGGAGCCACACTTAAATCTCGCAGCTGTGAATAACTCTCACAGCACGCTGTGAATAACGCCTCCCTTTATTAAAAAAAAAAAATCAAATTGAGCCGTGCTCTCACGTCGACAAATCAGCACCATGTACACAATATGCTTCAATGTGTGGAAGAGGGTCCTTTACTTTTACTAACTGATAACAATGAAAAAGAGTGTGTTTTAGTGCATGAGTATGTTAACGTGCGCTTTATGTGTGTTCATGCATGTGTAATGTGTGTGTATGTGTGTGTGTATGTGTGTGTGTGTGTGTGTATGAGTTTAAATAATGGCTTTATTTAATGGTTAGTGCTGACATACACTGATAACACAGGCCTCAAAATAATTTTGTTTTGGGTGCCACACACCTGATGTTGCATAAATGTGGCCTGCTAAATCCAAATATCACATTTGGTTATCTGTAGCAGTTATAGTTTTTGAGATACATGCATTTGAGTTTGTATTTTCTGCATAAATGCTCTGGAAAAAAGAAAACAAAGAGTATTGCTATCTAGCCCCTTACAAAATGAAACTGCTTGTTTATTTACATTTTCAGTTTTCCAAGAATTGATCCTTTAGATTTGAACCCACTGCATGCATGTTAGCATGCTAGCTAGTTATTTAGTTACACTTCTAACATAGAATAACATCATCTTCAAGGAGAGCTAATTTCTTTCACCGGATTTATTGTGTTATATTTTTGGAGAGTACACTTTGAAAGAAGAACATATGAAGCTTATTACTGTTTTTGTGAAAAAGGTATATTTTGCTTATTTAAAGTAACACTAGGTGACCAGGACAGGTGTTTGGATAAGAAAATCTTTAAAATCTGGAATTCCAGTGGTTTGGAGAGAGTCAAAGAACCACTATGGTGACTGTTATTTCTGTGTTTTCAATAGTATGGAATTTACGGGAAAAATTCAACCAAATATTGAAATTTCCCGATTTAGATTCTGATAGACGACCTTCTCCACGCGGAGATGACATGCCAATTCCAATTTTCAATCATATTTCGGATTCCCTGCTAGAAGATGAGACAGCAGTGGCATATAGAACGACAAGTGATAGTGATAGTAATTTCAAAGCTGATTTGCCAGCTGCTCAACGTTTCAAGCAGCGTGAACTGAATGATCTAATCCGAGATATATCTCGCCAAGGGATCTTCAGAACTTTTGGCTTCAAGATTGAAAGAATAAAACAATTATTGACTGCTGAAATAAAAGCTACATTTTATCGAAGCAGAGAACAAGGTATTCTTCCATTCTTTTGTGAAGAAAAGGCTCTACAAGAAGTTTGAAAGGTGTTCTCTTACACAATGTTATCAAACATGGCTCAGTTCCAAATGCTCATTCTACTGCAGTGAAGGAGATGTGTGCTACAATAAGCAGTTCTGGAAAAATTGAAGTATTTAGAACATAGCAGGATAGTTTGTTTAGATCTTACAATGATGAATTTCTTGCTTGACCAGCAAAAATGATTCACCAAATATCCATGCTTTATATACTTGTGACACAGCAATGCAAATGATATGCACTAGACAAAAAAAAAAAAAAAAAACAGCGTGTTGATGGATGGATTGAAAGTTGGAGAAAAATATAATGTCAATAAACCTCTTATTGACAAAATAATAATAATAATAATAATAATAATAATAATAATAATAATAATAATAATAATAATAATAATAATAATAATAATAATACTGACACCAGTTACATTTAAACCTTGGTTTGATGAAGCAATTTGTTAAGGTACAGAACAAAGATGGTGTCTGTTTTAATTATTTATGCAGAAAGTTTCCGGAAGTGAGCATAGACAAACTTAAAGCTGCAATATTTGATGGACCTCAAATTAGAAAGTTAATAACCGATCCAAACTGTATTGATTCGATGAACAAAACAGAGTCCACAACCCGGTCATCATGTGTTTTAGTTATGCACAACTTTCTGAGAAACTTTAAAGCAGACAATTATTCCGAATTTGTTGGAAACATGCTATAGAGTTATTGTAAGCTTGGATGCAACATGAGTATAAAATTGCACGACCTGCATAACTATTTACATTTGTTTCCCAAGAATCTTGGTGACTTTAGGCAGGAGCAAGGTGAAAGATTTCACCAAAATATAAAAAGATTGAAGAGAGATCTACCAGTCATGTGTCATGCCGATAAGCGGTCATAATTCGCCATTTCACTCCGTCATCAGAGTCGTAGATCAGCTCAGTTTTCTTGTCTCGGCCAAGTCACGTGGCCAAGCCATTCAGGTATTTACTTATCTGTCTTCTACTTGTTCTCTTCCCCTCAATCTTGCCAGTTGTCACCAACGTCTCCAATTTATTTCTTCTCATAACATTCCCCCACCAAAAAAAAATGTGACTGTCTACGTCTAATTTCTCAAATCAGTTTAAGATTTTAATTTGTTTCTTGTAAGACTTGGTCATTGTTTTTTTTCTGTAAGTCCGTGGCATTCTTTGCAGTCTCCTCAGAAACCCAATTTCACAGCCATCAGATGTTTTTCAGCTTGACTGCTCACTGTTCACGCTTCACATCCATACAAAAGTGCATGCTCCATGTAGCACCCACTCTTGTTCTCGTAGCAAGTGACATCTTTTTATTGGTCAGTATGATTTTCATCTTGCAAAAGACTATCTTCGCCGTGGCGAATCTTGTTCTAATCTCTTCAAGGCATCTCCCATCAGATTTATTACTGTTCCGAGATAATTGTACCGATTCACTTGTTTTGAATATTCACATTTACCTGTATATTACATTGTGATATTTCGTTCTTCTTAGTGATGACAATAATTTGTGTCTTCTTACAATTTAATTCTAACCCTAGTTGTTCACTGTGTGCAACAACAGCATCCACTAAATATTGCGGAGCCTGCTCATTGTCTGCGATCAATACTGTATCTTCTGCATATCTAATGTCATTGCTGTTTCTTCCTCCAATGATGATTCCTTTCATATCTTGCATATTTCTGAAAATATTTTCACTGTGCAACAACATCTTTAGACATTACACATCCTTATCTCATACCTCTCTTAATAAACTAATTTTGACCTACTTCATTATCAATCCTTATGGCAGCTTGTTTCCAATAAATGTTTTTTTTTACAAGTCTTATGTCTTTCCCATCAATTTGTAGATCTGCAAGATTCTCTATTATATTGACATGTCTTGCTTTATCGAAAGCCTTTGTGTAGTTAATGAAGCACATATATAGATTTTTATTTACTATCATTATTTACTTCTATAGAACGTTAATTATTGTTCTCAGCAAACAACATGCATTGTACCCTTGCCTTCTACAAACCCCCATTGTTCTTCTCCTATTTCAGGTTGTATTCCTTTTTAACTCTTTGCATGATAATTCTTAGCAAAATCTTCGTGATGTGCCTCATTATACTAATTATACGATGCATTATCACATTCTAAGGCCCTGAAGTCGTTGGGAATGCAATAAATTCAGAATTAATTAATTCAGGGGTATATCTCCAGTATCATATATTGTGTTTATCAGTCTGGAGACTTGATCTATTTAATATTCTTCTAAAGCGTTAATTATTCTTGTTGTGATTTTGTCTGTGCCGGGGGTCTTGCCAGTTTTCATATGGTTAAGAACATTCCGAACTTCCATCTTCAAAATTGACGGTACTTCACTATTATTTCAAACATCATACTGTTTTTCTCTGTTATCATCATGAAGCTTTTTCACGTAATCTGACCATACATGTAAAATTTGATCTTTTTCTATTATGAATTTTCCATCATTTGATTTTAGACAGCCTGTTGATGTACGTATTCTTTTATTAGGTAAGTTCCTGAATTCTTTTGTGCATTAATGTAGTGCTGTCCCCAATGGCTAAGGGATTGCAGACGCGAATCGTGAGCCCGCTTACCTGCGTTCGAAAGACAGCTGTGACCGATTTGGCAGCAGACACGCTGGGTTTTAACGTGTTGGTTTGGGAGCCGGTCTTTCAGAAAGTAATTGCAAACTACTGAACATCAACTTACCAAGACATCAACAACAGCAGTAAAATGCTGGTGTTGACAGCGATGATCTGTACGTATCATATGCCCCCCCTCCCAAAAAAAAAATGTGTTATTTTTACTGGTGTTGTTTTTCGTTTTCCTCTTTACATAATGTTATAACTGTTCTGTGAATTTCTTCATATTTGGCAGGATTATTTTTGTTGTGTGTTCTTGTTTAAATTAGTTGTAATATGTCTTCAATTATCCATAAATTACGACTCACATTTTAAAATTTTGGAATAGTTGTTTCTGCAGCCAGAGTGACTGAATTCTTCAACATTTCTCATTGATCATCCACACCTACAGATCAGACAATATATCAAATCTGTTCGTTACTTCTATTTTAAAATTTTCTTATACTTCCTTGTCATTTTTCAGTGTACACAGATCATATTTAATGTGTCATGTTGTATACTTGACTTTCTTTAACTTTACCCTCAATGTTCCTGTAATCAATCTGTGATCACTATAGCAGTGTGCATTGGGAACTGATTTTACGATCTTAACGCATTTCTGAACCTTTTGCTAACCAGAATGTAATCAATCTGGTTTCTAATCCTGCTGTTAGGACTCCCCCATGTCCACAATCTTCTAGGATGTTGTTTAAACCAAAGTTTAACATTTTTCGATACCTGTGGTTCTCAAGCGGTGGAGAATTCACCCCCCCCCCCCCCCAGATGGAATTTTAGGGTTTTCAAGGAGGGGGGGGGGGAATTAAGATTATTTCAAGATTACATAATACAAGAACCGATTACTTGATATTGTTTTCCCCTCCATCAGTTACGGTTCTGTACTTCCCACCCTTCTGAAATTCGTTTTATAACGTAAGTAGACCCGCAAATCACGTTTTATGTAGACGTCTAGACTTGTTCTAGTATGTGTTATTAAATTTAGCTTCCGTGTTTACGTATACTGTGTAGGCGCGGGGGATGGGGGGGGGGGAGGGGTTAATTTATATGGAGGAAATACAGAAAGGGGGGGGGGTGACATTCTGAATATATGGTGAAGTAGTGCATGGGTAAAAAAAAGGTTGAGAACCCTGCTCTATACTATCTTAACTGCATTCTCCTATTAAAGCAAATATTTGAATGACGTTTATGTTAATAGGTCTGGCGATTAATTTTACCAATATAACCCTGTCTAATACAGCCCAATATCCTTGAACAGATTTTAATGTTTGCCGATCCAAGATAATTTGTACATATCTTTGCCATTTTTCTACCCTTAGTATAAGTAACCGTAAAATCCTCCTCTGTCTTAATCCATCTCGTCTGGGAAATTCCTAATATAGTAATCTTATCTCTTTCCATTTCTTGTTTGATGTTATCTAATTTTCCCTCGTCGCTTAACATCCGAACATTCCATATTGCTAATTTCGGTGTCCCTACCCCTTGGATGATATGTAATTAGGCGAATCGTGATAAACTAAAGAAGAGATATGCCAGCGTCTTTGGGATGCCCACATGATGGCAAATTACTGTTCGACCCTTAAATTGATTGTCCGGACATACCAAATTCCAGGAAGTCCTTGAAAAGACGCTGTTTTGCATGTTGACTATTGATTAACATATGCTAGTGATAAAGGTGTAATACATGTTTAGTGCTTTATATAAAGGTAATAAATGCACTGTAATTACATATAATATGAATTCATTTACTGTCAAAATGCCACTGATGGCACCTAATTCTAGTCTTGTATAGAACTATTACCCAATTGAGAAGGTCATCCTTAGTTATCGTAAAAACGAGCTGATAGAAAAAAAAAAATAACCTGATTACATGTTTGAAATAAGCAACACAAAATTACCCCCAAAACAGCTATACAATTTAAGGACACCAACATGTGCAACATCAGCATCTAGTGTAAGTAAACTTTCCCATGTAAGACAGTGTTATGTTGTGAGTGCGGTTGGAAGAGTTTTCGGCGCATTCATTCGTTATCTCGCTAAGTGACTGAAGACTGAAGACCTACTTTCCCGTGGACTTAGACCTACAAAATGTGATGGTCCAATCACATCACAGACACACACATCACAGTTTCTGCTTCGGGGCAGGGCACGGTTTTAGCTTGTTTTCTTTATTAAAACCAGAAGAATATGTTTATATGACTTTATAACAATATTGGTAGACAATTCAGGCTGAGTGACATGCAGATATACACAAAATAGCCAGACTCATGAACGAACGAACGAACGAACGAAGGAACGAACGAACGAACGAACAAACTTTATTTTAAAAGGGTAACAAATTGGGCAAACAGGCCCGTCTTACATTCGGCCCTTTCGATCACTCATCTTTCATTCATCAAATTTGCATGTTACATTTACATAGGAAAAAAAAAATTGTCAAATGGATTTTGTAAGCATAAACAATGCATATTACGCATGGTACATTCACATGGAAAAAAAAACACATTGCCAAATGAAAGTTGTAAACATAAACAGTGCATATTGCAATGTTGTGAGACACATCCCCCATCCACCCTCACACCCCGCAGCCACCAACACATACCCACCCACCACATCCCCACCCACCCACACATATCTCCATGCACTCACACAGACTCAGGCAAACATACATGCCGCCACAAACCCACCCACACACATTTCCCAACCCACACATACATCCCCCACCCATCCCATAACCGACACGCACACGCCCACCCACATATTCTCCACCACCAACCCACACACCCGCAACCACCCAGAAAACACACATCACAAAACCACACACACATACCCCCGTCAACCCACACATCCCGCACCTATCCACACATACATCCTGCACCCTCATAATTTTTCTCACCCACCCACACACACATCAGACAACCTACACCCACTCACCCACCCAATATCCGCCACCTCTCAACTACACATCCCCCACCTATACACACATCCCCACCCACAAACACATCTCCCCACCTGTCCAAACATATCCCCCACCCATAAACACCAAAAAAAAACACCTCCCACCCACACACACCCCACCACCCACATATACCTCACCCACACACATTCGCCGCTCACGCAATCTTCCCACAAACACACACAACCCCCAACCATGCACTCATCTCTCACACACATCCACCCACTCACGCACTCATCCATCAACCACTCACACCCACACATCACCCACCCGCCCATCAACACATGCATCTCTCATCTACCCTCCCACACACACACACACACACCCCAACCACTCAGCCAAACACACATCCCCCATCCTCACATACAACCGTCATCCACCTGCACATCCCAAACCTCACCCACATCCCCCTCCCACACAATACTCCACCCATAAACACATTCCACTCATACACACACATCCCCCACTTGCATTCCTCATACACATCCCCGCCCACACATCCCTCACCCACATACATATCTCCCACCCACCCACACATCCCCCACCTACAAACATCCTCACCACCCACACATACATCCTCCAACCACTCACATTTATCCCATCCACACTCACACAATCCCACCCACACAGACATATCCCATTCACAGACACCCCCACACTCAATACCCACACCCATTACACACCCATCCCCAACCCACACAATCTCCTACACACCCATTCACCCACCCAAACACACATTCCCTACCCACACCCCTAACCCACCAACACCCACACACTTCCAATAATCCTCCCAAATATCCCCCCCACACACCCCTCCACACATACATTCTCCACACCCCACACACATTCCTCACATACACACCCACACAAATATCCTCACATCTACACACATACATGATCACTGAAACTAATAATAACAAACTCCCACACTTTACACACAGTTGAGACACTGATGATTGTCGTGAGTATTCTCGCAAAAATTGTAAGAAGTGGAGAAAAAATTGTACATATACAATGTGTAGCGTAAAAAATTAGTGATGCAATTCAACTCTCTCTCTCTCTCTCTCTCTCTCTCTCTCTCTCTCTCTCTCTCTCTCTCTCTCTCTCTCTCTCTCTCTCTCTCTCTCTCTCACTCACTAACTCTCTCACTCACATCACAGTAATGCTATATTATACATGATAAAATCAAGTGGCATACAAAATGATAATATGAAAGATGAGAATACAGAGAAGAAAAAAGATGGAATGGCATGTTACAGGACAATCAAGTGGCATACAAAATGATACAAAATGAAGGAATCTACAGATGGGCAGAAGTCAGACAGGCAGACTTATGAATTAATCTATAGAGTTGTTTAGTGTGTTATGGATTAAAATAATAAATGGGTGGATTCTTGAGTTTATTAAGGAATGAAATGGCGCTTTGGTGGATGAAAGGACTAGAGAGACATATACGAAACGACAATCAGACAGAAAAATAGACAGACAGACAGACAGAAGCGAGAGAGAGAGAGAGAGAGAGAGAGAGAGAGAGAGAGAGAGAGAGAGAGAGAGAGAGGGGGGGACTTGGCTGATACGCCTGGCTAGCTAGCTAGGCCGGCCTACCAACCAAGAGAGAGAGAGAGAGAGAGAGAGAGAGAGAGAGAGAGAAAGAGCGAGAGAGAATGAGACAGGGACAGAGATAGGCAGACAGGCAGGCAGAGATTAATAAAGAGAGACAGAGAGAAAGATAGAGAGAGATAGAGAGATATAGGCAGAGACAGTGGTAGGTAGACAGAGAGAGGGAGATAGAGACAGAGAGAGATAAAGAGATGTAGAGAAAGGTAGGTAACTAGGTACGTAGGTAGTTAGGTAGGTAAATACGTAGGATACAGACAGAAAAACAGACATATATATATATAGATATAGATAGATAGATAGATAGATAGATAGATAGATAGATAGATAGATAGATAACGGCGTCTTCATACAGAGGGACCATTATAACACCCACGCAACTAACATAAGTTATATATGACATAAAACAGCAATCGTTTCCGCGTCACGTGCATTCATTATGCTACATCTGCTACACAAAAACATCTAAAACATCATAGCTGATGAGTCGATATAATCATGTCACTATGCTATCTTCGCCGTTAGCGCCAGCAAAATGTACAGGTAGGTGCATCGTTCTTAGATTTAAGCCGATTTGATGTTACGTATTAATCGTTTTTCTACAATTTTCAGGTAATTCATATGTTCTTCAAGACTACTGATGAATGTCTGTTTACACATGTTTATGATAATCTGATTATTCCCGTTAGATGCATTCCGTAAGATTAGAGTAAACTTGTTTGCTTTATTTTATGATTCCATGGTAAAATAATCCCATCACAAAAACTATCATCAATGTTTACAACCGGCAATTAAAACATATGCCAATCTAGGAAAATAACATGCGTCTTATTTAGTCGCCATTTCTATTTCTGGGAAATATCGGGTACAAATTAACAAGGTTTGTTCGAAATCAGAGTAGGAAAGCCTCCTGACAGTGTTGGGATGTTTAAATCGGACTCTTTTCGCGGTCAGTTAATGCCCTAAACTCGGACTATTGTCGAGGTCAGTTATAGCCCTAAACTCAGACTAATGTCGCGGTCAATTAATGCCCTAAACTCAGACTATTGTTGCGATCAGTTAAAGCTCCGTGGCGAAGTTACCAAGCCGTTTGACTCGAGCTCAGAAGGTTGTAGGGTTCGATTCTGGGTCGATTCCTTCGGTTCACAAGTAGATTTTTTTCTGAGACTCCCGAGGGTCGTTGCTGGAACTTCGGAGTTCGTGCTTTGTGCGACGCTTTCGGCAGTTCGCTGCAGAAAAAGATTAAGCCATATGAGATAAAAACCTAGTGCAATGAAGTCGACTTGTCGACTTTTAAGCGACTATTTTAAGTTAATGCCCTAAACTTGGACTGTTGTGGTAAGTTAAAGCCCTAAATTCGGACTATTGTAATGGTAAGTTAATACCCTAAACTCAGACTATTATAGTAAGTTAATGCCCTAAATTCTGTCTATTGTCGTGGTAAGTTAAGGCTCTAAATTTGGACTATTATCATGGCAAATTAATGTATTAAACTTTGAATATTGTCGCGGTGATTTGATGCTCTAAAGGTGGATTAATGTGGTGGTAAGTTAATAATAAATCTGGACTAATGTTGTGTAAGTTAATGCCCTATACCTGGACTATTGTTGTGGTATGTTAATGCACTAAACGTGGACTATTGTTGTGGTATGTTAATGCTGTAATGATATCATGGTCAGGTATGTGTATGTCATTGTTTTAAGTGTTCCTCGGTACGAAGTAAGCACACCTGTTTATTTTATTATGTACCCGAATATTAGAAGATGATACTATAGCTCTCATCATTCATCACTCAAGGCTAATATAATGCTTAAAGTTAGTAGCAAATCCTACTCTCTTCATTTCATTCACGGAAACGTGTTTGTGAGTTACCTGCATGCCGTTTAAATCAACCCTAGCATTTATTGACTGCTAGTAATTTACTGCCGGCTTCGTGGCTTAGAGGTTATGACTTTTCTCCATAATCTCGTATACTCTCGTCGGTAACGTGATGACGGTTAGAATCAGCAGTGGTTAGAATCAGCAGTGGTTCGAATCGTATCGGTAACTTACAGGGTATGTGAGCCGGCCCCTCAGAAAGCAATGGCAAACTACTGAGCGTAATCTTGCCAAGAGGTCAACATACAGCTGAAAGATGCTGGTGTTGACAGCGATGACCTGTAAAGGATATGCACACAAAAAAAAAAAAAAGTAATTTACTAGATAATGTTAGTTCAGTAGTTTGCCCTTACATTCTGAACAACCGACGCTGATACAGTTGAAATCAACACAAGGCGGCCTGCTTCCGCAGCTGATTTCAAACCGCCCACTCGGTATATTATATGTCGGGGCACTGTTAACACGCGTTCACTGGTCCTTATCCACAGCGCCGATGAATGTTAGAAATCTACATTTATAGTCCGCATGATGTCTTTCTTAACGGCTACTTCTATGTGCCGTCTGTGTCTAAGGCGCAGTGATCGCAGTTTCAAAATCTCGCTAAACCGAGTTCTACTCCAGCCGCAGGGATTTGGAATCAGATCGCTTTGCGTTGATTATCACAAAGATCTTTCAGAAAGTAATATCAAACTACTTAACGTAAAATTGCCTACAAAATCACAAACAGCCAATATTATGCTGGGCTTGATTGCGCCGTCCTGTAAAAGACAAGCAACTAACTCAACGTGTATGCTAGAAGATAACCATCTAGACCGTATCCTGCCTTCCTTCCTTTACAACAATTTATATCATCGAATATTCCTTCGCTCCCAACTTAAACAATCCGTGGGCTGTATTTGTCATGTGGGCTTTGTTTGACTGGCTACTTTCTACGTGTCTTTCTCTTGTCATTGTGTCAGTTTTCGCCAGGGATTAGCCTGTCCATTTCTAACTAGTAACTGTCTAACGCACGTTTTGACTTCCTTGTTGCCTTCTTCTCAATGGACTGTTACTGTTAGTATATTACAATGTTACTGTTAGTCTATTGCACTGTTACTGTGAGTTTATTGCATTGTTACTGCGAGTCTATTGCAATGTTACTATGAGTCTATTGCACTGTTGCTGTTAGTCTATTGCAATGTTACTATGAGTCAATTGCACTGCTGTTGTTACTATTGCAATGTTACTATGAGTCTATTGCACTGTTACGGTGTGTTTATTGCACTGCTACAGTGAGTCTATTGCACAGCTACATTGAGTCTATTGCAATGTTACTGTGGGTCTATTCCACAGCTACAGTGAATCTATTGCACTTTTACTGTGAGTCTATTGCAATGTTACTATAAGTCTATTGCATTGTTACTGTGAGTCTATTGCAATGTTACTGTGCGTCTATTGCACTGCTACAGTGAGTCTATTGTACAGCTAGTTAGTATGTTGCACTGTTACTGTGAGTCTATTGTAAAGTTACAGTGAGTCTATTGCACTACTACTGAGACTATCACACTGCTACAGATAAGTCTATTGCACTGCTAAAGTGAGTCTATTGTACAGCTACAGTTAGTCTATTACAACTTTACTGTGAATCTATTGTACTGCTATAGTGAGTCTATTGCTATGTTCCTTTGAGACTATTACACTGCTACAGATAAGTGTATTGCACTGCTACAGTGAGTCTATTGCACTGCTACAGTGAGTCTATTGCACTACTACTGAAACTATCACACTGCTACAGATAAGTCTATTGCACTGCTAAAGTGAGTCTATTGTACAGCTACAGTTAGTCTATTGCAACGTTACTGTGAATCTATTGTACTGCTATAGTGAGTATATTGCTATGTTACTTTGAGAATATTACACTGCTACAGATAAGTCTATTGCACTGCTACAGTGAGTCTATTGCACTGCTACAGTGAGTCTATTGCACTGTTTCTTTGAGTATATTGCTGGACAGCCCACGTTACCTTGTTCCTGGTTAGTTAGCTACTTGAATTTTCTTTACATGACGTCGCGGTCAACCTCAGCATTCCTGGCTGTTTATGATTTCTTGCTAAGTTTACGTTCAATAGTTTAACATTGCTTTCTGAACGACCGGCAGACTTATCAGTACCGGAATACCAAAGCAATGCGGTCTGCTGCCAAATCGCCCACAGCTGTATCTCGAACACAGTATGTGAGATTACGAATTGCGACAGAAACTCCTTCGCCACAGAGCCGGTTGTTCCTGGTATGTACTATAAATTATGTTTATTATAAACGATTTTTATTACAAATGGTGTTTAAATGTCGACAAAAGTGGACATTTCGGCATATATAGTGCAACGTGTTTCTATTTCTGTTTAGATCATTTCAGTTCAATTATTGCAATCTGGACCGGTCCTTACGTTGTTATATCCACCAGCTACTGCCCAGATCAATCTTAACAATACAACATGCTGCGGCATGACCATGGGTCTAAAGCAGTGTTTCCCAACCTCTTTTGTACTATGCCCCACCTAAGCCTTTCTAAAATTCTAATTCCACCCCAACATATGCATCATTTTTAGTATTCAAAAATTGAAATGTTCACTAAAGAAACTTGAATTTTATTTTTAGAAGGGCTCACGGTGGCTCAACGTAAACTTGTGGCATCTACAAGTATTTTACCTTTCGACAGCCGCTAGCCAGCTCTATTAAATTAGTGGTCTTTAGCTATAGTAACCCCTGGAGTTTTCCTAACATATCCCCATATGGTATTGCTCCATAATATGAAAGCATTTCCATGTTTGATATATGAGCTTTTGATCTTCCCCTATATCTCTATCAGTCACTCACTTTCTCATCCTCTTTTTCTCTTGCTTTATGTGACTGGCTAACTTTCTGTCTCACTCACTAATTCTCGCTTAGCAATATAGGAGGTCTCGGTGGCTGAGTGGTTATACTGCATGCTTCTCGCTGAGAAGTTGGTGGGTTCGATTCCGGACCACGTCGAAGGGTTAAGCGGTGAATTTGTATTTTGGAGATTCCTGAAGGTCGTCGATTGAGCTACGGAGTTTGTGTTTTGTACTACGCTTTCAGCAGGACGCCGTGTGGACATTAGACCTAGCCATACGGGGTAAAACCCGGTGCGATGAAGGAGATCTTCTTGCTTTTAACCCCCACCCTGGCTAATATTATTTTTTCATATCCTATTTACAGGACGTCGCTGTCAAAACTAGCACTACTGTTGTTGATGTCTTGGCAAGTTTACGTTCAGTAGTTTGCCATTGTTTCTCAAAGACCGACTCCCATACCAACACGTTAAAACTCAGCGCGACACGGTCTGCTGCCAAATCAGTCGCAGCTGTGTTTCGAACGCAGGTAAACGGAATTATGAACCGCGTCCGTAACGCTTTTGCCACGGAGATCGGTGGCTAATAATTATATTTATACTATACTCAAATTATCATGGTGTGAACCAGAATATAATGCAATTTAACGAAACAACAAGTCTGATAAGCGTCAGCGAAATACAGCCAGCTTTTGAGAATATCTGCCAAGAACACGAACCTCGTTTTCTTTAACCGACTATCCATTCATTAACATACCACTTCTACAAATGTCCATTTATAAGACTGTGTTGACCGGTGTCTAGGAACGTGATTAAAAAAATCGTGGACATCCTGGCCGGAAAAGAATCCTTCTTACAATATTCAGCACTCTTGGAAAAGCCACGTTCCGCATACACGTTCGGCATACATGAAGCTATTGAAAGTGGTTGTCTTATTTACCCCAAAAGTACGAGCCACTTGAAGCAGCTTGTCATTTACTGTGATTTACAAGAAAGATGGTTCTTAGTAAAGCTCAACAAGTAAATTATCCTTTCTTCACCAATTGGGAAAAATTGGGTATATGGTGCCAGCCTCATATTTTATAGACCATTCGGCACTATATGGGTCATGTGGTGAATACCAGACGGAACGACGTTAGTTCTCCAATCAGCACCGACAGCCATTGTGTTAGTTTAAGTCGAGCTGTGATAACAGGATAAATTTAACCGATGAAGTGCCATGGGATGATTAATCGTCTTAAACATCTTCCAGTATCTGCCATGGGCATATATGCAGTAGTTTTCTTATGCAACCCCCTTTAATTTTATATATAACTAGCTGACCCGGCCCGGCTTCGCCCAGGCCCTGGAGGGGATCTATCTATCTATCAGTCTGTCTGTCTGCTTGTTTGTCTGTCTGGCTGACCCGGCCCGGCTTCACCCAGTCCCTGGTGGGGAGCATCTCATTTAATTCATATAAGTAGTCATATAAGCTCTCCCGTTCCCGACTATCTGTCTGTCTGTCTATCTGTCTGTCTGTCTGTCTGACCCGGCTTCACCCAGTCCCTGGTGGGGAGCATCTCATTTAATTCATATACGTAGTCATATAACCTCTCCCGTTCCCGACTATCTGTTTGTCTGTCTATCTGTCTGTCTGTCTGTCCCGGCCCGGCTTCACCCAGTCCCTGGTGGGGAGCATCTCATTTAATTCATATACGTAGTCATATAAGCTCTCCCGTTCCCGACTGTCTGTTTATCTGTCTGTCTGTCTGACCCGGCCCGGCTTCACCCAGTCCCTGGTGGGGAGCATGTCATTTAATTCATTCATATAAGTAGTCAAATAAGCTTCCGTTCCCGACTATCTGTCTGTCTGTCTATCTATCTGACCCGGCGTGGTTTCGCCGGTAAACAGTAACTTAAAAGAATGTCCTTCCACACACCATTCATTATTTTTAATGAAAACTGTTTTTAATCACCGACATGACAGTTGATAAGTTCTGTAAGCAGAAAAAGATGGGTTACAATGTTATGCATTATGCATTATTTTTATGCAAACTTTGAAAATGCCTTAAAGATTATATCATTATTTATTATAACTCATATGCCTGAAAATAACTATAGACAAAGAGTTTAACAATAGTGCAAGTAAGTCCAACAATATGACTATAAAGTATATAGAAGTGTTATTAAAAGTTATGCCCCTTGAAATAACTTTTCTAGAGTGAAGTCCCCCTGCTATATAGACATTATATAATGAAAATGAAAAAGTAAATATTAAATAAGTAGAAGATTTTACACTAAGAAACTATTATAGTCGGTTGCACAGGAATGAAAGGAAGACGTGTAGAAAATTTCATCTCAATCGGATGTACCGTTATCGAACGCATCCAAGACATACATAGCTGACCACAAACACACAAACAAAGCCACATACACTCTGTTTTATATATACATGCTAACATATTAACAACTTTTAAGTCATAGCTGTGACAAACCTTTACTTCATATCTCCCACCCCCTTATTTTTTTAGGTCCAAAATATACTTATTTTCAGCGCCGAATCGGCTAAGAAATTCTACAGATGGCTTGTGGCAAGTAAATTAGTTGTTAAGAAACTGTAAGATCACAACCATTAGTTTCAATCAATAGCAACGATGTTTATTTCTATAAGAAGAGCCGCACATTTCTTGAGTTGAGTAAAATTATGAGTCGTCTGCGTAGATGATAATGCTTTGATTAAATCCTCTACATGTTGTCCTGTGGGTTCTGCGTGGCTAAGTGGTAACCGCATACCTCAAGTTCCGGGGGATGTTTGTTCGATTTCGGCCACCATCGTTCGGTTCAACAGTGTAATTCTCTCAGGGGTCGTCGCTGGAGCTACGGAGTTCGTGGTTTGTGCGGCACTGTCAGATGGCCTTCCCTGCAGAAAGACACAGAGCCATATGGGATAACCCCGGTGCAATAAAGTCGATCCTCTTGACTTTTAACAGCTTCATCGTTGTCCTTTAATAAGATGCCTTTCAGAAACACATTTAAATAAGGCAGTGATCATACTTGACTCTGAGGCAATGCTCCAGAGGGTTCAGTCTGGATATGAAGGACATGAATGGTTGACACACATAGTTAAAATTTCCGGTGTGCTGATGGCAAGGTTTAATCTCCTACATTGGTCAGTAGGACTAAAATGTTATTATCTCGTCCGTGACTTGGGGACGTAAATTACAAATACCTTAGAAGCTGGAATGGGCTGGCCATATGGCGAGGGACACTGATAATTGAGGAAACATTTCTTTCTTCAGTCCAGTAGAAGTAGTATCACGGGTATGGACTACGCCTGAGTTCAAAGCTGGCGAACGACAACGAAAAATAAACTAGGCCTACAAGAGCTGATGCAACACTGCTCGTCAGACAATGCCTGTTTCTATGGACGTGGAACTTACAACTGACTGGCCTCCAGAGCAGCTTCGGAGAGACCAGCGAGATAGAGCAAGGTTGACGTGATATCTTCTATAAATCATCCACAGTATCTTGAGCCAATCCAAATCGGTGACCAAATAAAGCTCATGTGTCATGCAGATAAGCGTAGACGGTCATGTTTCACCAGAGTCATGGATCAGCTCCGTGTTCTTGTCTCGATCATGTCACATTACAAAGGAATCCAAATTCAATCCTGAATACATTTGGGCACTAGCAAGAAAGATCGCGATAGAGACGAAGCATAAGCATTCCTAACCACTTGCAGATATCAATATCCATAACCATGGATATCACCTGCAGAATACGAAACTTAAGGTATCTTGTCGCAGAGTGATGTGACGTAGCGCTGGGTGGCAGATTCGGGAAAATACGCTGGTAGTGGTGTGTCCCGTTACAGCGATGAATGTTATATATATATATATTTAAGACACGGTGTGCCTTCCATGTTCGATACCAGTTATTTCAACTAAAGTTTTAGTGTTTATTAATTAATTGAGACACATGAACTACTTACTCATGCTTGTTATATTTGAGTTTTCTAAGTGTTTGTTTGTGTGTTTGATTGTAACGTTGATAAATACTTTGATCAAAACGTTCTTTGCTTACATAAGTGTCTTTCCTGTCGTCGAACTTGCTGGGTTTATTTTGTGTTCATTCGTTCAAGTGATGCAGTCTGTTTTCAAGACTACTGCTTGAGACTACAGTCGAAGCTTGATCGTTTATGTTTTTCATCTGCTCCTGACACAAGCAATTAAGCTATGAGTTATCGATCGCGTTAATCTAATTTCCTGCGCCGTCAACCTGATTCATTTTATAGTAACAATTTCTGAATAAAACGTTATGTGTTTGTGAATAAGCAACACTATTTCATTTAGTCCAAAAATATTTTAATGTAATACCAAAAATGTAATGAAAGGGAATTCTGTGTAGATATCAATAAGCTTTAGTTTACTACCGCTTTCTTTGCAGTCATTCCTTGTGACGTCTGACGATAAGCAAAGAAGAAAACTTTTTTAAACCCCTCCCCCCCCCCCCCCCCCCCCCCCACCCACCTCCTCGTGGCATAGTAGTTAATTCAATTTCCCACCCGAAGTGTTTATTCGTAGATGGGGCTGGTCACGTGACGTCTATATCTTCTATATTAGAGAGCAGTACAACCTGGCATATCGTTGGGGGCCAGTATAATGTATTAAGTTAGGGTTTGGATTAGGGTTAGTGAATACATGGTAGTAATACATGTTCCAGGGCCCCATCTACGAATAAACTCTCCCTTTCCCACCAAGAATGTGGTGCATATTCTATCCCTAGAATGTTAATGCCGAGGTAGCTGATTGAACCCCTACGCCGGTCGTTTGGACTAGAATGTTGACTCCTCGTTCTTGACTCGGGGACGTACAGTACATGTACCTCAGAAGTTGGTGTGGGTTCGCCTGCTGGTGATGGACACCGATAATAGGGACAGCTAATCCACACGCAAAAATCAGCCCAGTGCACTATAAGTATGAACGCGTGTGTACTACCCTTAGGCCCAAAGCAAACACAATCACACACATACACAAATAGAGACAGAGATAATAATACAAAAAGGATAGGGGTAGGACAAAGAAATAGCTGTAGAAGACTGCGGAGACTGCCAGAGATTATCACGGGCTATTGTGGACATATGGTCCACTGGGAGATGCACGACAGAAGTGGAACGAACGATCGAACTTTATTTTCAAATGGTCACAAATTGGGCACGCGGACGAGCATTGCATTCTACCCTTCCAACCACTCATATTTTGCACATCAATTATGTATTGTGTATGATATATTCACACGGTAAAACATGTAACATGAATGTTGCGAACATACATAATGCATATTACAATATTGCAATGTCATGACATAGATTAGCAGGCTGGAGACACACAAATATACATACATCACTCACACATATATGCATACAAAGATGCATACATGCGTACATCATTAACACAAACGCTCGGTGATACACCTGAACAATAACACACATACAATCACACACACACACACACACACACACACACACACACACACACTCACACACTCACTCACATATACACATATACAAACCCACTCGTAATAACAAACCAGCTAAAACATTAATTAATTAATTAATTAATTAATTAATTAATTAATTAATTAATTCAGACAGACAGACAGACAGACAGACAGGCAGGGGCGGGTGGACGGACGGACGGACCGACCGACCGACCTACAGACAGACAGACAGACAGACAGACAGACAGACAGACAGACAGACAGACAGACAGGACAGACAGGACAGACAGACACACAGGATAGACAGACATCATTTACACATACATTTACAGTCATAAATCTAAATAATCATACATATCCGCTCACAATCACAAATACATTAACAAACATTCACTTCAACACACATACTCTCTCTCTCTCTCTCTCTCTCTCTCTCTCTCTCTCTCTCTCTCTCTCTCTCTCTCTCTCTCTCTCTCTCTATCTATCTATCTATCTCTCTCTTTCTGCGTATTCATACATACAACCATGCACGCACACACAATGCGTCACACAATGACTTTACTAACATATACAAACTCACACTCTCAACCACACACATATACACATACAGCTTTCATAAGCATAAATAAGAAGACATTAGCTGATGCGATTTCCAATTACCGATGATTGTTTATCGAGCACATTGGTTTTTGCAGATTTTGTCGCACATTCGATCATGCTATTCTCAATTAATTCAATTATTGTTTCTCTGTTATCGTCCATTCTATCATTCCTGCGAATGTTATAGCAACACCAAGAATATTTCCGAATCATTTACACAGTTGTAGCTGCAAAGCCATTCCTACTTTCCATACATCCCACGCAGTCTCCATGACAATTAGATTTCAGCGACAGTTTGCAGAATAATTGTGAACTTTTGCTGTTGAAACCTCGGCAACTACAGCACTGCATTGTTTAGATTTCAGCATCAAGACGTTTGCACTAGCATCGACTTTGAAGTTGAGCCACCTTTCAAAGATGTGAAACGTTAGCTTTTCGTGATAATGGGACTTAAATGTGCGCACGATGCAGGCGTCTTTACATAGGCGTGTTAAGGGATTAACTTTACAGTTCAACATTTCTCTTTCTTTAAACACAACAGCCAAAAACAAAATATGTTTCACGATTAATTGCCTTGGGTATTTTGCTAAATCTCGTCCGGTTCATAGTGCACGCAGAGTTATATACAAAGACACCACCAATCATTATACATACAGTCGCAACCTGTTTGAACACTACCTCAGGACAGACTACATGCCCCCTTAACAAACAAAAAAAAGCAACAAAGACAATAATAATGGTAAATTATCTCGAACGAGAACTAGCCAAACAAAGAAAAATATTCCCATATATGTGGCACGTTACACCCACCTTGGGTATTTATGATGCCCATGTTAAACATTGCCTCAACGAGTCATGTATTATTGATTATTTTTCATGAGTTTTAATGCTTATTGTTCTTTTGTTGTTGAAGAATTGCTTCATAAGAGATGTTGAATGAAAGAATGTATGAGAGGAAATAGAGAAGAAGGGCAGAATGTCAGACGGGCCTGCGTGCCCAATTCTTAACCCTTTGAAAATAAAGATTTTCGTTCGTTCCTTCGTTCGTTCGTATGAATTAAGTAAATGAATAATGCTTAGGCTGAAACAATTAAAACACACAGTTACATGTATTGTTCGAAGTGGCATATCTAAAGTAAATTTAAGTTTAACACGAACTCTTTCTGTTTACAAATACCGATTAAAACCACCTAATTGATAACGCCTCTCTATATAATCAATAATTTCAATAATCGTTTATTGAATTCAGTATAAGAAACGCTGTTATGTGGTGTTGAGAAATCGACGAGGACGGTGTTTTATAGCTTTTCGACTGCACAAAGATTCTTGAAGACTTTCTTTTCCGCGCACACTGATGAGAGATTTCTTTTTCTGAATCTTCCTCCTCCTCCTCCTCCTCCTCCTCCTCCTCCTCCTCTTCTTCTTCTTCTTCTTCTTCTTCTTCTTCTTCTTCTTCTTCTTCTTCTTCTTCTTCTTCTTCTTCTTCTTCTTCTTCTTCTTCTTCTCTTCCTCCTCTTCCTCCTCCTCCTCCTCCTCCTCCTTCTTCTTCTTCTTCTTCTTCTTCTTCTTCTTCTTCTTCTTCTTCTTCTTCTTCTTCTTCTTCTTCTTCTTCTTCTTCTCCTCTTCCTTCTCCTCCTCCTCCTCCTCCTCCTCTTCCTCCTCTTCCTTCTTCTTCTTCTTCTTCTTCTTCTTCTTCTTCTTCTTCTTCTTCTTCTTCTTCTTCTTCTTCTTCTTCTTCTTCTTCTTCTTCTTCTTCTTCTGCTTCTGCTTCTCCTTCTTCTTCTTCTTCTTCTTCTTCTTCTTCTTCTTCTTCTTCTTCTTCTTCTTCTTCTTCTTCTTCTTCTTCTTCTTCTTCTTCTTCTTCTTCTGCTTCTTCCTATTCATCCTCTTCTTAGTCCTCTTCCTCTTTCTCTTACGGGTTCTATCTACAGAGTAACGGCGTTAGGCCAACATTTTACGATTTCAAATTGCCGATGGCTTTTTTGATGTGCAGAACTTGCGCGTCGGACCTCCTATTTTTCACATAGTGCGGCCAAACCGTTTATTGCCTGTTTTTGATACTTGTGTTAATTTTCTTGTGGACTACTTCTTTCATCCTGTATCCACCATTGGGACTGGTGTTCTCAAGGAACTCACTCCAAGCCCTCCTTTCCTAGTCTGTCATAAGCAGCTGCGTCCATATCCTACCTTTATTGTTTATTTATGTTTCTACCCATCTTCTTCGCCTGTTTTAGGTGTTCCTTTATGTCTTTCGCATAATGGATTCCAGACAAAGGCCTTTCTATCTATAATTTGGAACGTAGGCCTGTGCAGAATATCTAAGTTCCTCACTGTTCGCTGTCCATGGTGTTTTCAGCATTATTCTGCACAAGCACACATATGTGGCTTCTATGGATTGTTTGCTTGTTTACTTTTAAAAAAAAAAGTTCATTTTATTTAATTGGGGCATACAACACCGAATATATTAGAATGTGAATACATTAGAATACTTCTGTTTACTAGCTAAGTGTTCTTTTCCTCGTTCATAATCATTTGTTTAATGTATTTATTAATTTTGTTTGAAAAAATAAATGTTTGCTTGGTGACAAATGATTCGAGCGAAACATCCGTTTTTGTATTTACATCTTCTTCGTTTGTCAAACCTGCGCGTCACAATTCACGCTTTCGTGATTGTGACATCAACTCAATAAAACTTACTAAATTTTCTGTAACAGTGCCATCGATATAGAGCTCATGCAGAAAAATAAACAAATTTCATGGAATAAAGATGCGAACAAAAGCCACTTGGCGTAGGGCAGGATACAAATTGAGACAGGCGGTTAATTCAATAACTAGACAGTTCTTTTGTCAGGAATCCATAAAACAAACGAAAGTACAATTAACGCCATCATTATTTAACAAGACCCACAGAATGTGGGTGTCGTCAGTTCCGGTCTCGGACTAAATATAGTGGTTGCTAGGAGACACAGCTAATATAAGGACATTAACATTTGAAACATACTTTTCAATGTTCAATAGGGCTACTTCAGCATGGTCCCCCAGAACCGACTTGACATCGGACACGCTGACACAATTGTGAGTCCGCCACTGGCTCTTATCATGACCTGTGGGAAATATTCTCGATCCTTGGCCATCTCTCATGATTTTGTGTGTCTATGATTTGTCTTTATGTCCCGTGTCCGCCATTATCGGTTGCTTTCATGATCAGTCCACCCCTAACTTCGTTTGTTTCACGCGACATCCGCAGGGGCTAAAAGATACTCCACCTTGCCCTGTAGGCTAGCGGGGGAAAAGTACCGTGCTTCTCCTTTGATAGAGGATACCCCTAAAACATCTAGCGATTGTCTGTCCTATATTATATTAGATAGCTAAAGGAACACAGCCGGTCTCCCTGGCCAAAGGTTTAACGACATTGTTCGTAATCCCGTATATCCACGTGAGGGAAAAACAGCAGTTTCGAGAATCGGCAGAGGTTCGCGCCGCGCTGGTAACTTAATGGGGTATGTGAACCAGTCGTACAGAAATCAATGGCAAACTACTGAACGTAAAACTTGTCTGGTACATCAACAGCAGCTGAAAAATGCTGGTGTTGACTGCAACGTCATGTAAGTGATATGCAACATCAAAAAGGAAACACGTGGTAAATAACGATATCATAAATTACATACAGTATATCAAATACAAATAATAAGTTATAATAATAACTTACGTTATGCTGACGACACCGTTTTAATAGCAATAAGGCAGGACGATCTACAGGAAATGATAGATACAGTGGTTGTGAAGAGTCAAAGAATGGGCCTTCGTTTGACTAATAGAAAGACAGAAGTCATGTTGATATCAAAGAAACAGATTGTGCCTAAATGTGCATTTAAAGCACAGGACGTTATTTTGGGGCAAGTGTAGAAATTAAGATATCTAGTAACGTGCATAGCATCAGATAGAAGATGCATCACTGAGATAAACAGCATTTTAGGACAAGCAAAAATTACATTCTGTCAAATGATGAGCGTTGTGTGAAATAGATTACTGTCATTGAAAGTTAGAAAAAGAGTTCTTGCATGTTGCATAGAAACAGTTTTAACATACGACTGCTAGTTCTGGACAATTAGTAAACAGGCCACAAAAATCCAAGGAAGCCGTGGAGATGTGTTTTTATAGAAGAATGCTGAAAATTAAATGGAAGGCCAATTAGAGCAAACAGGACGTTTTAAGGGAAGCGGATTCGCAAAGACAACTTACCACAAGTATCAGAAAGAGACAGCCATCGTTTTTGTTTGGCCACGTTATGAGAAGACGAAAACTGGAGCATGCTGCGACAACCGGAAAGATTTGCGAAACGAGAGATAGAGGAAGACAACGTGGAAAAATTATTGACAGTCTTGTGTCATGGCACACGAATTGAGCCTAGACGTCGGAGATCGTAATATGTCGAGAGGCATGATCGCCAACGCCATTCAGCAAGGCACAGAATGATGATAATAATAAATACAGACTGCATCTGTAGATAAAGCCCGTTACCTTGGATTAAACGTGTTTAGAATATGCATAGTTACAAGTTAGTTGCATATCCTTTACAGGATGTCGCAGTCTATACAAGATTACGAACTGCGCCCGTAAGCCCGTAGCCACAGAGCTGGCAGAGGTAGAATACCTTACACATATGAATGCTGAAGCTGGACACACTGAGCTTTGAGGTGTGTAATTACGTGTGACGTATTTCCATGGAAAGAGGAACGTAAGAAGAAGAAGAGGGAGCATAAGCATGCACAGTAAGTAACAGGCAGAGACAGAACAGTGTAAAGACACCTAAGAGTATCGAAGTAATTACTCTAGGAAGTGACGCGGTACTTTTACTTTGCAACATTTCCTATTAGATGCACCAACTCACACAGATGTTGAACACAGGGACGATCAGTAGAAGTCTATCTGTTTAGTAACAAGAAGAGTCGTTCAGTTTGAATCTCGAGTCGTTTTAAGCATCATACAAATAATTGTATAATCTAATATATTACAGGACGACGATGAATGATTTAAATTGGCAAGATGATCCACTTTATTACACCGGGGTTATTCCCATATGGCTCGGTCTCTTTCCGCAGGGCGACGCTGTTGGCTGGCCTCCAGAACATCTCCAGAGAGAACATCGAGTTAGAGCAAGGGAGATATGATACTGTCTATAAATGATCACCAGTATCTTGAGAAAATGCAAATCGGGGACCACATGAAGCTTAGCATTATCATCTGCCATGCATATATCATCGAATCTATAACTACCGTAGCTAGAAATTAGTGCATTGTTCGTGTAGAATAGAGTTTTAAGCAGCACACACATACTTGTTGTATAATCTAACTCTTTCCATCACACGTACTTCAACTCAAAACAATGTTCTATCTAGACCAATAAGCAGCGGTTAGAATAGATCTTTTGGCATCAATAAAGGGGTCCGTCTGGGCTATGTGCTGTCTCCCTATTTGTTTAAACTGTACGCCGAAAATATAATGCTAAATGCCAGAGATGATATAACCAGGGAGCAATATGATGCCCTAAATATCGATGGTCATGAACTAAAAGTAATTCCAGTATTACTATCCACATCACAGAATTGTATGGAAAAAAAATAATAATAACATCAACCAAAAGAACAGTGCAAAAATAAAACAACTTATATCTCATCATAGCAAAAACAAAGATAATGCAAACAGATAAAACTAAAATGCAGAAAGAAATATATGTTAATAAGGAAAACTGGAGGTTGTGTGATATTTCTAATATCTTGGGTCATTGATTACCAGAAATGGTGACCCAATGAAAGACATTAAAAGAAGAATATCTACTGCACTTCAAAAACTAATACAATTGAATAAACTATTGCGTGGGAAAGATAGACCTAGAAAAATTCGATTTTCATAAGCATGCATCTTTCCCATTGCAACATACGCTTGTGAGACCTGGACACTTACTAAACAAGCTGAACAGAGCAGATATGCCTTTGAATATAAGTGTTATTGACGGGGTCTAAGAATATCTTGGATACAGAAAAGAACAAATGCGACAAGAACTGAATATTGAAGAAGATCGGCTACTAAAGACGATAACACAAATGAAATTACTTGCTTGCTTGTGTTAGTTGGCTTGAGCTCCAACGCGAAGTCCTGTATGTCGGATGAAGGCATCCTGTTGTCCAACATCAGTGTGATGTCATACCGGACCTGAGGTTTTGCGTGAGTATCCGTTGTCCCATGTCTGGCTTATTGGTGTGCAGACTGGTGGTTCCTCGCCGTACAGGCAGACACTCTCCGACTTCGGAGGAATAGGCGATCCTACTGACTTTAGCCAGGACCCCGAAGGGACCTGTAGCCCAGGACGCTCGGCGTGGACGTGTCAATAGGTCTTGGCCAGTATATAACCCGGCCCTGGTGCCTTGGAAACACCTCTGCGTCCCAAATGAAATTGAAATAGTTTGGTCACTTGTAACGTTATGAAAGTTTGGAGAGAGCAATAATTGTAGGGTATATGCCCGGAAAGAGGAAGGCCAAAGAGAAGATGGGTGTAGGATGTGGTGGATGATCTCCAAATCGGTGTATTTGACTGAGGGACACCTTGCTTATGACCGAGACGTTTTCAGGAAGGTTGTTATGGGAGCGAGTTTCTGCAAAGGACATTCTACTGAATGAATAATCTAACTTGTAATGCAATACAACATGTATTATAGAATCTATAACCAGTTCGAGTTTAGTGCAGTTTTATTGTATAATAGTTTAAAGTAGTACAAAAATAACTGTATAATCCAACTAGTAAGGCAGTGCGACATGCATCATAACATCTCTAACTAGTTAGACATTTTTGACGTTGAATGTTGTGGTAGGCAGGGTCCAAAGACAGTCTGTAGGGCATTTTAAGGAACGTGAGAATTGTGGGGGTGCTTGCCTTGCTCCTGTGGAAATTTGCTTTAAAATATAACTCACAAAGGGATCCGTATTGATGCCGGTTCCCAGGGTGTAGGGCTCCTGTCGGCAAACGATGTCAGTGTGCGCGTTGGTTATTCTACATAAACCCCATTTGTTTGCAGTCAATCGCCTGTTGTTGAGTTGCTTAGTTTGAATAGTCTGGTCCTGTGTGTACTACTGTGTTTAGACTTGTAGGTCGTGTGTCTCCCTAGTCAATGTACACGGTGACCCAGGAAGGTGGTTATGGTAGAGTCTAGTTCCCTCTTTCGGTGTTATCGTTAGTGTTATACTTCGATTCAGTCTCTTTTTGTTTGTTTGTTAAATATCACTGCTTTTGTCTTCTAAGTTATTTTCTACTTTATTTTCTTCAGCTATCTTAGACCATATCTTCTGTTGCATCTTCAACCAGCATCTTGTACCCCATATTGTACTGTTGTTGTTGTTGTTGTTGTTGTTTGTTGTTGTTGTTGTTGTTGTTGCATAATCTTTACATGACGTAGCAGTCAACTCCAGAATTGTTTGGTTGTTCGTGATTCCTGGGCAAGTTTACGTTCAGTAGTTTGCCATTGCTTTCTGAACGACCGGCACCCATACCTATTTCATTAAAAAAAACTAACGTATGGCGGTCTGTTGCCAAATCGCCCACAGCTGTGTTCCAACTCGGGTATGCGGGATTACAAACCTGCGTCCGTAACTCCTTCGCCGCGTATCTTCTACATTATCTTCAACTTCATAGTATACCTTTTCTTCTACCTTATATTCTATCTTATTTCTTACCTTATTTTCCACATTATCTTTTATCTTATCTTCTACTATATCTTCTATATTCGTCTGCCTTATTTCTACCATATCTTCTGCGGTGCTTGATACCGTATCTTTTGCCTTATTTTCTACCAAATCTTCTACATGATCTTCTACCTTATCTTGTATCTTATCTTTTATCTTATCTTTTATCTTACCTTCTACCGTATCATCTACAGTATCTTCTGCAATATTTTTGTTTTATCTTATCCACTACCTTGTCTCCTACAGTATCATCTACCTTTGCTGTTACATAATCTTCTACCATATCTTCTACAGTATCTTTTACAGTATCTTTTATAGTATCTTCTAACGTATCTACCTCACTAATTTCTACATTTTCTATTACTTTATCTTCTACCGTATCTTCTTGCCTATCTCATCTCATCTCATCTCATCTCATCATGTTCCTCTTGTACCTTGCGATCTCGATAAACATCGTGAGAGTTCCCGATTATGGGCTTCAGTATCGATATTACCATGGACTCTGCTATTCCCTCCGTCCAACTTTTGCGTGGTCGACCTCTTCCTCTGTTTCCCTCTGATCTGTACATCATTGCTTGTTGTGGTATACTGTTGATTGGTAACCTATTTGCATTGCCAAACCATTTTACTTGCTGTTTTCTAACAAAATCTTATGCTGCTATAACCCCCACTTTAGTCCTGATTTCTTCATTTCTGATCTTATCTCTTCTTGATACGATGAGTATTCTTCTCAGGAATCTCATTTCTGTTGTGATATTTCTTTTCTCTTTTTCTGTCAATGTCCAGGTTTGGCATTGGTAGCATAGAGTTGTTAGGAAGATTGTGTTGTAAAGTGCTTTAAGTAGTTATTGATACATGTGTGTTCTTTAGTATTAGTGCCATTCGTCCAATGTGTTGGTTTGCTTTATTGCATCTATTTTCGATCTCGTCTTCTCATCTGCCATTTGATGATATTGTACTTCCTATGTACTTGCAACTCTTTACTTGTTTTAAGGGATGTTCGTTTAGGTGAATTGTTGTTGTTTTTCTTCTTTAGTTGTAGTCATTACCTCTGTTTTGCTTGTGCTAAATTTCATGTTATGTTCCCTACACATTTCGTTGCCCATCTTCTACGTTATATTCTTCTTTAGTTTCTGCGTTCTTCCTTATCTTCTACATTATGTTCTACCATATCTTTATATTATCTTGTACCGTATCGTCTACCTTATCTTGTATCTTATAATCTACCTATCGTCTACACTATCTTCTAGCTTAGCTTTTATATTATCTTCTACAGTATCTTCTACTGTATCTCCTATTTTATCTTTTAACTATCTTCTGCCTATCTTTTATCCTTTCTTCTAACGTATATTCTACACTATCTTCTAGCTTGAATGTTACCTTATTTTCCACCTTATCTTTTATCTTATCTTGTAACTATCTTCTACCTGATCTGTTATCTTATCTTCTACCAATCTTCTACAATATCTTCTACCATATCTTCTACCCTATTTTCTAGCATGGATTTTAGTAATTTACAGTGTGGAGAACCATTTAGACCTTTGAAATAATGATAATTTAACGTAAACCAATTGACACCCATAGAATGTGTGGAAATCAGCAGAACTAGAGAACAAAGTAGACAATTCAAATTTTGTTTTATTTCTGTAAATTTTGAGGCAGTAGGTTCGATGCCCACTGCAGCTTTCAGCTTTTATATTGTCTATTGTATACTTTGACCTGTGCTTCCTTTCTCTAATTCTGTGAGTGCAGATCATTACCTATGTATTATTGCTTACACTATTTCAATAGTTGCACAAGTTCACCTGCATTGACCAAACTGTTCACGCAGAGCTAATTAGATGTTAGGGGCAAGACTGGTGGTTCAATAGAGATCGAATTCAACCGAATAAATGTTGGCAACTACAGCATTCTATTCCACTTATTCTCGAGATAAAGATTTTATATTGTCGATGAATTAGATCGAGGCACAAGTGGTCAGCTTGTTATCTGTCCAGTTTACCGGACAAATGGAATGCTTTGGGGTTTAATTCTATTATTTAGAATAACCTGAAACTGAATGCGGGTAAACAGCGGTAAAACTCTTAAAATGCAATGAGTAGGGGGAAAGCAGAAACTGGGAAAAGGCGGATTGATAAAAAATACAATTACAACTGACAGAGTGGATGTGGCAGCTTAAATTCTTCATCAGAAAATAAAACCAACAATTAATAAACCATTTATAAAACTACCGACATATAAATTTAAAAAAAAAAGAAAAAAATTGTAAAGGTACACGCCTCCAGAAGCACGGGCAAACGGTTCTAGATCCATAAGTGTATAGACAAATCGACACAATGTAGGTGATCAGGTCATTATCATGCCGGCCGACTATACTTCCTAATATATTTTCTGGTACCCGTCGTAATCTGGGTATACCTTGGAGCCCAGGTCCCTTTTAGAAATTCGCATCCGCCCCTGTGAGAATCGAGCGGATCGCCATCGCGCCACCTAGGTATGTCTACTTCAAGACACGCTTCCATCATGTTAGGTAACTTATTTTCTTTACATCTAAACGTTTACATATCGTAATACACATAGGTGATAGTGAGAATATATCAAGCAAATGATAACAAGACCTCCCTTAGTGAAACTTCACTGCTAGAGACGGAATCAAGCACATAATTTGGTAGCACTGTAGGCAAATATGGGGGAAGAGATAAAGATATCAAAATAAGAATATAAAAGGCAAGTAACGCGATCAATGCACTATGAAATTTGTGGAAATCAAAAGAAATTAAATATTGCAGCATAGTTAGAATATTCATTCATACCGATAAATCAGAACAACTGTGAGGGTCAGAAACACGGAGAACACATAAACAATAACAAATAAACTACATTTATTAGTAGTGCTGGCGAAAAACAGAAGCAATAAAATAGTGTGACAAATATAGAGTTCATAGAGCAACCTATACAAATACTAGTGAATACAGAGGTGAAGACAAGTTGCAGCGCTGGAGTGAAAACATTGAGAACACCTGAGAATAGTGTGACTAGAAGGAAATATGTTTGGAATCCACGCAACGAAAGAAAGTAGAGGAAGAAATTAAACATATGGACAAGAAAAATAGAAACATAAAAAAAATAATAACGTGGAACATAGCCGGAGCTTCATGGGGTAGCTAGCGATAGGACGGCTAGAGGTGAATTGGTTGGGGGTGGGGGGGGGGGGGGTGGGCTTTGCCGCCATGGGCGATAACGGATGAAACAAAAAAGATATAAGGAAGTATTAATATTAGTGTCCACTTGTCTTTTGTTTATTTACTACAAACATTATTTTTTATCGCAACGTTCAGTTTGTTGTTTGTCCATCCAGAATGATGATGGCCATTCATTTCATCCAGTGGGGTTGAAAGTATGGAGCCGTGAGTTCTAAGATGGCGGATAAGCTCTGTTTTGCCTCGAAATGTTCTTTGACAATGTGGACAAAAATGCTTGACGTTACTGGAGGAGGATTTCCTTCAGTGGTTTTTCTGTCCTGCTTTTTCTTCACAGCTCTTGCAGTCTTGGTTGCCTCACGTGTGACTGCGCCCTTCGTAATGATGCACGTCACAAATTACGGTCTCTGGCTGCAGTCTCCCAGGTGTCATGATGAATTCCAAAAGCATTCAGTGAGATTTTCAGAGTGTCTTCAAAGCGTTTCCTCTGGCCGCCTTAGGAGCGTTTACCACAACGCAACTCGCCGTAAAAAATTCGTTTAGGGAGCCTATGATCTGGCATGCGAGTTAAGTGACCAGTCCAGCGAAGCTGATTCTTCATTAGTATAGTGTGGATACTGGGCATGGACGCTCTTTCTAGGACTTCAGTGACGTTCAGTTTATCTTATCATGATCGGCATGACAGCATGTAGGCTACATTTTCGATCCAGAGAAATCCACGGCATTGGAATGTAGCAAATTGTGCGAGACCAGCAAGCAACGTAGATGTTCAAACAATGAATAGTTAAGTAGTTAATACAAGAACACATAGCTCTGAAAAATGTTCTCTGTTTGTTACGGTGGGCGGGAATATATAGTCTGCACTTTAATCACACGTAGGTTAACAACAACAACAAAAAACGAGTTGGAGTTAATTGGTGTGAAGCTTTTACAATGCAAGTTGATCTGGTCTTGGCCACTAGCAGAGGCGGTCATCCGAATGACACACAGGGATGTGGAACCTCATGGTGCAGCTTTGGCCCCTGGGAACCCTGAGCCCTAGATATTAAAACCCAATGAATACTTGAAAACGTCGACCGAGAGATATAGTGGCACAAAAATCATCAAGTCGCAGGACCTATGCAGAACGTCGCTCACATTACGGCCGGGCGAAAAGTCTATGGTTCCGAAGGTAGTTCTCCCTGCCACGTGCATCCCCAAGCCCATGGTGTCATAACTCCCGTCCATCTTCGTCTGAATCGATCCCTGCATGTTCCTCCAGAACCCAAGCCTTTCATCACTGTCATGTCTAAACCACTGACACGTTTACTAATGGGAAAATTATTTCAGTTTCTGAGACACGATGCTGGTTGACAGCCAGTTGTCTTAGATGGTCAGATCTTGTATAATATAAGTACTTTTCTTCTTCATAGCTTCTGATATGCAAAGATCTCTTATGTAACAGTTACGCTTCACGATAGTCTACGTTAGTATAATACAGAGACGTTGTTGCAACTATAAACCATTTATTGCAGAAGTTTAATTGAATCAGGTTGATCGTAGAAGTTTGATTTTGACTAACTTGAGAATTTTGATTAATTGCACTTGATTGGAAGATTATGATTGATAATGGTTGATTAGAGAATTGTATTGAGTGTTCTTGATTAGAGAATTGTCTCCAAAGCTGAAACCTTATTTCAGCATTGGCTTTGAGCCCAAATGTAGTGAGCTATACTTCGTATTCAGGAGCTCAACAGTGTGCGAGGGATTTCTTTTTACTTCCGGGTCCGCCTTCTCTATTATCCGATAGTTCAACTGCATTTAACGCCAAGGTCATAACAAATATAAACCGGTGATCTGGCCATGATCTTTTATTCGGGATATGAATAGTTACTCTTACCCTCAGTGTCTTCCTCATCACTTCAGCATCAATGGTCAAAGCATGAAGACACCAGTATAAAATTACATTTGTCCCGAAGGAGTTTTCTGCTATGGATATGTGATGTGATTAGGATATCACATTTTGTAGGCCTGAATGCACAGAGCAACAGGTGGCCAGTCGTTTCTTCTGCTGGCGGGTGGCGAAACCACGCCTCACCCAAAGGGTCACAACATTAGATATGCAGATGATACAGTATTGATTGCAGATAATGAGCAGGATCTGCAACAATGTAGACGCGGTTGTTGCACACAGTGAACAACTGGGGTTAGAATTAAATTGTAAAAAGACAGATTATGGTAATCACTAGGAAGAACGAAATACCACAATGTAATATACAAGTAAATGGAAATATTCTTCAACAAGTGAATCGGTACAATTATCTCGGAATAGTCATAACATCTGATGGCAGATGCCTTGGAGAGATTAGAACAAGAATCGCCAAGGCGAAAGTAGCCTTTAGCAAGATGAAAAACATACTGACCAACAAAATGATGTCAATTGAAACGAGAAAAAGAGTGTTGACGTGCTACATAGAGCCTGTTCGTTTGTATGGATGTGAAACTTGGACAATGAGCAGTCAAGCTGAAAAACATTTGATGGCTGCAAAAATGTGGTTTCTGAGGAGAATGCAAAGAATACCATGGACAGACAGACAAACCAATGACCAAGTACTACAGGAAACAAATGAAAATCGTAAATTGATTAGAGAAATTAGACGTAGACTGTCAACATTTTTTGGAAATGTTATGAGAAGAAATGGATTGGAGAACTTGGTGACAACTGGCAAGACCGAAGGGAACAGACCAATCGGAAAACCGAGAAGTAAATACCTGGATGGCTTGGCCACATGGCATGGTCAAGACAGGAACACTGAGTTGATCCACGACTCTGGTGATCGAGTTAAATAGCGAGTTATGACCGCCCACGCTTTCCGGCATGGCACATGATTGCTTGATTGGGGGTCATAACTATCACACATAGGACAGGTCCATCAATGCTCTGATCTTCCATTGAACATCCCCACCAGCGGATATCGACTGATCGCACCAGCTGTGTTGATTAGACCAAATGTCTTGTGCTCTTGACAAAATGTTTACGTCCGGCTGCTCCCCGCTTCACTCTTATCTCCGTAATTCTGGAAAAGGAAGCAGATGTGCAAGTGTCCTTAAAGAAATTACCCCTCCCTTATGGCGGAGATGATATCTGGCCCATCTATTACCCGGTCCCTCCTCGATCAACGCCGTGCCCAACACACGATCGGCTGATTTTTCCCTGCCACACCTGCAAGTGGGGAAGCAGCTCCTCGTACCTTGGGCAACACTGCCACGACAACTAAATGTTGCATCGCTAAAATATTCTAGACATGTCAACAAGGCAGTCAGCTCCAACGTCATCCACATTGCGTTCAGGTGCCGAATGTGCCTGTATGTTCTCAAGACTTGGATCCGACCAGGTTAGTTACGCTTCCTCCACTGGTTTCACATATGTCAACCCAATGCCCAGGGGGCGTCAGTAGTTGCATACAATAAACATATATATATATATATATATATATATATATATATATATATATATATATATATATATATATATATATATATATATATATTTATATACTAGCTGACCCGGCCCGGCTTCGCCCAGTCCCTGGTGGGGAGCATCTCATTTAATTCATATAAGTAGTCATATAAGTTCTCGTTCCCGTTACCGACTGTCTGTCTGTCTGTCTGTCTGTCTGTGTGTGTGTCTGTCTGTGTGTCTGTCTGTCTGTGTGTCTGTGTGTCTGTCAGTGTGTCTGTCTGTGTGTTTGTCTGTGTGTCTGTCTGTCTGTCTGTCTGTCTGTGTGTCTGTCTGTCTGTCTGTCTGTGTGTCTGTCTGTGTGTCTGTCTGTCTGTCTGTCTGTGTGTCTGTCTGTGTGTCTGTCTGTGTGTCTGTCTGTGTGTCTGTCTGTGTGTCTGTCTGTCTGTGTGTCTGTCTGTCTGTCTGTCTGTCTGTGTGTCTGTGTGTCTGTGTGTCTGTGTGTCTGTGTGTCTGTCTGTCTGTGTGTCTGTGTGTCTGTCTGTGTGTCTGTGTGTCTGTGTGTCTGTCTGTGTGTCTGTCTGTGTGTCTGTGTGTGTGTCTGTCTGTCTGTCTGTCTGTGTGTCTGTGTGTCTGTCTGTCTGTCTGTCTGCCTGCCTGCCTGCCTGCCTGCCTGCCTGCCTGCCTGCCTGCCTGCCTGCCTGCCTGCCTGCATGTATGTATGTATGTATGTATGTATGTATGTATGTATGTATGTATGTATGTATGTATGTATGTATGTATGTATGTATGTATGTATGTATGTATGTCTGTCTGTCTGTCTGACCCGGCCCGGCATCGCCCAACTCCTGGTGTGGAGCATCTCATTTAATTCATATAAGTAGTCATATAAGCTCCCGTTCCCGTTCCCGACTATCTATCTGTCTGTCTGTCTATATGTCTGTCTGTCTGTCTGTCTATATGTCTGTCTGTCTGTCTGTCTGTCTGATCCGGCCCGGCTTCGTCCAGCCCCTGATGGCGAGCATCTCATTTAATTCATAAAAGTAGTCATATAAGTTCCCGTTCCCGACTGTCTGTCTGTCTGTCTGTCTGTCTGTCTGTCTGTCTGTCTGTCTGTCTGTCTGTCTGTCTGTCTGTCCCTCCCTCTCTGTCTGTCTGTCTGTCTGTCTGCCTGTCTGTCTAATCATTTATTGGTTGCAGTTAGAACAACCTTAGATAAACGAAGACCAACTTACAAAAAGCATTAGAAAGAGCACTTGAAAGATCTTTACATCTTCCCCAACAATTAACTTGGGTAAATGGAGCGGCGGCAGCAGCATCAGCAGAAGAAGGAAAAGGAGGAGTAGACAACTGCAGCGAAAAGGTGGGTCTGTCTATCTATCTGACCCGGCGTGGCTTCGCCCAGCTCCTGGCGGGTAGCGTCTCATTAAATTCATACAACAAAAAAAAGTAACTTAAAAGAATGTCCTTCCACACACCATCCATTATTTTTAATGAAAACTCTTTCTAATCACCTGCATGACTACAGTAACTTCTTAAGCATAAAAAGATGAGTTACAATGTTATGCATTGTGCATTATTTTTATGAAAACTTTGAAAATGCCATTAAAGATTGTATCATTATTTATTATAACTCATATGCCGGTACATAACTATAGACACAGAGTTTATAAATCTTTGAAAACGATGCCACAATATGACTATAAGGTATACAGAAAAGTTATTCCCCTTGAAATAACTTTTACAGAGTTAGGTCCCCTGAGATATATGAAATTATAATGAAAAATGAAAATGAAATAATATTGGGTAAGCAGCCGATTTCACACTAACAAAATATGACAGTGGGCTGCGCTGGAATGAAAGGAAGGCGTGTAGAAAATTTCATCTCAATCGGATGGGCCGTTCGCGAGCGCATAAAGGACATAGGGACATACAGACAGACAGACAGACAGACGGACGGAGATCGCCTTTTATATATAAGAAGATATATATATATATATATATATATATATATATATATATATATATATATATATATATATATATATATATATAGATATATATATATATATATGTTCATGAACTATACAGATGTAAAGTGGTGCATTAGAAATGAAATGGCGAATGAAGACAAGGGATATGTGAATGCTAGCGTGTCCTTGATATTGAAGTTCAGAAAAAAAATATTTATTTTATAGACTATAAGAAATCTTGTGATAGAGTTAGTTAGTTGCATATCCTTTACAGGACGTAGCAGTCAACTCCAGCATTGTTTGGCTGTTTGGGATTTCTGGGCTAGTTTACGATCAGTAGTTGATTTGAGTTGAGTTAAGAACCGATATCACTGCACTCAGGACATTCCCATACGTGCTCCGTCCCCTCGTTCAACAGCCAGCGAAGAGTCATACTACTTATCGTTCCTCCTGCTATCTGATTAAAAGTTCTCCTGGACTTCCCTCTCAGTTTTGAGATTCTTCCAGAACCCCTGCCGATTCCCCGCAAATCTCATTCTTTCCACACATGGGTTCTCAATCTGTTCCTCCGCCTTCTTCACCTGGTCCCACAAGCGCACGACCACCTCCCCCTTGTCCATAGGCAAATACCACCAAGAGGTGCCTTCCCTGCTAGCCTATCAGCCTGTTCATTCCCTCGTTTACCCGCATCGCCAGGGCAAAATATCCACACAATTCTCAAGATCTGTGACATCTGAAGCGACGAGAGCCATTCCACACTAAGTTCAGTAGTTTGCCATTGCTTTCTGAACGTCCGTAACTCATGTCTTTGTATGGAAACCAACACAAGGCGGTCTGCTCTAAAATCGGCCGCAATTGTGTTAAAAGCAGTAAACGGGAAAATGAATTGCTTCGTATCCCCATCGCCACAGAGATAGAGTACACAGATTAGTGACATCCTTCAAGATATAGAAGTAGGCGGAAAGGACATCATACTTACTGTCAACTTGCTCGGGGAACAAGTGGCGTCTATTAGATGAGGAACAAAGTACTCGTCGCCCATGGAGATAAAAATAGGAGTACGGCAGGAATGCGTGTTGTCCCCAAGCCTATTCAACCTATACACATAAATAATTTTAAGCAAGTCGAATTGACTGGATTTCAGTGGAAGTATTATACAATGATTAGGTATGCTGACGATACAGCATTACTAACAGAAAGCGAGCAAGAGTTACAAAACCTAGTGGAACAAGTAAGCATGCATAGTCCAGAATATTGCTTGGATAATAACATTAAACAAACGAAAACTATGATAATTATTAGCAGTGGAATGAACATCAAAGATAACGGGAATATACTAGAACAGGTAATAAGCTTCTCCTATCTTGAACATGTAATAACAGATGATGGCAGAAGTGAAACAGAAATCAAAATGACAATAGGAATGACCAAACATGCTTTCATCATCATGAAATGCGTATTAACATCTAGAGAGATAAAAAACCCAATAAAAATTAAAATTGTCAAATGTTATGTATATTCAACATTAGTGTATGGCACAGAAGTCAGGACAATGAACAAAAAATGAAGAAAGTCGAATACAGAAGAATATGTCGTATTTCATGAAAACAAAAACAATCCAATACAGAGATTCTAGATAAACTGGGAATGAAAAGACTTGATGAAAGAAATAAAAAATGGGAAGTAAAATATTTCGGCCACGTTAAAAGAAACAACACGCTTATACAAATCATACTGTAGGGTAAAATTGAAGGCAAGCGAGCAAAATGTAGACAACGATACACATGGGGAGACAGAATCAAGAGATACAGAATGTACAGTCAGGGCGACAGACAGACATTACTGGAGTACCATTGCAGCCAACCTTTATTGTGGAGACAGCACCTGACTGATTTAGTGTGTCTTGAGTTTCCATGAGGTTTCTGGCATCAAACGGCTTGTAAACGAACTCCGACTCGGGTTGACAGCATAAAATCATCATGCTACCATTACATAAGACATGTCATGACAGTAGCAGACTATAACGTGGGCTTTAATTCAAAATTGGTACCATTATTATTTGGATTGGCTATTCGCTGGCTGCTGAAGATGAGGACGGAGTGCTGTGATGTCAGCTCTTGACTCAGCTCAACTTGACACAATATAAATATAGAGGAGTGGCTTGACAAGTCACGTCAGCGAAGGATAACATAATCCTTTTGGCGATTTCGACAAAAAGCAGTTGGCAGAGTATCCGGAGAAACACACAAAACTGGCTTCATGTGCAACGGAAAATTAGACAGGGCTGCATCCTCTCTTCATGTTAATTCAACATATGTACAGAGTATGTATCTAGGAACGTCAGTGTGAGGCCTAAAACAGTTGTGTTCCATTCATAATTTATAGGAATCTATCGCACAACTCAGATATGAAAATAACACGGTCGTTCACCCAATTAGTGTTAAGGGATTAGAAATGTTGATCATACCTGGCATGATACACGATGAAATCAACATCTTTTCTGAAATAAACAAAGCGCCCCCCCTCTCCACCACCACCAAGAAGTAATAATGATAAATGATTCCCACAGAAACAATGACATGCCCGCCAACAATCACATTCAACAATGAAGGAAATTATTTATTTGGTTGTTCCCCCGCCCCCTCCCCCGGGATTTGAGATTGAAACATTGAGCATAACCCACTACTGGCAACACTGATCGTATTCCGGTACGGACCTAAAGCCTTGTCTACGTCAGTTTGGAAGCAACTAGACTCAAGATTCGCTCTTGTTTGAGCTCGTCAGTAGTGCATATCCTTGACTGGACCCGGGATCAAACCCGGATCTCTGGCATGTGACGCGGGTGTGTAACCACTAAACCACTTGGCACATGCTAGACGCAACCAAATTATCACACTAGAATATCACAACGTCACCCATAGTAGGCTATATTTCAAAATTTGCCCGATCGATGAGACTGACATCCGTCAATCAATGTGGCCCCGAATGATCAGGTCTTCTCGACTTGCAAGGCACACCAGCTGCCTAAAGTCCAGCGAGCAATAATCAAATTGATTTGTTTGGGTTTTTTTTTCCCACGATATGAGATTGAAACATTGAGCACAACCCACAACTTTAAATGAAGGAATTGACAATGTATTTTGGCTTCACAATCAACAACAATGATGAACACTCAGAAGAACTCAGACGAAGGCTGGCCACGGCAATGACGATTTCCGAGAAACTTTACATTTCCTTTGGCAACACTGGAAAGTATGTCGTGACTATTTCACAATCACCAAATAAGTAACTCAGAGATTTTGAACTTAAATGTTACATAAAAGGCATTTGAATACCATGGACCAATCAATTGAAAAATACTGACATTTTGCGAAATGTAAATATAAAATAAAACAATAGCTAGCATGAGCGTTTACCGGGTGGGTGAATATCTCTTCAAATTCCGATGGGGGAGGTGGCTAGTTGTTATTTTTTTTTTTAAAGTGACCTGGGATCCCATGTTGACACAGTTTACAATGTGCACCAGGAAATGTCCTAGAAATTAAATGTGGCTTGATGTGATATTGACAATATCACAAATTGTTCCTGCTATCCAATAAGCATTTTTGTTAAACACAGAGAAAGAGAGACACACATTTGTAATATTAAGAAACATGTTGGTGTGATTTTAAGATGTGGCTGTCAGGATCTTTTCTTTGGCTGCTGTCTCAACTTTAGAGACAGCATTGTTTACCCTTCAGTTTTGCGAACATTTCTTTGCCTGTTTTTTGCTTTTTTTCTTGGCTGTTATGTACAAATGGAATTTCTTTTCGTCGCGTTTTATTTTAACAACTGTATGGTCAAACGTCTGAGCAAGAATGACTTCGAAAACCTACACTATCAGGCACATTTGTGATCAGACACAAAACTGCGAAGTGTTGCATTATCGATGTCTCGCGTAAATTCTCAACAGGATCGTTTCTTATCAGCATCTTTGAGTGCTTCTTAACGTCTCTAACAATCCGACGGGAAGAAGGTTTCTTGTGGAACACACAAAACACTTTCTGTGTGCTTGAGGGATGCTTGAGAAGCGCTTGAGACTGTTCAAAGAACAGGGGAGGGGATTCTAGCTGGCCAAGAGTTGTAATTCGCTAGTATTTTGTTGCGTCGTTGGTATAAGGGGTGTATCGTACAAACATTTCTTCTTGTTCATCCCCCTCCTCCTCCTCCTCCTCCTCCTCCTCCTTCTTCTTCTTCTTCTTCTTCTTCTTCTTCTTCTTCTTCTTCTTCTTCTTCTTCTTCTTCTTCTTCTTCTTCTTCTTCTTCTTCTTCTTCTTCTTCTTCTTCTTCCTCTTCTTCTCCTTCTCCTTCTTCCTCTTCAACTTTCGTCTTCAACAACTTCTTCTTCTCTTGCTACATCCAACTTGTGATATCATCTCACCCCCCCCCCCCCCCACCTTTCTCTCCCCTTCTTCTTATTAGTTTACTTCTTATTCGACTAACATTTCAAGCCTTGTCGTCATTTACTGTAGACAGCTTGTGGCATCGCTTCTCCCCTCCACTAGTAGCGATTCCTTCTGGGGTTTTAATTTCCTGTTCCTTCAGAGATGGTTACCTATCGTCGAGATTACTTGAAACTGGAGATAAATTAGCTGTTGTCCAATTAGAGGGGCCCTCATACTGAGGTCAAGGTCGTCGTGTTGTTTACGTCTGCGAGTAAGTAAAATTGTCAGTCATCTCTCTCTCTCTCTCTCTCTCTCTCTCTCTCTCTCTCTCTCTCTCTCTCTCTCTCTCTCTCTCTCGCCCACGCTCTCTCCACCTATACCCTCATGCTCTCTCTCTCTCTCGCCCTCTCTCTCTACCTAGCTATCAACCTACATCCCTCCCCTCGCCACCTCCCACTAGCAGCCAACCCCCCCCCCCCTCCTTTTCAACCCAGCGTCTACCCACCGATGCCTTTTCATAGATTGCTTTAATGACTGGACTATCTAAAGGCATTTTGTCTGTTAATAATATAAAGCATTATGTAACGCATTAAATAAACGGGCTTTCAATTCCACTTAATACAGATCAAAAGACTAATATACAGTGAACAATAAGCAGCCGTGAGAATATGCGATGATGCAACTCACTGGTTTGATATAAAACAGGGATTCAGACATGGTTGATGTTTGTCCGCTGATCTATTTAACTAATGAATTGAAAAGGTCACGAGACATTGACAAGGAACAAAATATGATGCCTGTGTATTCAGATGAACAGGAACACCCTAACTTTGTATGCACAGCACAACTATGAAATTGACAAATAGGACTCCTGAAACTAATAAAATCAATACAACAGCAAAGTGAATCACACAATGTATATCTCAGTGTAACAAACAACAAACATAACAGTACCAGTTGAAATCAATATGTTAGAGAAAAAAAAAGATTTATCCATGGAGAGTAGTTACCGAAGGCTTGTAAACATCTAAGTTTACTGATAACAGACCACATAAAAGTGAAGTGATAAACATCAATTAAATTAAGACTGTTTTGTCTTTTTAAATACAAAAACTGTAAATTAAGACACAGTGATGGCCGTGAATCTACAACCATGGTCAGGTTGCGAGAAAAGCAAGTCAAAAGTGGTGTGACCAAACAAGAACACTACGCCGGAAGCCAAAGCTACACAGAATTGATGTCGAGACGCACTACACGTTGCGTGATTTGCTGAGGAGAGGATCCGAGCATTCATGGACTGAATGTGCAATGAGGAAGATCTGTCGACTAACTAACTAACTAAACTAAACTAAATTAATACTAATCATTGCTCAACAAAAGCTAAAGCAATTAAAATTTATGTCGAATGAAATATATATAACTAAAAAAGTCAGAGTACTCATGTATGTGTACTTTGTTGTGGTCCCAAAAAAGTGTGCCAAACTGGGGGGATTTTACAACTCAGCTGAAGAACAAATAAGCGCCTTTGAATATACAGGTTAAAGAAGAGTATTTACTTCTAATTGGAGGAAATAAGAGAACACACTTATCTATCCAACAAGAATGTACACAAGACAGCAATAGACGCAGGACAACTGGCGTAATATAGTGTAAAATTTCGAAAGACTGTTAAAAGGGCAAAGTTCTGCGCAGGACCAATCAGTTGATGGGGAAGTTAATTATTTCTATATTTTTATTTTTATTTTGGAGGCGTTCTGAAACGGGCTCTCAGCGCTCTTCCCTTTCGTGTGGTAATAACCGTTTCGATGTCTTCAATGTGACTGCACTGTCTCCTTCAACGAAATAATTTATACAACCCGGGAGCTGACTATGCAGAATAGGACGAGAAATTTCAGTAAATGGAGCAGCACATTTTGCTGAACAACATTTTAAATAGACAAAGGCATTTTAGCGTTTCTCATCTACCGTATGGAAGAGACCGGCTCTGTGGAGTAGAATTTACGGGAGCAATTCGTAATATCGCTTATCGCTTTCAAAACACAGCTGCTTGCGATTTCGCAACAGACCGCATTGCGTTGATTTTCATACAATGGTATGTGTGTCTGTCGTTCAGAAAGAAATGGCAAATTACTGAGCGTAAACTTGCCATGAAATCAAAACCGCCAAAAAATGCTGGGGCTGACTGCGATGTCATGCAAAGACCATGCAACTAACTCACTATTGCAAAAGGTAGGTATCCGCGGTGCCGCAATGCCTAGCGTGCTTTGGTGTCGGCCTCGCCATCACGTGTTCAAATCCTTATCGAGGTGGGAATTCTTTAAACATTGACATGGGCTCACTGGTTGACCCAGTCTGAAATGACTAATAGGAAATGTTCTGGGAAATAACAACAGGGGAGGGGGGGGGGGTGGTATTGATCAGACAGCCAGCCGAGTGCCCATTGGTTAATACAAATATGGTGCTAGAACCATTTACCCAAGAAGTGTGAAAAACGGGTTCCTGTAATTTACTTGCTTTAAGGCAAATGGTGAAAAAACAAAACAATTGACGTCTCAGCCAGGATGTGGACTGGCGTATTACTAAATACGTCTGTTACAGTCTTTATCAACAGGGCAATATGAACGAAATAATAAAAAAAAATATAATAAAAACGAACACCACAAATTAATGCTCTAGGCATCTAGGGACGTACGTTGTTTTTATATACTTACACTTGTGATATATTTCCCAGTAACCTCACATTTTCCGAGATTCATCACACTGATTCGAATGGAGCACCATATAGGATAAATTTTATCAGCCATGTAAAAACAAATTGCGAACGAGTGGGTGATTTGAAACGACGAAAGACGATTGGTTCAACGAAACCTGAGATACCGGTCACAATCACTGAGCATAATTGGCGGTGAAAAACAATTCATTCCATGCCAAACCTTAGAGATAGCCACTAGCATTCTCTGTTAGGATTTATTCTGGGTCCCCTCAGGTAAGCTTGACCCTAAATATGTACTAAGACGATCCATGATGTTAAGGTAACACGGTGTTTATGTGTATAAAAGCGTCAATGTGATGTTTAAGCTTCTTAAAAATGATAAATATCAATGCTCTTGTTCGAGAGAGAAATGTTGCCAAGCGCCATATTGTTTCCATCGCTGCATCTACCAGGTTAAACCCTTTCTGCTAGACATCCTATCGCCATAGGCTACAGAATGCTATTACATTCTAAATGCACACACACACACACACACACACACACACACACACACACACTTTTATCTATGCAATGGAAACTCACTCTTTAAATCCACATTCTAGGCATTGGTGCTTCTGCAGAGAAAATGTTGCTAAGATGCTATCTATTAAAACCCGTATACGCAGACTCACATCTTTCTGAATGTATATTATGTGATTCTTCTGTTCACATTTTTCATATGCTTTGTGAATTCACCATGTTCTTGTCATGAGAATAAATGCTCATTAATAAGGAAAGAAAGTTGCACCATATACCCAAATGTGTGCCAGATGCTGCACGCACCACCACCCGCACACAAATAATGCTGATGACTGGGTGATTATCACGATCAAGGGCCTAATAATTGCGTCCTGGAAAATGACCATAAAACAATCCATTTCTGAAAGTGGTGCAAGGAAATTACTTGCAACAGTGGGTAGGTGTGAAAACGTCGTCCTCAAACCCCTTGCTCAGTGGAGAAAGCTAGGAGGGACAATCTGCGTTTGTGTTCGAACCATTGCTAATGCCGAAAGCATATCTATGCTAAAGGCTCTCGAATAATGTCATGAAACAATTGATATGTTTTCATTTGTGTTTGTTGTACATTTATTGTCGGTTCTCATGTTTTGTGGATTATTTTAAGACATTTGACTGTATACTACATCAGACACTTTGGGAAATCATCGGAAAAAATAGGCTTTCCATAACATGTAGTACATCTAAAAAATGCTCTATGTAGACCAACAATCAGCAGGTTGGAATAAGTGGCGAGACATCAGGCTGGTTTGACTTCAATCCAGAAGACCGTCAGAGTTGTGTGCTGCTCCCTTATTTGTTTAACCTGTACGCCGAAACTATATAATGAGCAATGTCAGACATGATATAACCAAGGAGCAATATGATGCCCTAAATATCGGTGGTCATGAAATATCAGAGATTCGATATACAGATAATACATAATTACTTACTATCCATACCAAAGAATTGTTTAGAAAACCTAATAACCTCAACCCAAAAGAATAGTGAAAATCACAGCTTATATCTTAACATACACAAAACAAAGATAATGCATAAAGAAAAAAAAAACTAACATGGGGAAAGAAATATATGTTAATCAGGAAACATTGAAGGTCGTGGAACATTTCGAATATCTTTAGCCCTTAATTACTAACAACGGTGACACAATGACAGTAAATTAAGAGACGAATATCTATTGTTGTTCAAAGACTAAAACAACTGAATAATTGTGGCGCGGGACAGACAGAAACTATAAAACTTAAATTGTTAAGAGCATGCATATATCCCATTGCAACGTACTCCCGTGAGACCTGGACACTCTCAAAAGAAGTTGAACAGCGCATAAATGCCTTTGAATATAAATGTTATAGACGGATTCTAAGAATTTCTGGGACAGAGAAAAGAAAAAAATTCTGAGTGTTGAAGATGGTTGGTTACTAAAGACGATAAACCAAAGAATATTTAAATATTTTGGTCACTCAAAGCGTCATAACAGTTTGAAAAGAACAATAATGGAGGGGTATATGTCAGGGGAAAGAGGAAGAGAAAGGACAAAGAGAAGATGTGTGCAGGATGTGGCAGATGATCTCCGGAATCTTGCCTATGACCGAGAAGTTTTCCAGAGGGTTGTTATGGGAGCGCTGTTCTACAATGGGCATGCTACTGTATGAATGAATGAATGAATGAATGAATGAATGAATGAATGAATGAATGAATGAATGAATTATATATTTGCCAGATGTACATTTTCATTAAGACTAAAAGTTGAATAATTTGAAGAAAAATACAATAAGACTTCAACAGCAGCGTATTACTTAACAGCATTTGTGCTATGGTCATGGTGGCATAACACGGGCATGAATATGTGGCAGCCGAGAGAACTATAGAGTCGATGATAGCGGTAGTCGGGAGAAAGTTGAAAGATAGGGCGGGAATAGAACTTTGTTATTTCCTCTATGCCTTTGTTCTTTCAGTGCATGATATATTTCTACCCTCTTATATTGCAATATTATGAAATATGCTTATGTGCCCCATCAACTAACCATGGATTACCATCATCATCACTACCATCATCATCAAGTGCTTTATCTACTGCTGTGGGGCTCAAGCTTCTGAAAGTATTTGTGTGTGTATGTGTTTGTGTGTGTGTGTGTGCGGTGTGCGTGTGCGTGCCTGCCTGCCTGCCTGTGTGCGTGCGTGCGTGAGTGCGTGCATGTGTGTGTGTGTGTGTGTGTTGTGTGTGTGTGTGTGCTGTCAACTCCAGCAATTTACTGCTGTTGTTGATGTCTTGGAAAGTTTACGTTCAGTAATTTGCCATTGCTTTCTGAACGACCAGCTCCCATACCACCACGTTAACACCCAGCGCGACACGGTCTGCTGCCAAATCGGTCGCACCTGTGGTTCGAGCGCGGGTAAGCGGGCTCACGAATCGTGTCCACAAGCCCTTAGCCACGGAGACTGGCCTGAAAGGTGTTACTGCTGAAAAATCTTGCGATCGCCAGCAGAACGTAACACTACAAATCAAAATCAAATCAAATCAACTTTATTAGGGTTACAAATTGGGCGCGCAGGCCCGTCTTACATTCGGCCCTTCCAATCACTTGTCTTTCGTTCATCAAGAGCATTATACATTTACATAGGAAGAAAAATAAACATTGTGAAATGAATGTTGTAAACATAAACAAGGCTAATTACCATGTTATGAGGCCCATCTCTCACCTACCCATACATCACCCCACCCACACAACACCCCCACCTACCCATACACACGCGCACCAAGGGACACATACACACCCCCACCTACCGACACACACGAACACCAAGGGACAAATACATACCCCACCAACCGACCCATCCCCCTCCCGCACATCCCCCACCCACACACACTGCCCTCACCTGATCCCCCAACCAAAACACACTCGCCACCCACAAACATTCCCCCACCAACCCACACATCCCACGCCCATCCACATACACATCCTACCCCACACATCCTCTCCCCACCCACACCTCAAACCACCCATCCCCCAGCCACATCTCCATCGACAACATATTCCCCACCCACACACACAATCCCCCACCAACCCACACATCGCACATCCACTCACACATACCCTAAACCATACACACACATCCCCACCAACTGACATGTCCCTACCCCCCCCCCCCCCACACACACACACATCTCCCTAACCACCCATACCTCCCCAATCCACTCACACACACCCCACCACCCACACATACAACTTCCACCCACCCACACATGCCTAACCTAATCCCCACCACACAATCCCCCACCCGCACATCACATACACCTCCTACCACGCACTATTCCCAACACACGCACCACACACACACACATATCCCTCACCAACACATCCCCACTTACACACCACACACATATCCCCCAACCAGATACCACACAATATTCCCACCCACACCCACACAGATACCCTTACCCATTCACCCCACATACCCCTACTCACACACCACAAAAATCCCCCACCCACACACACATACCTCACCCACACAATATCACCAACCAACACACCACACACCTTTCCCCACCCACACACGCATTCCCTACCCGTCCACCAACACACACTCACTCACGCATACATCCTCCACTACGCACCCACACACCCCCACCCACCAACTCCCAACCAAACATCTCTCGATCACAATACCCCAACCCCCACACACATCCTCCACCCACTCACACATCCCACCCCGACACATACAACTCCCTCACCCACCTACACATCCCTAAGCCACTCACACACCCCCACCCACACACACATCTCCCACCCACACTCCCCCACATACTTCCCCCAACCACCACAATCCCCCACACATATACCCCACCCATACGCACATTCCCCGCACCCATCACACACATCCCCCACACCACACACTATCCTCCACCCATACCACCACAAACATACCCTCCACCCACACATCATTCACACATCCCCCACCAACACACCGCACACATATCTCAAACCTACACACCATACACTTCTCCCCACCCGCCCTTCCATCCCAAATCCACCCAACACAATCCCCTACCCACACAACCCCGCCTCCCACACATACTTCCTCAAACCATCCACACATCTCCACCCACATAAACACACATCCCCTGCATCCGTCCCATACACATATCCTCCACCCATACACACATCCCCCACACCCATTCCAACACCCCTACTTTCACCCCCACACATCCATCCACACATCCCATCAACACCCACAAATACCACTACCCACCAAAACCCACACACCCCAACCCATCCAAATGCATACCCCCACCCACACACCCCCACCCACACATATCCCCACACTCACACACATCCTCCACATACACTCACACTTCCTCACATCTAGACACATACAAAATGTCTCACGTTAGTATTGAAACTAGTATGAACAAACTCCCACACTTTACTCACACACATACACTGACACTTGTCATGAGCAGTCTAACACTACCCGTAGATAAGCAGCACTGTATAACAAAGGCAAGAAGACCGATTTCATTGCACCGGGTTTTATCTCATATTACTCGAACTCGTTCCGCAGTGCAGCCTGCGGAAAACTTTGCACAACGCACGAACTCCATAGCTTCAGAGACGACCCCCAGGAGTCTCCAAGACAATTACCCTCGTGAACTAAACAAGGTAGCCCAGAATCGAACCGACAAAGCGAGGCAGGCGGCGCAGCCGCTACACATCCAGACTACCCTAACCAGCTACATAAATAATTACATGATAGAGAAACTCAATGCACTCCCGATAAGATCATAGAAATAGATACCGAGAGGGGGGGAGGGGGGGGGAATAAGAAAACGGTGGGTAGACAGCATATGTGAGTTAATGGGCAGGCCGCCTTAAGTTGTTTTTTTTTTTTAAATAATGAAATGCAATAGATGCCGGTCATTCAGAAGCAGTGGCAAACTACTGAACGTAAACTTATCTAGGAACCACGAACAGCCAAAAAAAAATGCTGGGATTGACTGCTACGTCCTGTAAAAGGATATGATGCTAACTACACGGATAGCCTTTATTAAGGATGCTCTGTGTGACGAGGCGGGGTAGTACATTGGTATAGTGTACTGTAATGTTGTAGTGTCCTCAAAGCGATGACGACTCAATGAGCCAGAACAGAGATCGGTGCCTCGCTACTGATTACTAATTCCCCGATCAGCTGGCGCCATGAGGACGGGCTCGCAGGTCTAGTGCATATTTAGCTGAAGAACACCAAATCATCACACTGTCCACACCACAGGAAGGCACGACTCTCTTTCATGCAATAACAACTCCTGAAAGCACCATGAGGGGAACGGTGACTATATTTACCACCGGCGAACACCAGATGACGGTAGCGAATGCTTATGTAGATTAAGTCTTCAGGCTCTCTCTATCATCTCACACTCCCGCACTGTGTCCACAAATCACACACTCATTCCTGGCCCGAGTGTTAGGTGAATGAGTCTCGTATCTACTGTAACGGTGGAATCAGAGGCGACGACTCCCGGCCGTGCCATCATGTCGATATAGCAATACAATGACCAAACCTGAGCGCATAATGTCACAGACAGAAGCGTGAGCTAGCCGTGCGTCTACCCATGTCATAAGTCTGTATCTCTACATGTAAGAGTACTGTTGAGCGTGGAGAATGTCGAGCGAAGTGTTAGATGACCGTTCTGTATGGAAGCTGGCGATGGAATCCCTAAGACTAACGTTGCGTCGTTATGCTACGCACTACTATGACGTGGCCCTCGTTTATTACAAGTGCCACAATGTGCTTCTTTCTATCGTTATTATACTTCTATGACACTCTAAACAGACACGGATGCGACGTAACTAAGGAAGCTCATCTGGCTCTGGAACACACACTCCAAATTTACCAGTTAGTGTGAATGAGGAACAAAACGTCATCACCTTGAGGGATGAATAATAGACAATAAATCGTTACCATTCGGACACATACTCATATTGTAACTGGTACGATCGGTGTCAGGACCCTCCGCTGGCTGTTCAAGTTGGCGATGGAGCACGGCTGAGAATATCGTGAGTGCTGTGATGTCTGTTGTTAACTCAACGCAATATATCTTCTCAACGAGAGAATATCGTGTATACAGCTTAAATCATTCCCCCACGGGGATCGACAAAACTATATCGAAAAATGTATTGCTTATACTTTACAGGACGTAGCAGTTTACCCCAGGATTTGTTGACTTTGTGATTTCTTGTAAAGATTACGTTCAGTAGTTTGAGATTGCTTTCTGAACGACCGACACTCATATCTTTGTATGGAAACGAACACAAGGCGGTCTCCTTTCAAATCACCCGCAGCTGTGTTTCAAAAGCGGTATGCGGGACCAAGAATTGCATTCGTAACACCTTCGCCACTGAGCCGTTATCGCAATAAGCATGGCACATAATGATGATTAATGTAATGGCTGGAAGTGTTTCTCTTTGGTGAGGCCTGTATTGTTAGCTAGTATTGACGATTATGATTGATGCTAGGTCAGCCTAGAGCACATTCCACCTATCGTAAGTTTTGAACAGAAATACCTGCAGCAGTAACGTATTTCTAATACAGATGCGTAATTGAATGCATGACTCCTCAAAGTGGAAAATGCATCGCTGCTGATTAAATTGTGTATATCCTTTGTAGGCCGTTGCGATTCATTTCAGGTTTATTTTTCTAGGCAAATTTAGTAGCTTGCCATTGCTTTCTGAACGGGAAGTACACAATTAAGTCCAACTTAATGCTGGTGTGAACCTCGCTATCGGAGACATTGTTTAAGAGCATACCCTCGACTTGTCAGTGTCAGACCATGTACTTTTGCGAACCTGTACGATCGACGGGCCGCAGTCCCTCCTCACCACTGCCAGGCTTAGAAAAACGGTGGACTTCGCTAGTAGCGACGTGCCTTTCATGATGCCAAGGTCCAAGTAAGTTGCAAGCGTTTTGGAAGTAGAACGCATTGCGTTGATTTTCACAATGATATGAACTCCGGCTGTTTAGAAAGCAAAGGCATTCTACTGAATGTAAAATTGTCAAGAAAATCACAGCCAAACAATGCGGAAGTAGATAAGGACGTCATTTGAAGGAGATCAGCTAACATTTACGTTTAGCTCCGTTCATCGAGACGTTACCATTATTTGTAAATGACAGGTTCGAAACCCGGAATAAAGCCTTAATTTTGTTTTTCTGTTGTCCAAAGCTTTCCTAAGATTTCTACTTGTTTCACATGTCTTCAATGTGTGTCAATATATACATGTGAATTTATTTACATTTTGTGGGTGACAGGAATATTTTTTAAAAAAACAAAAAAAAAAAAACACACACCAAGATTCGTTAGTTAGTTAGTTAGTAGCGGTTCCAAATTCACGGCAATGGGTCGTCCCCATTATGCTCCGTTCCTATGCCAATGAATATCACACAAAATGCTCCTCACTGACCCATGTGAAAAGTGGAATTCTACGTCTTTCATTTTTGTCTATGTCTGCACATCATTACTCGACAATGTTGTTCACGTACTGTTTTAACGGTTTCAATGGTCTCTAAGCAATTCATTATTGTGTGGACATCGGGTGTTATAGTTATTGTGTGGACATCGGGTGTTATAGTTAATTGTGTGGACATCGGGTGTTATAGTTATTGTGTGGCGATCGGGTGTTATAGTTAATTGTGTGGACATTGGGTGTTATAGTTATTGTGTGGACATCGGGTGCTAAAGCTAGTTGTGCAGACATCGGGTGTTATAGTTATTGTGTGGAGATCGGCTGTTATAGTTAACTGTGTGGACATCGGGTGTTATTGTTACTGTGTGGACATCGGGTGTTATAGTTAATTGTGTGGACATCGGGTGTTATAGTTAATTGTGTGGACATCGGGTGTTATAGTTATTGTGTGGACATCGGGTGTTATAGTTAATTGTGCGAACATCGGGTGTTATAGTTATTGTGTGGACATCGGGTGTTACAGTTAATTGTCATCTAGAAGTAATGAATGGTACACTGTAACTACTTGTGCGTGTTGTAAAGTGGAGTTCAGCATGGCTGAACAAAGAAAAGAGCTTGTTTTTAATCATCTGATGCGCTTTTGTCAAGGTAACGGGTTTAACCCCTACGCCGGTCAGTTGGTCTAAATTACTGACGTCTCGTCCTTGATTTGGTGACGTCAATTACAAGAACCTCAGAAGTCGGAGTGGGTTCGCCTGATGGCGAGGGACACTGGTAATAGGGAAAGCCAACCCACACAGTAAAAAAATCACTGTTGTGCAATAGAAGTAGTAGGTGACGGGTGTGGACTATGTTTGAGTTCACAGCGAGCGAGCGAACAAAAAGAATATTGTACAATGCGGCCTTGGAGGGTTAGTTTGAAACTGGCTGCTTCACAGAACAGAACAATTCAGCCAACATTCAACCAATCATGGACTGGTCCACACATGACTTGGCATGCTTGGCTGTGGGCTTAAAGTCCACTAGCAAGTAAAGCATAAGGCGAAGAAGGAGACATTTTAGGAAACATGGGAGTTTGATATAAACCGATCAGCCATGGACAGACAGAAAAGCTAATGAGCATTTCCTACAAGAAATTGAATTGATTACAAAATTAGACGCAGATAGTCACAATTTTGTTTACACGTTATAAGAAGAAATAAACTAGAGAACTTGGTGACAACTGGCAAGATTGGAGGGAAGAGGGCAAAGGGGAGGCAGAGAAGTAAATATCTGGATGGCTTGGCCATGTGACATGGTCTAGACAAGAACACGGAACTGATCCAGGACTCTGGTGATCGAGCGAGATGGTGAAACATGAACGCCCAAGCTTATCGGCGTGGCATATGATAATGAACCTATCAACACAACTATACACACGTCTCCTAGATCTTGCAGAATCTATTAGAATCTTACTAGTAAGATAACTGAATATACAGGTATCCCCCAGGCAACTGTTCACAAAGGGGTATGAATAGTTAGGCAATCACATATGCTAGATTAACGCTAAACAAGATGACGTGGTCTCCCCCTTAATCTCAGAGCACCTAGCAGCTCAACTGTGGAACAATATTCCATAGAAAATCAAAGATCCCACCAACCTTAAGACATGCAGTCACGAGCTACCTGAAAACAATATCCGCGCAGTTTATTTGTAAGTGAACGGCCATCTTCACGTCATAGCGTCATAAGGCGTTTCGGGTATATGATTTTCCTCTTCTTCTTTTGCCTGTTATCTTCTATTATATCATTGGCCGTACAAACAACTTACGTCTGCTATCTCCGGCAGCTCTCTTCATATCCTCGTGATTGTATTATCTCCATCTCTTAATACCCGATCCGCGTATGTTTAAGACTTTCTCTACTTTGTGCGCCTTGTGGTCTCCAGTGAAAGCACTTTCTAGTTATACTATGCTTAGGTTTTCTCAATGTATGTCCTTTCCAGCGCCAGCACACCCCTCTCCCCCCAACCCCCAACTCTTGATTCGCTGGAATCAGTTTTTCCCATAAGGTGGTTTTGTCGGATTATTTAGTCCTTCTATTCTTCACAGGGAAAATGTTAATAAATAGTTGTAGTTTATTAGTATTTGCTGTATTCGTTTTAACATGTTTCTGACCCACACAGAAATACCGATTTAACATTGGAGTTAAATATTCTAAGTTTATTATTAGTTCTATTCTATGTTAACATCTATACCTAATCTAGTGCTATGGAAGTTCATCTTGCCTGCTGTATTCTGTACCCAACATCTGTAACGCCCCCCCCCCCCCACCCCCGTGTTTATCTATATGGTTACCTAATTAGGTGGTTGATTCCATCTCATTTAGTTATATGGTGGTTGTCCCATACTGTAAAACCAATTGACACTCTACGTGTGATGTAATCAATAACATGTCCGGCGGCCTCTACTTCCCATGAAATGGTCTCATCAACTGTGCAGGCTGAGTCGTCGACCTGGCAGCTTATATCTGTGTTTAAAACACCCGCCCTAAAGAGGATATGAACACATTATTACAGGGTGGCAGAAAATATGCTAGCCATTACACTTTTGAGCCTCCTTAGCAAGTTTTTAATCTTTCCCCCGTCCCCTTTAAATTAATTCTAGAAAACAAAGCACTCCTCCATCTTATCTACGGTATATTTACTTACATATATCATTTCCACTGCGATATCTATTTTATTGGTTATCCAGTAGCTGATGTCTGCCTAAACTACTGAGCGTAATCTTGCCAAGAAACCAACGACAGCGGTAAAATGCTTGTGTTGACAGCGATGTCCTGTAAACTATATGCGAAAAAAAAGTCTGTCTGTTGTATATTTTCAAAACGCTTATGATGCCTATGTCAATGTCACTACGATTATCGTGTAAAATTAACTGTAAATGGAAAATAATGTTTATTTATTATCTTGTTCGTTCACCGTGTCTCCTTCCCAAGATATTCTCTAAACTAAAATAAAAAAATAATTAAAAAACACCCAAAAAAATAAATAATGTAACCATATTGACAGAGATGGATCGACTAGACTGCCGAATTTATCGGAAGAAATAACATCTCCATCACTTCTGAGAAATTGGTCACATAAACACTATTGATAAGCAATAACAGCTTATCGACTAGATATTAATTGAACAATTCTTTGTACATTATACAATAGCTAAGGTGGGATACCAAGAAAGAGGTCAGGGTTCACTCCGAGGCAGAGTTAGGAGTCGTGTTTTTCTACTAACAAGGCTTTCAGGGAGAGACGTCCGGCTGAAATGGGTATCTGTTAATTATCAGAATCTTCTGGAAATTGATTTGGAAGGACAAAATGGATGGAAATGAACTGAAAGGATGGAGGCTTGCCAAATAATCTAATAGAACCATGGTCTAAATATGAACGCCTAACACTTTACACCAGACCAATAATTTCTTCTTCGAGACCAGACGCATGTTTCCAAAAACATATTTGTAGTTATTTTTCCTCAGCCCTGTCTAAACAAAGGAAGCCGCGGTATCTAGTCGTTAGTTCATTCACTCACAGAGACAATCATCCTGATTTGAAATTCCAGTAGGCATACTGAGTATGTCCAACAGGTATAACTCTGGGATCTAGCCAGCTACACACCAAGAGAACCAGGGCCCCAATGATTTTCTTGTCTTTAACAAACTGGTTTAGTGGGTAATTATTTAACACTATGGTAAAACACATTGTTATCACAGACAGACAGACAGACAGACAGACAGACAGACAGGCAGGCAGACCAGGCAGGCAGGCAGACAGACAGACAGGCAGGCAGCCAGGCAGACCAGACAGGCAGGCAGGCAGGCAGGCAGACCAGACAGGCAGACCAGGCAGACAGACAGACAGGCAGGCGGGCGGGCGGGCGGACGGACGGACGGACGGACGGACGGACGGACGGACGGACGGACGGACGGACGGACGGACGGACGGACAGACAGACAGACAGACAGACAGACAGACAGACAGTCAGTCAGATGCAATTTACTCAAACATTTGCCAATATATTGCATTAAAACTTAAGCAAAGTACGGCGCATTAAATGCCACAATTAACTCGAAATCGATGGCTTTTTTCAGATCATTCATAGTTTTCAAACATGTTTAAATAGCTTCAAGATTATAAATATTTGTAAGCCAAATTATAATACAGAAATCTGAAAGCTAATTTCCCATTCATTCTTAATTGTTTGTTAAACTGCAAAGTAATCTTGCTGCTATATTTTATTTAATTATTGTAGTTAATCAATTTTGCAAATACAGAAAAGATCACAAAATAGGGTTTAGAATTATCTTGAATGTTAATATATTTGTGAGGTAAACTCTCTGAGGAAATATCACTCTAGTAATCAAAATGACTAAGACCCAGCAACGTATACACTTTTGAATAGCAGCATTATAATATCAAATATTGGCAACGCTGATCATATTTCGGTACGAACCTCTGGTTGTGTCCACGTCGGATTGGAAGCACAAGACTCGAATTTTACTCCCTTTTGAGCTCGTCAGTAGTGAAATCCTTGACTGGACCCGGGAAAGAACTCCGGATCACTGGCGTGTGAGGCGGGTGTGTAACCACTTGACCACGGGGCGCACGCTAGACGCGACCAAATTCTCACTTGCGTCTAGCACCATATACTCAACACGCCTAAAGGCATGTACAGGATCTACGCCCTCGGATGTTCTGAATCGATTTTATCGATGTCTTTCCTTCCTGCCATCATCTTAGATAATATCAACGTCGTTCTCTGACTCTGGAATCATGAAAATTTGGGTAGATAAAATTATGGTTTCCGCTTTGCTTCCACGTCCATATGTGAGCCTGCTATTTTGTCGCTGACAGCTGTTTCAGACGATCAGGCAAAATAAGTGACCTGCTCTGCTCAGGTGTATATTTGGCCTATTAGATATTCGGAAACACGGACCCCAGAACTGCCATTGACACTCAACTCTACCTTCCCCCTACATGCACTTTTTGCACTACAAAACGTGCAGTTTTGCATTCGCCCGCATTGAACTCAGGCGTATTCAATACACGAGCTTCTACTTCCGGTGCACTGGATTGATTTGTGTGTGGGTGGGTTAGTTTTCCCTGTTGCCAGTGCCCCTAGCCATCAGTCAAATCCACTCTGATTTCTGTGGTCCTCGTAATCTACCTTCAAAAGTCAACGTTTTTGTCCAGCTGGCCAATTGAGGGATTGAATCCGCTACATAGCCATTAGCACACCGGAAGTTTAAGAACGAGTGCTTATCCATTCGGCCTTGCGGTTTTAACCTCAGATGTGGAGTTGGGGGTTTCCCATTACCAAGTATGAGACCATGATGGCATGTCTCATATTTTCCTGTATGATAAGGTCACTGAAATCTATATATTCCATCAAATCCGTCTAATCCTGGCGATTTCTAACTGTTGGGATATGCATTCATTACATTGTGACCGTCACATAGGTTGAGCAGCGTCGTGAAAAACAAAAATGTCACGGTCAGAGAACAAAATCTCTTATTATTGAAAACAGTGTTTGTACTTCTACATGTACTCGAATGATAAATACTGAGTCATGAAATCTTGGGAAGAATGATGGCGACACTTGAGATGTGGTTTAAGAGACATGCACATTTACAATATTGTGGACAGAGAAGACAAGATGCGATACGTTTTTGGCAGTTGTAGATATAACAAATGACTAATTAAAACCGTAAGAAAAATAGACAAATTGTTGGGTCATATTTCCAGAAAAGGTACAACAAAACAATTGGCGTTATATCGGTAAGTATGATGCAAGAGAGGCAAAAGAATACGATGTGAAATCTAGGTAGACGGCTTAAGAAGCTGGACCCAAAAAAATATTAGTTTAAATAAAAAGAACTCAAATAAAATATCAGCTTAGAAACAAAAATAAAGAGTGAATATCGATCACAACAGAAGAAGAAGAAGAAGAAGAAGAAGAAGAAGAAGAAGAAGAAGAAGAAGAAGAAGAAGAAGAAGAAGAAGAAGAATAACGAACGAACGAACGAACGAACGAACGAACGAACAGACTTTGTTTTCAAAGGGTAACAAATTGGGCACGCAGGCCCGTCTTACATTCAGCCCTTCCAATCACTCATCTTTCTTTCATCAACAGTGCATAGGAAAAAAACATTGTCACATGAATTTTGTAAACATAAACAATGCATATTACTATGTTATAAGACACATCAACCACCCACCCACACATCTCCCATTCACTACAACTCCACCACCCAACCACACACATAACCCTCACACACACATACATGCCCCTACCCATCCACCACATCCCTACACCTACACATCTCCCCACCCACACACACCTCTCACCCACCACACACCCCATCCACCCACACCCAAGCACACATACATTCCCCAACCCACACATCCCCCACCCACACACATCCACCCACCTACACACATATCCTCTACCCGTCCCATTACCCACCAACAATCACTCACCCACATATCCTCCTCCACCCACACACCTCCAATCACCCAGCCAAACACACATTCCTCAGCCACACATTCCCCACACACACACATCTCCCCGTCAACTCACATATTCCGCACCTACCCACACACAAATTCCTCACCCAGCCACATAATGTCCCATCTCCCCCAGCCCACTCACAGATCCCAAGCCCACCCCTACAAACATCCCCCACCATCTCCTAACCTACACACACTCACCCACCCACATATCCTCTACCCACCCACACATCCTCTACCCACCCATCCCCCAACCAAACATCCCTTAACCACACATACTTACTCATATACAATCACCCACCCACACATCCTCTACCCAACCACCCATCTCCCAGCCACACATCCCTTAACCACACACCCCTACCAATATACACAAACATCCCAACCCACGCACAATCTCCCCACCCATACACACATCCCTCACACACATCCCCACCCACCAACACATCCCCCACTCACAACACACACCTCCCATCCACGCACACACAACCAACCCACACATCTCCAACCCATACACTCATCCCCTCACACATCCCTAGACACACGTACTTATCCCTCAACCACTAACACCCACACATCCCTCACTCACTCATCAAATCATACATCTCCTATCTACCCACCCACACTCACACACCCCAACCACCCATCTAAACACACATCCCCCACCCTCACACACATCCTTCACCCACCCGCACACCCAATCACACCCCACCCACACATACATCCTTTATCCACACCCAGCTTGCCTCCCACGCAACACCACACCCACACACATCCCAAAGACACATCCCTCACCCACATCTCCCCACACATCTCCTACCCATCCACACATCCCCCAACTATAATCACCCTCACTACCCACACATACATCCTCAATCCAGCCACAAAAACTCCCACCCAGCCAGACATATCCCTTACCCACACACACATCCTCAAATCCATCACCCACACCCATCACGCACCCCTCCCCCAACCCACACACATCCCCCACACACATTCACCCACACATCTCTCACCCACACACACACTCCCCACCCATCCACCCAAACATCCCACACCCATACACATCCCTCACCCACACACACATCCCCAAACCCACAACCACCCCACCTGCACACATCTCCCACCCACCACATATCCCCACACCCACATATATCCCCCACCCATCCCATAACCCACTATCAATCATCCATCAACATATCCTCCTCCACCCACTCACCCACAACCACCTAGCCAAACACGCATCCCCACCCACACACACACATCTCCCCGCCAACCCATACATCCCGCACGTACCCACACACAAATCCCCCACCCACCCACACAATCCCACCCCGCCAACCCACACATCCTGAGCCCACCCACACACACATCCCCCCATCCCCAATCTACTATTATGATCAAACTCCCACACTTTACACACACATACAGTGACGATTGTCGTGAGCATTGTCGCAAAATTGTAAAGAAAATGGAGAAAAATTGTAGGAGAAATGTTATGTTAGACGTCCACAACCCAATTGTCGGGAAGGAAAGACGGTTGTCTGCTTCTGCAAAAGTAACTCGATGACATCACTTGAGACTGTGAATCTACAACTATGCTCAGACTGCGAGAACAGCAGATTAAAAGAGGTGTGGCCAAACAAGAACACTACACAGAAAGCCAAAGAAGATTGATAAACCAACACAGAAGTGGTGTCGGTAGCCGCTACACGATGCGCGTTAGCCGCTAAACACTGCGGGATTTGCTGAGGAGGGGATCCGAGCACTTATGGACTGAATGATTCGATGTGCAATGAGGATGATCTGTCGACTAACTAACTAACTAACTAACTAACTAACTAACTAACTAACTAATTAACTAACTAAGTAACTAACTAACTAACTAAGTAACTAACTAACAACTAACTAACTAACTAACTAACTAACTGCAAAAGTAACTCTAACTGCATATTAATCGCGTACTTGTTCCAACCAAAGCAGGCGCGGTATATCAAAGTCACGAAATCCCTGAACACCCCCGCCCCCAATTTTTTTTTTTTAAAATATTACATTACTCTAATCCAAACACGGCGTGTTCATTATTCTCAGCTGGTCCATACTTGGTCAAAGTCTGGAGATTTACTTGATGTAGATTGAGTTATAGTGCTCCAGTACTTCTTACATTTCAGATATTTATTCAAATTTTAAAACTTATAGTATGTGAGTCCGAGGTACTGGCCGAGGGCGTTTTTATAGAATCACGGGATGATTTGCTCTTCAAGTAGAAAGTACGTTCATCTAATACTAAATATTTGGTCTGACTTTGCAACAAGCCGCTGTTGAATACCTCCCCCTGAAGACAATTTAAATTAGAAATCTGTATAAACAAACTGAAAGTCACATTTCACAAGCCTTTTAGAGAATACACGAGATTAGACGATGGGAAGACATAATGTAGGGATGATCAATGTCTACACCAGAGATTTGCAGGAAGACAGGTCTAGGGAAGGCATTAAAACATATAAGGAAACCTGGCATTTATCCTAAGAAGGGGAGGCAATAACACTTATTTGTAGTAGGTTAATGAAATCAATGGCATACAAAAGAACCAAATGTAACTTAATACATGTGACCGCACTTTGAGCATATAATACGTGGTTAGTCTCTCTAAGAATTATTAAATGATTTGCACAATAACGGATGCAGCTGTAGAACAGTGGCAAGACGCTCGCCTGTCCGCCCAATAGTCATAGGTTCGTATTAGTAGCGAACGGAGTTTTCAAATCTAACATTTAAATTCTCAGATGCACACAGTCCTAGAATGTAAAAAAAAAAATAGTTACGTATCCGCTTACAGGAAGTAGTAGTCAACTCCAGCATTTATTATTTTGCTGTTTGTTATCTCTCGGAAAGTTAAAGTTTAGTAGTTTGCCGTTGCTTTCTGAACGACCGACACCCATACCATTTCGTAAAAAGCAAATGCTGCCAAATCTCCCACAGCTGTTATTTCGAACGCGGTATGCGAGATTACGAACACCGTCCGTAAACCCTTCACCATGCAGCTGGCAGCCTGGAATGAGAACCGGGAAACATCTTGAAAGGTGAAGGCTGTCCTCGTGATATTGACCTATCAACCGTGTAGTGCCGGTTGTTTGATATAAATATGGGTCTAACATCACATGCACTCTACGCTTGAAGGCGTGTATGAAGGGAGCTTTACTACTGTCCTTATACATGGGAGTCTCCGCGGCGCTCCGAGAGGTGTGAGTGCAGTTTTCTCGTAGACTCCTCCAAGTCGTCGCTAGAACTACGGAGTTCGTGCTTTGAACGACGCTTTCAGCAGAACACCCCGCGTCAAGAGACCGAACCATATGGGATAAAACCCGTGGAAATGAAGTCGATCATATGGCCTTGTTTACCTTCCATACCTTATTAACATAACACGCCAGTGTTCGCTCTTTTCCTGCTTGTTTGTGGCCTGATCAGATTTCTCTGAAGGTCAGCTTGATCGAATGGATAAGAACTCTCGTTCTTAAACACCCAGTGTGCTGATGCCGAGGTAAACAGTTCAACCACTACACCGGACAGTTGGACTAAAATGTTAACCTCTCGTCCTTAACTTGGGGACGTAAATTACACGTATCTCTGAATTCGAAGTGGGTTCTCCTGATGGTAAGGGACACAGGTAATAGGGGAAGCGAATCCACACACAAACTTCAGTCCAGCACTAATATACGTAGTGTGTATGGACTACGCTTGAGTTCAAAGCGATCGAGCGCAAAACAATTAATCCATCATCTTGGACTCCAGCATGCCCGAATGGACAAGAGCGTTTGTTCTTAAGCATCCTTTGTGCTAATGCCGAGCTAACGGGTTCAACCTCTACAATGGACAGTTGGGCTAACATGTTGAATTCACGTACTTGACTTCTGGACACAAATTATAAGTGCCTCTGAAGCCGGTGTGGATCCACCTAATGGTGAGGGACACTGATAATAGCGAAAAGCTAATACACACGCCACAATCTGTTCAGTGCACTATACGTTGTCACAAGTATATGGACTAAGCGATCCAACACGCCACACAAAAAAGATCCATCATATTCTTAGCTGCCCGCCTGTTTACCAGTCTGACAACAGGCTGCGTATCCTGGTTTTTTCTATCTCTACCCCAGACTCCATTCGTCATGTAATACCCAGCCTCATTATTGCAATAGGTTTCATTTCACGACGTCAGCAATTTATGAGTATCCCTGTTGTCCAACAGTGTTTTTTGGCGCCAGGATACAGGCGTTTTCACTCTTTGTAGTGTGAAGCTTGTTACTTTCAAGTAACAAAATAAACTCAGGATGAGGGTAGAGCATTACGTCAGCCAGAGAAACAAAGGTTAAACGATTCTGGTCCTGATATATGATGTAACTCATCATACATTTACATCGTTACCAAATTACATCACACTTTTCTGAACTCATAACGAACAAAGGTTTCCCCCATTTTTTTTTTTGGGGGGGGGGGGGGGTGAGGGGGCGGGGAGGGTATGATTTTTCGGTCCCTTTACATTTTTCTATATGCTTGAAATGCAAGTTAAATTCAGCGATTTGTTTTTCTTTTCAAAACTGTATTTATAAAGTTAGTTAGTTAGTTAGTTAGTTAGTCGCAGTTCCAACTTCACAGCAACGGGTCATCCCCATTATGCTCCGTTCCCGTGCCAGTGAATATCACACAAAATGCTCCCCACTGCCCAATGTGAAAAGTGGAAAAGACAGGAGTCTTGACAAACAACAGCCCGCACAGATACACTGTGCATAATGCCGCCGCCAGAATGTCAGCACAATAGTCCCTCACAAAACACCCAGTTCATTTCTGATGGAATCGGCAGTCATTTTCTCCACTGGATGTTTCCTATATGTTCACCCACACAGTCCACGAAAATGCAGCATCGTCGATGGCAGTGGCAGTCAACCAGAAGCCCAGCAGCCACGCATTTCTGCATAAGGCAAGAACCGGTCAACTCTGGGACAGCCATCTGCCATCGCTCCGAACATGCAGTCACGTTCCAAAAAACCTCGGGCAGATTCAAAAGCATTCCACACGAACCTCACAGCTCACAGTGTCGCGCCACGCACTCACTCAGTAGCAGGGCGACGGAACCATCAAGCCTCCTTAGTCGCCTCTTACGACATGCGTGGTAGGCTGCAGTTGTGAACGACCCATCCTTCGATATGGAGGTATGATTTAGCTGAGTGACTTCTGGCTTGATTGAAGGTTTGTTGATTATGAATAAATTAATATGAAACCAAAACTGTCTTAGAGTTATTGCCAGTTCATCATCACTTCGCTGTACTATTACAGTACAGAAAGATTTATATGGAATATATACAATTCAAGTACAGAAAGATTTATAAAGTATAAGACAAAAACCACAGACACAGCGTGCATACCTTACAACGAACTCAGTCTTTTTGAAAACTATTTTAAAATGTAGAATCTTCACATGTATTTATGTATTTAGGTATTTATTTATTTATAGCTTTGTTTTATTTATGAGAATTATAAATTGCACTAAATACTTAATATATAACATTTATAATATTCAATTAGCATTGATTAACTATTAATTTAAGCAGTTTTCTTCTACACTTAAATAGAAAATCGAAAAGATTGTGTATTATGTGATTATGAGTAAACCTGGCGTCCTCATATCCTGGCACCTTTAGGCGGTGGCTGTGGTTCGCCTAATAGTAAAACCTGCTCTTACATACGTTGTTAAAATAGCTTTGCTTGTGATGTTCCTGATGAAAGTCACTAGGAACGAAACACCGGATTTGTGTCTTGTGGTTTAGTTTATTTACTGCATATGTCCTTTGCGTTATTATTATTATTACTATTATTATTATTATTATTATTATTATTATTATTATTATTATTATTATTATTTATAGTCAGAGCGGCCGAAGGGTTAACAGCGTCCGCCCTTAAACTTCCTGTGCGTTGATGGCGGAGTAGTGGATTAATTCCCTCCACCAGTCAATTTGATGTAAACATTGTCTTTTCGTTGAGAAATCAATGCCAAACTATTGTACGTAAAATTGCACAGAACAACAGCCTATGGTTGATCAGAACGTCCTACAAAGGAATGCAACATAATAATACTAATAATAATAATAATTATTATTATTATTATTATTATTATTATTATTATTATTATTCCGATACGAACCATGGGCCTTGTCCACGTTGGAATGGAAGCACTAATTTAGTGTGGACAAGGACAAGGCCCAAGGTTCGTACCGGAATGCGATCAGCGTTGCCAATAGTGGGCTGTGCTCAGAATTCAAGCTCCAAATCTCGAAACAACCAAATAAATTTATTATTATTATTATTATTATTATTATTATTATTATTATTATTATTATTATTATTAATTCTTCTGTTTAATTGTCCTAATATGATTCTCCTGTACTGAGCTCTCTGTAAGGCAATCTCACTGTATCTGTGTTTGTTTTCTCTCTTGAGCAGAATCTACCCATACCTTCCTGTTGCATTTTGCGTTGTCATATTCTGTCGTATGAGAGTCTCTGTGGCGACGTGGTTGTACCACCTGCCTCACGTTACGAAAGTGACTTGGACTCCGGCTTGGTTTAGAGGTTAAATGGTTTCTGAGACTCTTGGAGGTCGTCGCTGGAGCTACGGAGTTCATGCTTTGCGCGACGCTTTCGGCAGGCCGCCGTACAAAATGAGACCGAGCACTGTGGAATAACACCCGGTGCAATGAAGTCGACATCTTGCCTTTTAAATTCAGTCGCTGTCGCGATGGCTCTTAGACTCTAACGATTCGATATACCATATTAGTTGATCTGAAATATTATATTTCAAATAAACGATTTATAATTCACCCAATTAAAAGTATTACATTCACAAATACTGGAACTACAGTGAAACAAATCAAAGAATATTACAATAAAACACATTAGCTTATTATGACTTCGAATAAAATTGTAAACCTCAAAAATGCGATTTACTTTTGAACATAACATATTACACTCGACATATCCGATTTACAGAAAAACCAACATGAAGTACGTTCGAGTATTGGTTTGACATTCACCTTCAGTCCATGTGGTCAGCGGTTCGAATCCATATTGAGTTGGAATCGTATTTTTGTAATTAACCTGCGATCCCAGATCTATCCATTCTAAAATTGCTAACAACAATTGTTTGTGAAGTAAAGTCGGCCGGCAAGGTACTGACCAGCGCGCCCATTAGCGCCGAGTGTTCTATACAAATATGTATCTGACAATATAAAAATAATGTGCATAAGGCTTGTAAATGAGACTTTTATGTGTGTGGTTTTTGTTAACAAGACATTATTACACTTCAAAGGTTTCATTTACTATAGAACTAGGTGAAAAATAGATTACACTCCAAATATCCCATTTACAGTGAAGGGCAAAGAAGAACGGAATACAGTTCAAGGGGTCGATTTACCCTGAAAGCGTGAGAGAGAGAGAGAGAGAGAGAGAGAGAGAGAGAGAGAGAGAGAGAGAGAGAGAGAGAGAGAGAGAGAGAGAAAGAGAGAGAGACGGAGAGAGGAAGAGATAGGGAAAGAGAGAGTATTGTGCATGTGTGTGCATGTTTTATGAGTGAGTGTGTGTGTGTGACTCTGTGTGACGGTGTATGTGACTTGTGTGACTGTGTGTGACTGTGTGTCTGTAACTCTGTGTGTGTGTCTGTGTCTATGTCTGTGTGTATGAGTGTGTGTATGTGTCTATGTCTGTGTGTATGAGTGTGTGTCTATGTCTGTGTGTATGAGTGTGTGTCTGTGTCTATGTATGTGTGTATGAGTGTGTGTCTGTATGTCTGTGTATCTGAGTGTGCGTGTAGGCATGTGTCTGTCTGTATGATTGTCTGTATGTATGATTGTATGTATGCTTGTACTTATGTAGGCAGTTAGGTAGATAGGTAGGTATGTAGGTATCTATAAGTAACCTTTTGTTAGCAAGTTAGTAATTGTGAGTGAGTATAAGTGTATGTGAGGGAGTGTGTATTTGTGTGTTATTGAGTAGGTGCATAACATAATTTATGTAAATAATGCAAGTATGTATGCATGTGTGTGTGTGTGTATGTGTGTTCGTGTGCGTGTGCGTGTGGCTGCCCGCCTGTCTCATAACATAGTAATATGCGCTGTTCTAATTCGCAATTATCAATTTACGAGTTTTTCTCCCCCTATCTGAATGTAACATGTATAACAGTTAATTAATGAACGAACGATGAGTGATTGGAAGCACGGAATGTAAGACGGGCCCAATGTGTGACACCTTGAAAGTAATGTTTGTTCGATCTTGACTCAGAACCAAAATACTACACTTCAAAGGCACGATCTACCACGAGACCGAACCAACAATATCACCCCACAAAGACTCGATCTACCACGAGACCGAACCAGCAATATCACCCCACAAAGACTCGATCTGCACGGAACCAACTCAAAATATATCGTGCTATCAATCTACGGTGAACTCAATAAACAGTTAACTACCTGGTTGGATGGTGTCTATATGTGGCAGCAACGATTACAAAATTGAGTCATGCATAAGAAATCCCAGACGAAATTAACGCCTTGATTAAAGATCGTCTGTCTACACAGACAGCCTGTAATTATCAGTTCACAGGCTGTCTCAATTGCTGGTGCACTTTTCTAGACGTCTAGCTGTCTATGAATGGCGTGTGGTAATTGATGGTCGCTTACCTGAACCATTATCCCCAAACTGGATTTCTGTAATGTCACGGTTAATGTACAGTCGTTACACTGCTTCAGTGGCAAAGGATAATATAGAACACATACCCCATTGGATTGACAGAATGACAAAGACTCTGGGAACCTGGCCAAGCGTCCTCCGTCATCGATTCGACGGAACATTTTGGAAACCGGTCACGTTATTGATATGGATACGCGTTTCGTATGATGGTAAACACTCAAAATGGTCGAATGTTAAAGCTGACAGCGGCAATTGCCATTCATTTGCAGAAACCAACTGTGTGCAGACAGAAAGATATGATAGTCAGTTTAATATTACCATGGTAGACAATTCAAATTACTGTGTGAGTATGTGTGTTGAATATTTCAGCTTAGGAGGATTTATCTAACTACTATAGTTTAAGTATGTACCTTACCAAGATGCAGCGACATATGTCAGGCAATAAATTATGCAATCTATTGTCTGTGTCTTCGTTATTCAAATTCATTATGGGAAAATATGTTATGAAAGGATAATATCATCGCCATATGTGATCTTCCATTTGGACAGAAGGACGATATATTCGTTATACTAGAATACTCGTTTCATTTGTTTTGTTTCATGGTATCTTCGGCAATTTCAATGCTCACGTTACTGAAATACACACTATAATACTTGTTCATTTGATGTTTGCACCATGTTTGGTCTAAAACCTTCTTTTTCTTTGACACTGAATGAGTTGCACATATAGACGTTTGCACTTTTAGTTTAATTTTTGATTAATTAGTTTCGTCGTCTTCTCATTCACCTCAACTTGGTTTTCGTCTTCTTCTTCGACTTCATTTTTGTCTTTGTGGCCCTGAATCCTTCTCTTTTCCTTTTTTTTTTTTTCTCTTTCTCTGATTATCAAGTAATGAAGATGGTTATACAACGATCCCAGGTTTGAAACTGCTACAACGTTATGTTGAATCTCTCATTTAGGTCGAATCTTCTCCGAATATTAGGTCGAATCTTAGGTCGAATCTTCTCCGAGGGTAGCCGCATAAAGTGCCAGACCCATACTTTTGTTGACCAATCAACAGTCGGTGCGTTATGTGGTCAGTATTCCGCAAGCCGCATTAACCTCATATGCTATTTTCTGTCCTGCATTTTAGTCTGTGTCAAACATGGGAGCCTAGGTCGAATTAAAAACAAATGCCTCGCCGATGATGAGGATTCGAACACCTGACAACCTGGTCGGCAGGCAAGAGTTGTTTCCACTGCGCTATCATGGCTCCACGTTGATGTTGATACTGGCATATACACTCAGCTTCCTTGATTGCTTCAAATTCCCAGCGACATAATACGTGACCGCGAAACGCACCCATCAGACAGTTTCTCCAACCTTTGATTGCAACTAGGCAATGCTCTAGCTAAGTCGGATCGATGAGCCGTTGCCTCAGCTTTCTATAAATTACAGTTTCTCCAACACCGACTTTTCTCTATAAAACAATTGAAAGGCAAGAGGTTCGGCTTCATTGCACCGGGTTTGATCCTATATGGCTTGATCTCCGTCCGCAGGCGGCCTTCCGAAAGTGTCGCACAAAGCACGAACTTCCTTGTTCTAGCCACGACCCTAAGCAATCTACAAGAAAATCGCACTTGTGAACTAACTGAATGACGCAATCCGCAATTGAAACTACAACCTTCGGGGCGATTAACGACTTCGTCACAAAGTTGCACATTCTCATAATAAACTGCCCTTGAGTTGTAGACACTTGGATATACACTTGGAGTGGGAACTAAGTCGATGTGTTGGAAGGCTAGTAAACTAACCACTAAGTCATTCGCCCATGTCTTACCAGGGCCCATAAAAGGAGTAAATAAAATAGCAACGTGTAACCTACCATGCATATCGTAACAGGCGAAAAAAGAGGTTAGGCCGGAAACTGGCTGCATCATACGGTTAAAAAGTTAAGTTGCTGTATCGAGTATAAATAAAACGTCTTACAGCGACAGACGGACGGACGGACGGACAGACAGACTGGCAGATAGACAGACTGATGGACGGACGGACGGGCGGGCGGACATAAACAGAAATAGAGCGAGGGTTGAATACTTGACAGTTCGGTCAGGTCTGGCTGCTTCAGATCGGGAACATATTTACGCCTTAAAAATAAGCATGACCAGATAAATGGACGTGAACCTTGGCAGGCTAGAACACCGCCATCTCTGTCTAGAGAGATCTAGTTCTAACAATGGAGATGTTGGAGATGTCATAGCTGTGTCAGGCCTAGTATATCACAACTGACTGTCTGATCATGCACGAATATAAGCACGGAGAAGCTTTACACAATGCAGGGGATAATATCGTGAGCATGGGCAGAAGAGGTTTCGACGATTACATACCATTGCTTGATAGTATCGTCAGTCTGTGAAGATTACAGACCATAGTACATGATAGAATCTTCAGTCTACGGAGATTACAGACCATAGCACATGATAGTATCATCAGTCTGTGAAGATTACAGACCATAGTACATGATAGAATCTTCAGTCTACGGAGATTACAGACCATAGCACATGATAGTATCATCAGTCTGTGCAGATTACAGACCATATCACATGATAGTATCTTCAGTCTATGGAGATTACAGAGCAGAGCACTTGATAGTATTACCAGCCTGTGAAGATTGCATACCATACATAGCACATGAAAGTATCATCAGTATCTGGAGATTTTTTTTGTTGTTCGCATATCCTTTACAGGACATCGCTGTCATCATCAGCATCTTTCAGCTGATTGTTGATTTCTTGGCAAGATTACGCTCAGTAGTTTGTCAATGCTTCCTGAGCGACCGGCTCACATACCCCGTAAGTTACCGTCGGGGAGAGAACCGCTACCGATTCTCGCGCACGTCAAGTTACTCACGAGAGTATACGGGATTACGGAGAAAGTCGTGTAACCACTAGACGAGAGAGACCGGAATCAGAAGATTAAAGACCATAATATGATAGTATCATCAGTCTATGAGGGTTACAGACCAAAGCATCAGAACATCATTAACTGGCAAGAAACCAAAGGAGTGGACTTAAGACTCAAAAGAGAACACTGTGCACTTAGAGCACATCGTCATCGAATAGGTCTCAGAGACTCTGCCACCTTTGCAGCTGTTGAACATCTAGGCAATTCGTGTGAGCACATCCATAGGAATGTTCAGAATGTGCAAGGAAGAGAATGGAAGTCTTGTCCACAAGAGCAACACACAAGGCAGAATGTTGTAGACCAGTGAAGACAATCAGTCGTCCTGATTATGGCCTTCATCATAGAAGACATTTAATTGTTGAAGAAGAAGGGAGGAACAGAAGGGGAGGAGAAGGTGGGAAAGGTGAGGTGAACAGTTCTTTGCCTCGCAATATTTCTACTCAATAAATTATGAATATTTTGAATACATGTTTTGAGACTTGTGTTGAGTCATTGCGTACAGTATTAATAAGTCACTATAGTAGTTATTTGAAATGGAACTCAAAGCAACTTTGTGAAATACGTTGATTATGGGTAGAGCCATATAGAGCCATGATTCTTAATACTGTTTAACTGAAGTATCTCTATAGCCAGTCTTTGTATGACTTATTGAGAGAAGTCTGAAGTATAGTTTCGTGGAGGTCGTCATTGCTGAATTGATAAGAGCGCTGGCTCTTAAACTTCCGGTGTGCTGATGCCGAATTACCAGGTTCAACTCCTGCACCGGTGAGTTGGACTAAAATGTTGACTTCTCGTCTTTGACGTGGGGGCGTAAATTACAAGTACCTCATAAATCGGAGTGGCTTCGCCTGGGGACATTGGTAACAGGTAGAGCTAATCGACATGTACAAATCAGTCCACTGTATAAGAAGTAGTATATAGATTACGATTGAGTTCAAAGCGAGCGAACGCAACAACAAAATGAAATAAAAATGAAAAGATTCTGTTTGGCGTATTCTTTTAGTCCAGTGGTTCTCAACCTTTTTTGGCCCATGCCCCCTTCACCATATTTTCAGAACGTCATCCCCCGACCCCCTTCCTATCAAAACTTTGGCCCGTGCCCCCTTCACCGTATTTTCAAAACGTCATCCCCCCCCCCCCCCCCCCAGCCGGTCTCTCTGGCTGTGGGTTACAACACTTTCTCTCTGTAATCCCGTTTATCACGCAGAGTCTCGCAGCGGAGCGAGAGCTGAGGTGGTTCGACCCCCGCTCGTGACTTGCGGGATACTGAGCCGGCCGCTCAGAAAGCAATGGCAAACTACTGAGCGTAATCTTGCCAAGAGATCAACAGACAGCTGAAAGATGCTGCTGTTGACAGCTAAGTTCTGTAAAAGGATACGCAAAACATTCCCCCCCCCCCCCCTTTCATATTTCCTAACTAAAATCCCCCCACCCCTACACAGTATACGTAAAAATGGAAGGTAAATTTAATAGCATATACTAAAACAAGTCTAGACATCCACATAAAACATGATTTGTGGGTCTAATTACTTTATAAAATGAATTTTAGAAAGATGAGACATACATAACTGTAAAGTATGAAGGGAAAAACAATATCAAGTAATCGGTTCTTGTATTACCGCGATCTTGAAATGGTCTTCATTCCCCCCCCCCCCCCTGGAAACCCTAAAATTCCCCACCGGTTGAGAACCACTGTTTTAGACCATGTAAAGAATCTTCCATCTGCTGTCATATTTCCCCAATGTATTTAAATGCAACAAGTGAATCGGTACAATTATCTCGGAACAGTCATACTGACCAATAAAAAGATGTCAATTGAAACGAGAAAAAGAGTGTTGAGGGGGATACATAGAGCCTGTTCTTTTGTATGGATGTGAAACTGGGACAATAAGTAGTCAAGCTGAAAACAACATCTGATGGCTGCAGAAATGTGGTTTCTGAGGAAAATGCAAATAATACCATGGACAGACAGAAAAACCAATTACCAAGTACTACAGGAGACAAATGAAAATCGTAAATTGATTAGAGAAATTAGACATAGACAGTCAAAATTTGTTGGACATGTTATGAGAAGAAATGGATTGGAGAACTTGGTGACAACTTCAACGAAGGAAACAGACCAAGAGGCAGACCGAGAGGAAAATACCTGGATGGCTTGGCCACATGACATGGATGAGACAGGAACACTAAGCTGATCCACGACTCTGGTTATCGAGTGAAATGGCGAGCCATGACCGCCCACGATTTAATTTAAATGTGTTAACTTATTTACGCATTTTAGCTTTTATCGTTATATGACATTTTGGTGTTATCGTTTTCTTTGTTGTAACCACTGTGTCTGTTTTCTTGATATGCAGTTAAAGACCTTGTTACACTCTCTACGATATACAACAATTGTAGATCTCTTGGGTTTTCTTGAGTCAATACTGTGTCATCTGCATAGCGTTGATTGCTTTATTAACTCCATCAAATTATATTCCTTGTGTCTCTTTGATCTTTCTCTCGATTACTGAGAGGGAGATGGAGACAGAGAGAGAGAGAGAGAGAGAGAGAGAGAGAGAGAGAGAGAGAGAGAGAGAGAGAGAGAGAGGATCCGGAGACAAAACACTTCTCTTGCACCTTCCTTCACTAGCTTTGATGTCACACAAGAAATATCTCTTTGATGATGCGTAAGCAAAGCTACGCGACTTTTATTTCTTTTCCACACAACTGAGATGTAACAGGGCAACAACGAATGAAAATACGAATGCTTATAAAAGAATGTTAACACCACCATCGCTATTTACATAATTCCTTTTTTTTTTTCCGTAACAAAACCGGAGAAATACAAAGCAAATAACATGGCACTCCTATAATCAGCCTAAATGAAGCCGAATAAATAAGTTATCACAACATAGACCGGTGCAGAAAGGGTCGTTCTGGCGACACTTGCCGTGTTTATAATGTTTAAAGGGGGTTTTGTATTGCCAGTTCCATGGACTTGGAAATTGTAAGGCGTAAATTGATGGAATCAATTACAGATCAAAAAACTGAAACTCGGTACAACATGAACTTTGTACAACTCTGGGTGTTGTTTTTTAAATGCCATTTCGTGAATGTCAGAAATGTACAATGGAGAAAAATAAAGACGAAACAGAAGAAGAAACACCCAGGACAACAGAGATGAGGAGGATTATATTATCTAACAAAGAACCAGTGACCGAACGAAAGAACTTTATTTTCACGTCAGAAATTGGGCACGCTGGCCCGTCTTATATTCGGAAATCTTTCGTACATCAACAATTTATTATCCATATTATATTTACATAGAACACACACTGTCAAATGAATATTGTGAACATAATGCTTATTACCATGTTATAAGAGAGACTGGCACACACACACACACACAAACACACACATACACACAAAGACACTCACACGTGTATAAACACATACATACCTACATACAAACATGCATTCATGCATACATCACTTAATAATCTCGCACAGTTATATACGTACGCAATAACTCTCACTCTCTCGCATAAACATATACCCACTCACAAGAATGAAACATTAGTTGCGTGGTTTTTATTTTCCCAGGACGTCGCCTACCTTCACACCCTACATTTATTTAATGTTTGTTATATTATAGAACCGTCTCCATGGCGAAGGTGTTACGGATGCGATTTGTAATCACGTATACCCGGGTTCGAAACACAGAGGTGCTGGTTTTTTTCGAAAAAGGTCGTTGCAGAAAGCAATGGCAAACTACTGAACGTAAAACTTGCCCAGGAAACACGAACAGCCAAAATGCTGGGGTTGACTGCTACGTCCTGGGAAGGACGTGCAACTAATTTTTTTTCTTTCTTAAATATTCTAGACAACTGTATGTTAAAAAAGCCGGCACTTTCTTCAGTAAGCCATTGCTTTCTTCAGTAAGCCATTACTTTCTTCACTATATCATTACATTCTTCCGTACGCCAGTACTTGCTTCAGCAGGCCGTTACTTTCTCCAGTAAGTCGCTTACTTTATTCAGTAAGCCATTGCTTTCTTCAGTTAGCCGGTACTTTCTTCAGTAAGCCATTGCTTTCTTCGGTAAGCCATTACATTCTTCAGTAAGCCCGTAATTTATTCAGTAAGCCATTGCTTTCTTCAGTAAACGGTTACTTTATTCAGTAAGATATTGCTTTCTTCAGTAAGCCGTTACTTTCTTCAGTTGGCCGATACTTTATTCATTAAACCATTACTTTCTTCAGTATGCCATTACTTTCTTGAATAAGCCATTGCTTTCTTTAATAAGCCACTACTTTATTCAGCAAGCCATTGCTTTCTTCAGTAAACGGTTACTTTCGTCAATAAGATATTGCTTTCTCCAATAAGCGGCTACTTTCTTCTTAATCCTTTGCTTTCTTCAGTAAGCTATTGCTTTCTTCAGTAAGCTATTATTTTCTTCAGCAAACCGCTACTTTATTCAGTATACCATTGTTTTCTTCAGTATGCCATTACTTTCTTAAATAAGCCATTATTTTCTTAAGTAAGCCGATACATTCTTCAGTAAACGATTACTTTCTTCATGGAAGTTTCCCCACCATTGTGAAAATCAACGTAAAGCGATCTGCTTCCAAATCGCCTATGGAAACTTCGAACACCGTAAGTTGGAATTGTGCAAACAGCGTTCACAAACCCCCTAATACACATACAATAAAGAGCAGTCCAAATTAACATAGAACAAAGCCTAATGCAAGTGTACCTAATGTATCAAGTTTACAAATAGATAATGCTAAACGGGTATACACAGAAACACCGTGATGAAAATCAATAAGATGGGATTTCATGCACAATTTGATGAAAGCCAAAACTAGGATACTCAACTCTGCGGTGTGTGAGGCACGTGTTATAACATGTCATCCCAGAAATCTCTTAACATATTGATGATTGGAAACAGCAGGGTACAGAGAAAAAAAAGAACTAGAAACAAAAAAGAAAGTTAAAGGGTCGAAGCAGGCAGACGAGAAAAGAGTGTAAATAAGTAAGGTGAAAGGAGAAGGAAATATGACTTAAGAAAAACACGAAGAAGGCGATGAAAAACACCAAGAAGAAGAAGAAGAAGAAGAACAAGAACAAGAACAAGAAGAACAAGAGGAATAATAAGCAGAAGATTAATATGTTCATAAAGTAGACATTAAAATTAAGTTGAACAAACAAAAACACTTACCTCGACTGAGGGTCCCAACCGAATGATGTTTATTACATTTAATGTCCTAAAATATCGACTGGCTGCTATAATAGAGCTGATGTTTCGGAGCGTTTATTCTGGGAATTCACTATTTGTGGCTTGTAACGATTAACATTGTTCGTTCCCTATTCCCACGGTTGTACAGGTTTCAAATAGCACCTTCATAAACATGTGTTTATAAACATCATAAGCATGTTACAGCCATCCTAAACTGGCTGCTATAACAGAGCTGATATTTCGGAGCATTCATTCTAGGAATTCACTATTTGTGGCTTGTAAGATTAACATTGTTCGTTCCTATTCCCACGGTTGTAAAGGGTTGAAATAGCACCTTCATAAACATGTGTAGTGGCACTTGGATTCTAGTTCCCCAGACGCTGTAATATCATATGAAAACTCAAGGTATATATGAAAACTCAAGTAGAATATATATTCAGTTCAAAACGCGGAGAAGTGCTCATGTCTTTTAAGAAAACATTGATTGGATGTGAGCTGCAGTTCAAGATGATTTCTTGTCACTGCGTCATAGTTCACAGAGTAACAAAGAATTAAATAATAAACTTATAAATAAATTTATCTGCATACCTACCTACCTGTCTGTCTGATAAGTCTAACTCACCTGGGACCCAGGAAATAGTTCTTCTTATCAGAAATTCCACTTATAAAAGTTCAAACTTATAGTAATCCATTTACAACGTACAAAACAATATTGCTCTCCACAACATACGTTCGCCACATCCGAGATCGCCTTAAGGAGTTTGCCAGTGTGTATATATCTTTGTGTCTATCTACCCACCTATCTTCCTAAGCAAACCCCAACTGTCTTTTAAAAGGACTCCGAGACTATTGAGTATATTGAGTATAGTTAGAATGCTACTCTGTGTAACTTTCATTTTTCTTTTAATGGCTGATGTAGTCAATATCCAGGCTTGGCCATGGGAATGTTATTCTCACAGGAATCCCGCGGGAAAGGTCCCACGGGATAGGATGGGATGGGACAGGCATAAATTACCATGGGATGGGATGGGACAGAAAAATATGTCCCATGGACAAGTCTGTCAATATCACAATGGCCCCGCCTGTATTTTCTATGTTTCCTGATACTTAGTTTAGGCTGAGTCGACCTTATAGTCCAGGCTAATAGAACATTCCCCCACATTCCTACCTACCAACCACCCTACCTACCAACCTACTTACCAAACTACTTACCTACCTATCTACCTGCCTGCTTGCCTGCCTGCCCATCTGCCTACTTACCCAACTACCTACTTAACTACATACCTGCCAACTTACCTACCTACCTACCTACCTACCTACCAACTTGTCTATAAAGCTGCCTTCCCTTCTACTTTCCTAACTGCATATCAATATATCTATCTTACTACTTACCTACCTATCTACCTACGTAACTTCCTCCCTACTTACCTAATTATATATCTATCTTACTATCTACCTACCTACCTACCTTCCTCCCTACTTACCTAACTACATATCTATATATCTATCTTACTACCTAACTACCTACCTACCTACCTACCTTCCTCCCTACTTACCTAACTATATATATATATATCTATCTTATTACCTACCTACCTACCTACCAGCTTGTCTATCAAGCTGCCTTCCCTTCTACTTTCCTAACTGCATATCTATATATCTATCTTACTACTTACCTACCTATCTACCTACGTAACTTCCTCCCTAATTACCTAATTATATATCTATCTTACTATCTACCTACCTACCTACCTTCCTCCCTACTTACCTAACTACATATCTATATATCTATCTTACTACATACCTACCTACCTACCTACCTACCTACCTACCTACCTACCTACCTACCTACCTACCTTCCTCCCTACTTACCTAACTATATATCTATATATCTATCTTATTACCTACCTACCTACCTACCTATCTACCTACCAACTTGTCTATCAAGCTGCCTTCCCTTCTACTTTCCTAACTGCATATCTATATATCTATCTTACTACTTACCTACCTATCTACCTACGTAACTTCCTCCCTTATTACCTAATTATATATCTATCTTACTATCTACCTACCTACCTACCTTCCTCCCTACTTACCTAACTACATATCTATATATCTATCTTACTACCTAACTACCTACCTACCTACCTACCTTCCTCCCTACTTACCTAACTATATATCTATATATCTATCTTATTACCTACCTACCTACCTACCAACTTGTCTATCAAGCTGCCTTCCCTTCTACTTTCCTAACTGCATATCTATATATCTATCTTACTACTTACCTACCTATCTACCTACGTAACTTCCTCCCTAATTACCTAATTATATATCTATCTTACTATCTGCCTACCTACCTATCTTCCTCCCTACTTACCTAACTACATATCTATATATCTATCTTACTACCTACCTACCTACCTACCTTCCTCCCTACTTACCTAACTATATATCTACATATCTATCTTATTACCTACCTACCTACCTACCTACCTACCTACCAACTTATCTATCAAGCTGCCTTCCCTTCTACTTTCCTAACTGCATATCTATATATCTATCTTACTACTTACCTACCTATCTACCTACGTAACTTCCTCCCTAATTACCTAATTATATATCTATCTTACTATCTACCTACCTACCTACCTTCCTCCCTACTTACCTAACTACATATCTATATATCTATCTTACTACCTAACTACCTACCTACCTACCTACCTTCCTCCCTACTTACCTAACTATATATCTATATATCTATCTTATTACCTACCTATCTACCTAACTACCTCCCTAACTGCCTGCCTACCTAATGCATACTTTCACACTTATCTATGCATCTATTATCAACATATTATGTATTGCAGATGATGCTGCAATTACGAGACACTCTTTGGAAGAATTACACCGTCTACTATCTGCATTCTTCAATGTTTGCTCTAAATTTGGTTTGACAATTAGCAAAATGAAAACAGATTATGTCACAAGAAGCACATGGGGTACCATTCAATCTTTATTGACGAGGTCGAACTGGAGATAGTAGTAAATAATCCCCAGATCAGGAAATAAATATCAGGATTGGTAAAGCAGCAGCAACAATAAACAGGTTAACAAAAAGAGTTTTGGAGAACAGGAAGCTTACGGCCATAACAAAATTCGTTGTCTATTAAGTCTGTGTCCTTAGTACTTTTCTGTATGACAATGAAGCCTGGTCTACTTACTCACACCAAGAGGAACGTTTAAACAGCTTTCATATGCGGTCTCTGCGAAGAATACTTGGTGTTAAGTGGCACGGCAAAATTACAAATACTGAAGTATTGGAAGGATCAGGTTGTGTGACGGTATTGTTTCCATGCTCAGTCTTAGTCTAACTTAGATGGATATGACACATTAGGAGGATGAATGGTAGAATACCAAAGGACATCTGTTTTGTGTGTGAATTACACATGGGTAAAAGATCTCGGTGTCGGCCTCTAATACAATACAAAGATGTGTGTAAACGGGACATGATTGATACATGCATTGATATTGCACCTTGGGAGTAAGTCGCCGCTGATAGTGTTGCATGGAGGGAAAGGACCAGAACTTGAATAAAGGCAAAGGAGAAAATGATTGCAGATAGGTTACATAGTGAGATGCGAGACGGTAGATGGTGCGTGATGGTGGATATAACCCCGTGTTCACATGCATCGATATGGTGGAACTTTGCATCTAATTGGTCTTATCAGTGACATTCACAACATGTAGTTGTGTCAGTTTGTGTTTGTTTATTCTGTGCTGACGAAAGCTTTAGCTGCAACGTTAATTGTGTTACTTGTTATTGTGTTCTAGTAAAGCGCACAATCCACTTCCCGTTTTCTTGTGAATCAGACATAAAAGGACAGACATGTTATAGCTGTGTGCACGTGTATGTGAGAGAGATAGTGTGTGTGTGTGGGAGAGAGAGAGAGAGAGAGAGAGAGAGAGAGAGAGAGAGAGTGGGTGACTATGAGTGTTAGGTGTGTGTATGTGTGTGAGTGGGGGTGATTGTGTGTGTGATTGTGCGTGTGTGTGTGTGTGTTATGTGTGTGTATGTGTGCGTGTGAGAGAGAGAGAGAGAGAGAGAGAGAGAGAGTGGGTGACTGTGAGTGTGCGCGTGTGTGTGAGTGTTAGGTGTGTGTATGTGTGTGAGTGGGGGTGATTGTGTGTGTGAGTGAGTGTGAGTGTTATGTGTATGCGTGTGTGTGTGTGTGTGTGTGTGTGTGTGTGCGCGTGTGTGTGTGTGTGTGTGTGTGTGTGCTGTCGACCATCCATTACCGCTGCTGTTACGTCTATTGGAGTCTGCACCGTACCGGAACCTGGGATAGCCGAAACATTTTATTCCTTGGGGGGATTATCCGGTAGGTACACAGCTTCCGCCAATGACTGTATAATGCCCTTATGCATAACCACGCAAACATATTCTTGTGTATTTTGTGTAGCATTATTTACAGAACACATTTCACACCTTGTCTATACAGATAGCATAACAAAGATACACATATGTAAAAGCTGTGGTCACCGTAATATCAGTAATTGCTTGGATAATCAAACACTGACCGCTCTTCCGTAATGTGTTAACTACGCTAGATTAGTGTATAACTGTGGTGATTGTTGTTTTCTTTCAAACTGATTTCAGTGAACACGCATTGAACAAAACATGTCAGACGGCAACGCCATGAAAAGAAATAACCACTGTTGTGAAACTACCTTCTCATAAAATTGAAGCTCCTAAAGATCAGTGTTCCCATTGTTTAACTGTATGTAGGTGCTCGAGCTTATTTTTGTGGGAGTAAAATTCGTATCCTGATTGTTAGTAACCATTAGACGACTTTTGTATCGGATATGTCTCTCTTAAAATTCTGCCTCCTGTCAGCTGATGGAATTGCAAGAAGTGACTTATAATATGTGCCTTGACCTTTACTGATTCTGAGCGTGTGGTATCTCAATCTCTCCATGTGGCGTTTAGTATAATTGGGATGAATGTAATGTTTCTATTACCATAATTGATATTATTTCAAGGCACATAAGTATGTGCCATGCCAAAAATATCTAAGGCAATTAACGTTCCACCTAATACTAACAGGATTCTAGACTTTAATTTATTACAATCTGAATTTACCAATATTGTTGTTACATATTAAAAATTAAGTGAAATATCTTACTCTAGGAACTAAAGAAATCGCATATATATTTAAAACACTTACGTGTCTTCAAAAGTAATTCTTGTGGCTTGGATAAAGTTAATAACGATGTGTTTCAATTTCTAATATTTATATTGAGATGCAGAAATGTTTTACAAACACACAATAATTTTACTTATCTCCCTTACAATATGATGTATGATTTATATCCCTTGTTTAAAAAATCCTATTAAATGTCCCTATTTATTATAATGCTAATGCTGAGTGTTGGTGTTGCGAACTGATTAGTTACACATGGGATTCTTCGTCGTCTGTGAAAATCGCAGCCAGTTAAAATACTCGATTCCTCATTCAAACAAACCTAATCGAGAACATGCTTGCTTGCTTGTGTTCGCTGGCAGTGAACTCCAGCGTGAAGACATCATGTTGTCCAACATCAGTGTGATGTCACACCGGACTGAGGTTTGCGTGAGTATCCGTTGTCCGCATGTCTGGCTTATTGGTGTGCAGACTGGTGGTTCCTCGCCGTGCAAGCAGATACCCTCCGACTTTGGAAGAATCAGCGATCCTACCACGTTAGCCGAGGCCCCTGAAGGGACCTGTTGCCCAGGACGCACGACTAGGACGTGTTAGTTGGTCTTGGCCAGTATAGAACCTGGCCCTGGTGCCTTGGAATCACCTCTGCGTCCCATCGAGAACATGCTTAAAGTGATGTGTCAACACGCACACTGCTTCAGCTGTTGCTTGCATTTTATCCTCGCTGACGGTATCCTATGTGTCCATGATACGTGCTTTTGAAGCCTAAGACAGCCATTGCATGATATTAAGGACAACTACATAGTGGCAGAGAGTGGCAGTAAAAAGTAATAGAGAGAAACACAGTGACGGAGAGACACCGCAAACGTTACACAAAGAGATCTAGATGCAGAAAATAGAAAGTGACTGGAAACTTTAAGAGAGTGGCAGAGATGGTGCGATAGAAAGCCACAAAGATTTGATTACATATAAATAAAGACATAAATATGCTGACAGAGAGCGGCATAAAGCTTCACATATTAAGGATAAAAAAGTTAGTTGCATATCCTTTACAGGACGTCGCAATCAACACCAGCATTTTTTTCTTTTGTGATCTCATTGCAAGTTACGTTCAGTAGTTTGGCATTGCTTTCTAAACGACCTGCGCCCATACCATTCCGTAAAAAAAAACGCAAGGCGCTCTGCTGCCAAATCGCCCGCAGTTGTGTTTCGAACGCGGGTAACAGGGATTACGAACTGTGTCCGTAACTCCTTAGCCACGGAGCCGGCATATTTTAAAGATACAGTTTCAGAAGTGGCTGGCCGAGTGGCTAGAATGTTGGTTTCTCATTCGGGAGACCCGGGTTTGAATCCTCGGTAAGGTGTGGAGTTTTTTATGCCAGTGGGCAAACAGAACACCTCTAACCTGCACAGTTCGCAGCGACTGCACTAGCCAGGCGGCTTTAATTCCCCAGGCTCAAGACCCCCTGCCATACACCATAAGGTACTATATTGGCAGTAAATGACAGTTTTTTGACACACAGTTTCATTAAACTTACAGTGCTCCCGATGTTGAATAGGTTTGTGACATAAGCTCGCTACTGTGCTGTGTGGATCCATCAGAAGACATGCGTGCGATTCGTCAGTAATTCGAGGGGTCTATCACTAACAGAGATTAAATACATATTTCAGGTTGTGCACAGCGTGGCGACCTTACTCGTTCGGTTGGACAACCTCCCGGTAAACTCGGCCTGTTACACGTGTCACAGTGATAGTTTGTATAGTCAAGATTTGTGGTTGATGAATCGTTGAATGATACATGCATTGTATATAGAAACTGTTGACGTTTATGGGATACATTAGCTATATCAAGCGCTGTAAAGATATGCTTGGAGCATTTATGGCTGTGTGAGATGTATGTGTCTAGCCCCGTTTAACGGACATGTATAGTTTATTCACTATTACATTATGAGCATTCGTTTGTTCAGCTGAATGTGTGCTTACCTTGGTATCTCGATGTCACTATCTACTACATTTGTCTTAACTAGACCTGTCACCGTTAATTTTTAAGATGTGAATCTTCGTGAGAAAGACTAGAGAAGCTAGATCCTCAAAAGACTATTAATACATCTATTAACATTATATCTTCTATCAATGTATCTGTCTCTGTAGTTGTCTATCTGCCTGCCTCTCTGGCTGACTAAATTGAATGGGTATTTCAGATTTCTTATAAAAGAGTTAACACAAACTAGAACGTCCTGTACCGACATGTAATATTTCTACACACCGACGATCTTTCTTCAGTATAAGGTTAGTTTAAACATTAAAGGGCAATAAAATAGTTTACACATTGTCCTTATTTGATAAAAGCTGTTATTTCCCTTTTCTCGATTAATCAATAGATTGCCGTCACCACAATGTGGGTTGTATGCTTCATTACTCATTGGGTAACAATCGCCTCCAAATTAATATCGTATTTGTGGCTGACTCAGTCGAAGGATTGTCAATCTGAGCCAGATCATGAACCCTAACATAACTTCTCTTCTGAGGTTGAACTAAGTAGGGTTAAGTGTATAATGCAATGCAGGTTTGATATAATTAAACCTCAACGTTCTGACTCTTACCATAGTTGTACACTCAGACAGACTGCTTTACTTCTATATTTTCATGTTAGTTTCCCAATTGTATCACTATCTAACTCTTGCTCTTTATACCCTTCCTCAGTATATTTCGTGTGTAGTGTAGTGCTACGTCATTTACAACTGATTCGAATGTTTACAACTGACGTGGATTCCCAGTCTCAAATGGGTGACAGGAAATACCTTGGGAAGTAAAGACGGCTGGCTTAATATTGACCACATCATCCACCGAATGCCGATTGGTCTAAGGAAATACGGGACAGCATATACCATTGTGTCTTAACTAATTCAGTGCAGAAGGATAATATATCAGCAAATGCGACTTCCCATTTGGTCAGAAGGACGATACTAGGGCCGTCGTGTTGTTTGTTTCGTTTCGCCATATTTTCAGCAGTTTCAATGCCCAGTGAATGGAATGTACATTATATTACTTATTCGTTTGCTTGTTTAGTCCAAACCTGTTTTATTTATGGCACGGAATCAGTTAAGTACTTAACTTATTACTTATCATTAATGCGGCCTAAATAAGTCACTTGTCTTTTCGTTTCTTTCCTTCATCAACTCTCTTTTCATTCCCAGCCTCTCTAGAACCATTGTATTTTATTGTTTCCTTGAATTTGGACATGTTCTTCCCTCGACTATAACGCTTTTTTAGCCCACGGATTTGTTCATTCGAGCTCATTATCCGCTATACTCTGGAAGAATGGAAAGGGTATTATAAATTATACAACTATCATCATGTACCTTGCCGGTAAACGTGAGTGCACATATTTAGCTAACACATTTAGATCACCAGGTTTCCTGTTCACGTCTGTGCCTGTATTCTAAGTATCCCATTTGGCTAAGCCTCTTTGACTTACATTTCTTCGTTTCTCATTAATTGTAAACGGTACCATTAGGTTTACGCTTTTATCCCTCCATAGCATGTACACAAATATCGTGATTCATAACATCTAATCTCTGTAATCAGTTACAAATACCATCTACTTTTTAAGCACTGCTCCATTTTTTTATAGTACAAGTATACAGTTCTCATTGCAACTTACCTGAAAATGAACAAGCCTACAGATTAGCCAAGGAAGATGCGAGACTACCTCAGCCTGATACAGACATAAACTATGATGAGGCCAATAGATCTATAAAAAGGAAATTATAGAACCAAGTGGAACTCAGAGCATCCAAGTCACCAGAACGGTTATGTATATTACCAACTCAACAGAATAGAACACGTAACAATCTGGACAGGCGCAACAGGCCATATGTTTAATAAACGAAAGATATTAGACACTGATGAATGTAACTGTGAAACTGGTAAAATGACAGCCAAGCATATATTGCAGGAGTGTCACATATGTGCAGAACAGAGACACGTATTTTGACCTACACCCGCTCCATTTGATAACACTCTCCATGGATCAACGAGCGTAAGTTAATTGCTGTTTTATTTACCTTTAGTCATGTTTCATCTGAAGGTAAATGAAGGGAAAAAATATAGGAAACTTAGAGAATGCCAACATGATACATATGAAATATGAAAAGTTATGTAATTAACATACTGATCAGAAACATGTCGTACGACAACATGAAATAATAATAAACCACAAACATGCATATATTGCTGCCTGCGCAGAATAGCGGGACTAAAGTGGTTAGACACAATCACAAGTCTATATCATATTGAGAGATCTACACGCATGCACGTGAACCATTAGGTGAGAGATCTACACGCATGCACGTGAACCACTAGGTGAGAGATCTACACGCATGCACGTGAACCACTAGGTGAGAGATCTACACGCATGCACGTGAACCACTAGGTGAGAGAACTACACGCATGCACGTGAACCATTAGGTGAGAGATCTACACGCATGCACGTGAACCATTAGGTGAGCAAACAACGGCGGTACTAGATAGAAAGCACATATTATGACCGCACACATTAAGCACCCACACTTTCGAGTAAGCCATGAGGTAAGAAAATGACGCTGATGATAGAGCGCATACAGTAAAAACGCACACTTTAATAATCCACACATTAAGAATGCACACATTCAAGTGAATCATGCGGTGAGAAAATGACGTACTGGATAGAACGCATTCATTATGATCGCACACATTAAGAAATCACACACAATAAGAACACACACATTAAGAATGCACAGAATAAGAACACACATATTAAGAAAACCTGAAGAAAACCTAACTGGAAAATCCCGTGTCTGAAACACACAGGACGAACGACAATTTGAAAAGAACATGGGCGGAACTGCAGGAGACAGCAAGATGGGAATGCTTCGTGTGAGTTCCTTGAGGGTATAAAAACCGATGGGAAATAAAGGCAAAAGAAGAGAAAAAGAAGGCAATTCCAAATATGTTGGCTTTAATTACAAAATGGCACCCATACTTGCATACTAACTGATTCATAAAGGATGATACAGAGAACTAAGGCAAATGTTGTGGGCATGAGTTGGATTGAATACCTGCATAGATGCACTGTTTGTAATGTTGCGTTTATTTTCGTAAAGTACATATCGGTGGTTTGGGCAAAGAAGTGTGGATAGACTGGTCGGCACCACTCTACCAGCGAGTCAACCAATCCATCTAGTTGGCTTTGGAAAGACATTAGTTAGGACGCAATGTGGACTTTCAACTAAATGAATTAGCGCCGATTGTCAACATAAAAGTTGAGTGTTCAGAATGATAATTGCTTCGGCCGGGAAAGATCAGTACACCAAGAGGGCGAGGACGATCGACAATTAACATAGGACTTGAACAGCTGGCTGCTCTACGAGGGTATGTCATACAGTTTTGTACCAAAATTGTTATCTCGGCTAATAATAAAGATAGAAGCATTAAATTTGCACCAATGTAAGTGTATAATCTCGTGAAGGTGTATACCAAATTGTTTCAATATGGCGTAAAGCCGTTAACGTTGATGGGATTATGTTGAAAAGTAGAAATGTTTGCTGCACACGTGCATGAAAATTGCGACTAAATTTCATGTGTATGTTATAAAGGGTTAAAGAGATAATAATTGCGGTGCATAACGCTCTGACCTACCCTCACACATCGATAGAATGTTACCTAGGAAGACATAGTGTTACCCGTGGGTTTGTCTGCAGTCCACAGCAGCATCATCATGTGCAGTATGCTTAACCGGTGGTGGTTCGCCGTCTTACACGATCATTGTTCTTGGATCCGGTCTGTGTTCTTGTTTCAATTATGCTGTGACGCCAAGCCATCCATATATTTATCTCGTTTCCTCCCCCTTGCTCTTTTTCCCATAAAAGTTGCCTGTTGTCACTGAGTTGTCAAATGCACTTCCCCTCATAAAGTGTCCAAAGATCTTGACTGTCTCGTCTGATTTCTCTAATGAATTTACGGTTTTCATTGCATTTGTGTAGGACTTACTCATTCATTGTTCTGTCCGCACAGGGTATCCTGTAGATGATCCTCAGAAACAATTTGTCCACTACCATTAGATGTTTCCCAGATTGTCTGCTTATTATCCGTGTTTCCACGTGGACAGGTTTCAACACTCTTTATCTCACTCCATTTGATATCATCTTAGTTTTAAATAATTGGTGAGTATGTTTTCAGTCTTGCAAAGGGCTACTTTCACCATAGAGATTCTTGTTTTAATCTCTACAACACATCGTCCATTAGATGGTATGGCAGTTACACAATAGTTCTACAGATTCCTTCTGTTCAAGAATTGTCTATTTACTGGGATGAAACACGGGGTATTTCTGTCTTCTTGGGGACTGAACTGAACTGAACGAAAGTTAATTAGAGAACAACAAAAATGCCCAAGGGCTGTTCAGTGATATCACTTCATACGTGCCGGATTACAGGGAGTGTGACATCTGGTGATCAATTCCTTTCCTCTCGTTGATAATTGTGTAATATTTTTTACTAGGCCGCTTCGGTAGCACAATGGTTAGCACACTTGTATGATAGCATGATGATCTTGTGCTCGAATTCCCATCGTTGCGAATTGTGTATAATTTAGCTGAGCTTCCAGGCCGACCCAGCAAGAAATGCGCACCGGAAAGTGTTGTGGGAGGAACTGCGGCCGGCGTGATATTGACCACATTATTTGCCGAGTGCCGATTGGTTTAACCAATATAGGTTTGTAGTATATATCCAAATCATCCCAAGCCGATTGGTCGAAACAATATGGTCTTGTAGGATGTACCCAAAACGCCTCATGCTGATTGGTCTAAAGGATATGGGCAAGTACCATGTGCCCAAAACGCCTCACGCCGATTGGTCTAAATATTATGAGCTGATAGCATATGCCAAAAACACCGCAAGCTGATTGATCTAAAGAATATGGGCTTTTACCATATCGAATACGCCCCAACTCGCGTAAAATGATTCTTCTTCTTTGCGTTCATCCGGAGTGTTTTTTCAGATGTGATTGCGGTGTGACTGTTATGCGCCCTTGGGCCGAAAATCGTAGGCCAACACATCCGGCTTTAGCGTGCTTTTTTTGACCAGGTAGCATTCCTGGGAGACTCTCACTTTTGCGTTACCGTCCACAACCCAGCTGGCCAAGTTGGAACGGTCGAAGACAACGGTCGTCTCTCAAAGGAAGGCAGGGACAGTCCATGGCATTTTGCGCCATCCAGGGTGGCTTCCATAATTGCAGGGCCGGCACATAGCGCCCTGGTGCTGGGCTCACCGAGGGAATCGTCACGTCCTGCTCATGGCTGCTTTAATTCCTCACTTCAATATATTGGGCATTTCGTTCGCCCCGGGCCGTTCCCGCACAAACCAGACTGGTCTGCAGTCAGTATCCACTCAGCGAGTTTTTCGGACATGTGCTTGTCGTTGTGTCCGTCAGAACTGTTCCAGACACGTCGGACATTCGGAAAACTACCTAGTCAGAGCTGTTCCGAACAAGAGCGGCATTCGGAAACTAGGTAGCTGTTCCTAGCACGAGGGAAGACTAGTTAGAGCTTTTCCGGTCACGAAAGACATTTCACTCGGACGTAATTGCGTAGTGCCATTTTTATTTTGCCGCCCGTAGGCTGGCACTTCCGACTTCAGCGGGCATTTTTAATGAGGTTAGCCTTCCTCGGGTTTCGAGACAAGTTAGACTCTTATTTCGACTTCCACACAGCAAGCTTTTGCTTCGGGCTGCCACGTAATGGATTCGCAAGCCAGGCGTTCCATTTCGTGTCAACGAGACAATTTTCCACCTTTGACTACACTCACTCCATGAGTACGGTTACAGACTATCTACGGAACGTGCGACCGAGGTGTTTTTCCACCTTTAGTACTCGCTCACGAGGTAGGCTACATGTGCTGCCGGCTCAGCACCTTACCTCCGTGCGTCTGTGGGTGAGTAACGGCCATGCCCTCTCATCCGGGGATGCCTCATATCCCCCAGCTAAGAGCCATCGAACGAGTATCAGCGCCAAGCATGTAGCGTGCTCAGCACCTCACCTCAATTTTGATGTAGGTTTGTGTCGGCCAGGCTCTCACTTCCGAGGGTTTATGGCTTAGAGACGTTCAGCCATACACCTCGGCTGGGAGCCTTAGAGGTTATGTCCTGACTGAAATTATTGGCATCGTTTGCCTGATTTAGACTGCTATCCTCAGTCTACCTGCAGAGCAGCAGGTTGTGTCTCTTTTAGTCTGTTCCCTATCCCAAGAGCTGTCCAATGTGTAAATATCCATCGGCATAGCGCTTGGGATCAGTGGGACACTCAAGCTCCCCCACCACGGCAAGGTGGAGACACATCCGGGGAGGTAAAATGATTCTATACTATTCTATTTTATTATTAACAATTATTTTACAAGGTTGCATCAACCCGAGGAACAAACTTTGCTAGGAATCAACACCCTTTCTTAGCGGTATATGAGTCTCGGCTGCTTCATTTGTCAGGTGATAATCAAACATGATGCTTTCACTGCTCACCGAACACATCTAGTATTATGAAAGTGAGTAAGTATTCACAGTGTGTGGTTGACTGGGTGTGTAGTGTCACATGAAGACAGTTAGGTGTGTCTAACGCTTGTGACAAGAGAGAGATAACATACACAGTGTGTGGTTGGCTGGGTGTGTAGTGTCACATGAAAACAGTTAGGTGTGTCTAACGCTTGCGACAAGAGAGAGATAACATACACACAGTATACATACAGTAAAACTTCGATTTACCGTCACCGTCCGGACCAGGGTTGTGACGGATAACCGAATAGATGGATAACATAAATCTCTTAATACATATGTACAGTAACGTGATTCCACTGCGAGCTGGGGACGAAAATGAAAATAAAATCATTTAAACTTAAATAATACATACATATTGTATTTAATTTTCAAAACGATCAATATAATCTTGAATATAAGAGTAGTAATGTATAGAGATGTACTTGTACTGTAATACTACAAACCTACGTTATTTAAAAAATAATCTGTCGTCTCCTTCTGTGTCTTTGAGGCTCGAGCTTTCATTTTACGCGGAGATGTTCCGTGTCTTACGCAGAAGTAGGATCTGTGTTGCTTTTTCCTCTTCTTGCATTTTAAATAAGTCGATGTACTTTGATAACATTGTTTCTGCTTATGACTGGTTAGATGTAGATTTTTGTTAACGAACTGATCCTTCATCGTCATCAATTTCTTCTTCTTCAATTGTAGTCACACTAGAAACAAGTTGTCATCATTCCAAATTTCAAAGCTTCCATTCATTTTGTCACATTCCAACCAATCTGTTACTTTTCACTTTAGTAAAGTTTTCACTTTTAAAATCCTACATTGTTGCACTGTTGCACAATTTCGTTAACATTAACAGTCTCAGTTCCCCCAGTTTCGTCAGTAGGTTCAGACAAGAGTTTATTCCACCCATTCTTTAGGCTAGGCACTTTAAGATCAGTCCAGGCAGTGGTGACATTGAAAATAGCGTTCTTTTTGCTGCATCTCACATTTTTAAAAAGACTACTACGCATAATAGAAACTGATTGTTACACTAGTGACGGTTAATCGAAGTTGAGTTGAGTTGAGTTAAGAACCGACATAACTGCACTCAGGACATTCCCATACGTACTTCTTTCCAAAGTTCAACAGCCAGATAAGAGTCATACTACCAATCGCTCCCACTGTTATCTGTTTAAACTTTCCTCTCAGTTTTGAGATTCTGCCAAAACTCCTGCCGATCCCCCGCAATCTCATTATTTCCACATATGGGTTCTCAATCTGTTCCTCCTCCTTCTCCACCTGGTCCCACAAGCGCACGACCACCTCCCTATTGTCCATAGGCAAAATACCACCAAGAGATGCATTCCCTGCTAGCCTAATAGCCTGTTCATTCCCCCGGACACCCGCATGGCCAGGGCAAAATATCCATAAAATTCTCACAATCTGTGTCCTCTGAAGCGACGAGAGCCATTCCACACGAAACATTCCTTTCTCCACCTTGCTAAGCATACTCTTTGAATCTGTAATGAGTACAACGTGTGTTGCAGTAGTCTCCTCTAGCCACCGGAATGCCGTTGTTACTGCCTCCACCTCTATTCTCATGCTGGCGGTCGTTGTCTCATATGCCAGACTCTCCTTTTTCAAGACTCGCCCATTAGCCTTTACAATAAAGCCCAAGCCACTACGTCTGTTTCTCACCACTGATCCATCGGTGTAGATGACTATGTCACCTTGATGTGTGTTGCTCTGGATCAGCTGTTGCACTTCAAACTCTGTCCGGCCCGCTGCCCACGACCCAGTGTTATTATTACATTGTGCCAGTCCGTCATGTCTTCCGGTACTTCAACCCACTCTCTTTCACAATTGATGGTTTCTAGATCCCACACCTGACGTATAAAAAGCTCTGCCTGTGCCATCCAGGACCTGTCTCGTCTTAGTCTATGACCCTTGACCATCACCCATGCAGCGGGTGATCCCTGTCTGTGGAAACTCTCAGGTACCATTTGGCCTGAAGGACCCTATGCCTATCCGTCATTGTTGGTAGTGCCAGGATATGCCTCATTCATATAATTGGTGTGTCCTTTGTGCACCCCAGGATTAACCGCATGGCAGCATTCTGTATGCACTCCAACCTTTCAAGCTGGCCCTTTGATACTGCCAAAGAGCCAGCTTGAAAGGTTGGAGCGCATACAGAATGCTGCCATGCGGTTAATTCTGGGGTGCACAAATGTTTTACTTACTTTATTACGAACACAAACCCGGCTAACAAATCATGATGATAATAATAATAATAATAATAATAATAATAATAATAATAATAATAATAATAATAATAATAATAATAATAATAATGAACATACATTAACAATGTGAAAATAAGCGTAGTTCGCTGTCAACTTCGCTAGCACGCCGGCCACAGGTCAAGTATGTTGGTACATAATTGCAGCACCCATTACACCACATCGGCATTCTCCAAGTAATACCACTTATACAGTGTATTTAGAACACGCCTCGAAAGAGTTAATAGAAAGACAACATGAAATGATAGACAGGAAATTGCGTGTCATCTACAATCGATGCTTTTGTCCAGGAAGTAGACATCAACATCGGTCTTTACAGAACGTGATAATAATATCTGGTTGTGAAGTGGATCAAATATTTACTGAAAGTATGCGCGGCGTGTTTATGTAGTAAAATTGTTTTATAGTGACGAATATTTGTTAGCAGTATTTTATTTTATAGCTTGTATCAATGGTTCTTACACTGTTGGATGGACACACACACACACATACGCACGCACGCACGCACTCATACACACAAGGAGCATATATATATATTGTTTCTAATTCGAGAAGTCGTGGTAGGAACCAAACTGAATTTTGGCAACATAAGGAACTTAAGATGTAAACTTATAAGCAATGCAGTGTGGAGTTGGTGATCATGTCTGTCCGAAGCATTTGTCTCTTTTCCTGCCAATCATTTCTGATGCAGATGTTCCTCCGTGCCATAATGTCAAACTGTCCATCATCTTCTTTCACGGTCTTCCCTTGCTTCTCCTCCCCTCCAGCGTTCCCTTCGTGACAACACACTTCAGTTTTTATTTCTCAAAACATGCGTTACAAATGTGGACTGCCCACTTCTGATGTGAGTAATCAGTTTTCTTTGTGAATAAAATCTGTTGAGATCTTTTCATCTGATGTGAGTAATCAGTTTTCTTTGTGAATAAAATCTGTTGAGATCTCTTCATTGCTCTTTCTATTAATCCACAGTGTTCTCGTCATTCGTATATAACACCACAGCTGTGTACAGTTCCTCACGTTCCAAAGTTATCTTTTTAAATGAGACAATCTACCCCTGATAAAATGAGTTACTGCATGTTTGGTTCTAGTTAGCCTTTCTAACGCTTAAGGCTGATAATGGCATGAACGCAGTCGAAGTTGGGTTCGATTCCAGCTCTCATCGTTCTCTAGGTGAGGGAAAAGTTGGCCACTTACACCTCTGTGCACTTGGGCTTCAGAAACGTGATGGTTTTACTTGATCAACCCAAAGCACATTCTTACCGCGGGAATGTTTTATTTTATTGAGTGCGTACCTTTTCTAAGCCGCAAATGTTGTCTGTGTTGATGCCTATTTGGCAACTGGCCAGTGATGTGTTTGTATGTACATGGGTTCTCTGAATTCTTTCACCTGTGTACGACAAGGTTAGAGATCAAATCCACTACCCAGTTTCAACAAGAAGTACGTCGTCTTCATTCTAATGTTTTTTTGCTTTTTTTTAAAGATAATCTGGCCGTGAGGTCAACTGGGTATTCGACGAACAATAAACCATTACACTAATATAGAGAGACATTTGCAATTAGGTGGTTGCAGTTAGTTTTGTACAAACAGAAAGAGATTGTGTTAAATTTACAATTACCGTTGGGATAAAAGATGTTTAAATTGTTTCAGCGTAAGTATTATTCATGCAAGTCTCTTTATATATATATATATATATATATATATATATATATATATATATATATATATATATATATATATATATATATATATATATATATATATATATATATATATAATTCTGCAGTATGTACCTGAAGAGTTGCAGCGAAATACATCATGCAATAAATCGTGCAAAATATTGTTTGTTTCTTCTGTGTTTCACTAGGGGAATATGTTGTTTTGAAATTGTAATCTTAAGCTAGATATGGACTCCGCAACCTCTGATATACCGCGACCTATTTTTTGCAGGCAGAAGCCGGAAGATTACGATATTTTCCCAAGTGCATTGATATCGATTCTTCATCATAATCATAACCACAATGGCTTTTTGAATGTCTCTTCTGGAATATTTGGATGTTGGACTTTTTTAACAGGCAATTGGGTTCCTAGCATTCCACACACACACAATAGAAAAGCTTTCGTATTCTGGGCTAATGGATACAGGCATGCAGAGGATATGAGAAGTAAATAGCATTTTTGAACTCGTTTTCTGGGTTCAGTGGAGCAGGTGGATCTGCTATTCTTCGTCTGAATGTTGCTGTTTATTTCCTATTGTGGCATAGACCCGCAGGCACATCTCCTTAAGCCATCTTTACTATCTCCTTAATCTCTCTTCATGACCTCCGCATATAGTCTAGTTCTCTCTGTAATTCTATTATCTGTGTGTTTTAGGTCTCCGACTCTACCGGTCGTCTTGTGGCTTCTTGAGAAGCTATTGTCTAGTTATTAGAGTTATTAGATGCTCAGGTTTTCTCAGTGTATGTCTTACCCAGCGCCAGAGTTTGTTCCTCACTGCTTGATTCGGTGGAATCTGTTGAGTTCGCACAGTGAGCTCCACATTAGTGATTATGTCACAATCCTGGACAGTTGAGTCTATACCTTAGTGTTGTCTCACTTGCTAAAGCGTACATCGTCATCATTATCATCATCTGCATCATCATCATCATCATCATCATCATCATCATCATCATCATCATCATCATCATCATCATCATCATCATCACTATCATCATCATCATCATCATCATAAAGTGCCATGCCAGGTGGTGTAGGCGTTCATGACTCTCTACAGATCTCGGTCTTTGGTTTTCTGGTTCAACTCTGCTGACGATATTCCTCCTTGCCACAGTCTCAAACTATCCAGCATCATTTCTCTTTGTCTGCCTCTGCCTCTCTTCCCCTCGATCTTTCAAGTTGTCAAAATATTTTCCAATGCCTCTGTCACAGGATAAATAAACTTGTTAGTTGCGACCGATGATAACCAATCCCGACATTATTTTGCTAACACAACTGACTCTTTGATGGTGAACAAAATGAGGAAAATACGTCGGTACCGATTCTCTGCACCTGGTCGACAGTGTGTATGAGATCAAAGGGAGTCACGTCGAGTTGTCTACACACAGTCGACAGTTGATGACAGGATGTTGTTCGAGAGGTGTGTATTGGCAACATTTGTCTACAAAACGGGAGTTGGCCGTTGAAAGTAATGGACAGATGTCTGCTAGAGGTCAGAAGGATTCTGTAATGGGAGAAAGGTCTCTGGCTCATAGATAACCCGGATATTTGTTGGATGAGACAAAGAACTCCCCAGATGAAAAGGAAACTTGACCGCTAATGGACTCTGGTTAGTCTGGAAACAGGAGGACAAAGCCAGATTCTGGACTGATTGGCGTCTGGACTTTCTGGTGACTCACTCAAGCACCCATATAAAACCCAGTGCAGTAAACAGGTAGAGGGAGTCGAGAAAAACATTCTGAAGTGTTAGGATTGGGGATTATTCCGAGTTGTGTTATATTAGAGGGACTGGGCTGTCTAAGTAGTGATAGTTATCCTCGGACATAGACCCAATCGGATTGCCTAGTTTCTCGAGTAACAACAGGAATAGACATATGGTAGGCAATTAATTATATCTAACTTAAGAGTATGATTAGGAATAGAGTACAGTACTGTGCGGTGATATAATGTATTATAGGTGCAGTGATGTGATGTATTATGATTAGTGATAGGATGTTCTATAAGTGCAGTGCTAGAAAGTATCATAGGAGCGTCGGCACTAGTATTCTATTGTGTGGCTTCAAGTAGCTTGTGTTATATATCATTTTACTCAGGAAGTTGAGGACAATGTAGTGGAATAATAATTAGAGAGATTAAGGATGGTTGAGAGGGAGGAGGGGAATGTGTAATGGTAGGATCTTCCAGTAGGGCATCTGCTGGGTTTCTACCCGTTCCTTTAGTCTTTCCTGGTGTTGCCATGTCTCAGATCATATGATTGAGTTATTTGGCCGTATGACAGAGATCGGATCTCTGTTATAGATCTGAGTGCTGTTATTGGCCTACACTTGCCTACTTCTGGCCAGGACTGAGTTACACTCACCATGATGTTATCTGCTCTACAGGTTCCATGTACAGTTCCCCTTGAGTGTTCCACTTGAGTGTGAGATGATTTACTACGAAGAAGCAGGTTCAAAGTTTTATACAAGGAGGGCTCAGCATCTGAAGACAGAGGTTGCTGAGAGGCCGCTACATAGGGCTTATACCCAAGTTGGTTTGCGGGAACCTGGCTTCTGCTGAGCAGGGCATGTTGACGAGATTGAGGTTTAGCCAAGTGATAGATGTATCGATAAACAGTCAGAACATTGCATAATTTATACTGATACCCAGAACAGTTAGATTGTGGTGTTAATATGAGGAATATTTAGAACCAGTGACTCTAGATCCATTAAGATTTCTCCACTAACAGTGACAATAGGATTAGAATTTCCTGATTAAAAATCCGTTAAATAACCGAGGAAGTTCATAGTGTGAATCAGACTCTAATTATACAGTGTTTGTCAGGGGTGTCCAAGCATCCTAGTGGTTCCAGAGACAACGGAGGAAGTCTTCACGTGACCGGAGGAGCATCACCTGGGTGAGGCTACTTGTATGGGATACATGGTGCTGGTGTGTCTTCAGCACAGGGATGAGAAAGAATATCCTCTTGAACACTGATCTGAGTCTATAGACGATTTAGAATACCCGTCACACATACTACACCTTATACACACATACACTTCTCCTACATATACTCTTTGCTTTAATAAATTTCTTGTTTTTTATTTGTTGAAGCGAGAGTTGTCAAGTGTGTTATGTTGGGGAAGAATGAGAGGGGGCATGATCCAGGGGTGAGTAAGAGTGAGAGGAAGGTGTCTTCAGATTGAGGGAGTGTGTGGACGGAGTCTGCTGGATTTATCCAGAATAGAGATATTGAATTAAAAATAATGTGGGTGTTGATTCTCTTCACTCCAGGGACGACACTAAAGTGGTAAAGAAGCAATCGTTGCTAGTTATTATTATTTTTTTTTAGTTTTAGCCTCTGTAAACTTTGTAAACGTCCCTGCCCTGATAAATGGCGAGTGCCTAAGTGTAATGGTTAGGTATCTCTGATAATGAACTGTGCGCGGTTGGACGAGGTTTCTACGCCTGCGCTCGCCCTTCGCTTAGAAAGGTACAGACCGGCTATATATTTCTTCGTGCATTCAGGCTTACAACATGTGATGGTCTTAAGACATCAGAGACACATTCCTACTTCAAGCTTCCCCTCCCCCATGCGAAATATACATGAACAACGCTACACAACACACACCCACACAGTTACTCATCTATACGCCCGTTCTCTCATGCCTAAGACTAATTCCTTGAACTGCCAGAGTAACTAACGACGATTGCTAGAAAGAGGCTAATGAAACTAGAACATTATATACAACAATAAGAAAGAGACAAAATGCTTTCTTTGGTCATGTGATGATAAGAGATGCATTGGAGAACATCGTGACGATTGGAGTGATCGAGAGGAAGAGAGTCGGAGGCCGACCAAGAGACATGATGCTGGCTGGATTAAGACCGTGGTATTATGGAATATCAGTAGCATAGTTGATCCAGAACAGCAAAGACCGAGATATGTGGAGACACATTAATGACTACGCTAGCTGATGATGATGATTCTCATATACCAGTTCGATGGTTTCCTTTGTAATAATATACATGTAAGTATGTCTCTTGTCACCCCCTATACCACGTTTAGAAACACAGCTGAGGGCGATTTGGAAGCAGACAACCTTGTGGTGATATTTCATACAATGATATGTGTGCCGGTCGTTCATAACTCAATGGCAAACTACCGAAGGTAAACTTGTCAAGAAATTACACACAGCCATAAATGCTGAGGTTTACTGTTACGTTCTGTAAAGGTTATGCAACTAACTTTAAAGATGTCTACAGAGAACATCAAATATCCTGTCTGCACTCAAGACTTCTTCATCAAACACTAGAAAAGGCAAGATTTAGAAATTAGGGATATGCAGAATATATCTGCCTTCCTCACGCGTCGCTTTAACCGAGATTGAAGCGTCAGTTTTAGAATTAAAAATCAAAATCGATAATTTGTTTCCAGAATGTGGTCCAGTGTCGCTATAATCCTCAAGATTGCAATGATTATTTTTCGCTCAAATTCTCTCTGTCTCTCTCTGTCTCTGTCTCTCTCTCTCTCTCTCTCTCTCTCTCTCTCTCTCTCTCTCTCTCTCTCTCTCTCTCTCTCTCTCTCTCTCTCTCTCTATCTCTCGCTGGCTCTTTCTCTCTCTCTTTTCTTTTTCTTTAATCCTCCCCCCTCTACTTACTCACTCAGTCTCCCTCTCTCTCTCTCTCTCTCTCTATATATATATATATATATATATATATATATATATTCCTGTCAGGTCTTAGTCAGATATGACTGAGCTACCGTATAACAGTAGACGGTACTACCTGGTTTCTGTTAGCGCTGAACGTTGGGCGGCGCTTACCAAACCCGACACCCCACATTGTGCCAACGGCTTTGGGCGGAAGAGCGCAATTGGGAGGGTACAAGCCTTACCCTGGTGCGAGGAAATGCAAGCTAAAGACAAAATGTCATGGCAGGGCGGACCAGGCCCTAAGCCTTGGTTGGCGACTGGTCTAGGATCGAAGCTCCGACAGGCGGACAGTTAGAGCATTGCTTTGCTGATCCGGCAGCTTCTGCAGCTTGTCTTGTTCCAGATGTAGGGGTGTTGCCTTTCCTCTGGAGTAAACTAGGCAGGCCGAGAGAGGGATCATGCTGCATGGGCAACACATGATCTCTATACTTTAGCCCAGGCTTTGTGCTATGGAGAGGCAATAACTCCATCCCTGGTCTTAACTGGTCTCGGAATCAAAGCGAGAGGCAACTGTTACGGGTTATAAGTCCTTGTCAGTTGGCGTAGACATGGGGCGCCACGCGTTGCCTCTGACGGTGGGAGACACCTATAGGTGTCACTGATCAGCTACCGCCCGCCTCAAGCTGGGCAGCCCCCAGCCAATTGGGTGCTGATCCGCCACAGCCTGCCTGCTTCAATGGGTGCTTGGGGCTAGGACAAAATCTGAATCGCAGGCTGTAAAACCAACGCACCAGGTACAAACAAATATAAATATAGAAACCTCAAGCTACGGCTTGCAACCTGGAACGTGAGAACCATGTGTCCAGGATTTTCCACTGACTTGACCAATATTGACGATGTGAGAAAAACGGCTGTGATTGATGCCGAACTCAATCGTCTAAACATTGATATTGCTGGCCTGCAGGAGACTCGCCTCGCTGAGGAAGGGTCACTCAGGGAAAACAACTACACCTTTTTCTGGAAGGGTAGAGGGCAGGCAGAAAAAAGGCAACACGGTGTGGGCTTTGCAGTGAAGAATTCGCTACTGGGAATGATTGAAATTCCAGCAGGAGGAAATGAAAGACTATTATCCCTGCGCTTGGCAACCTCTTGTGGGTTTGCCACCATTATTACTGCATATGCACCGACACTCGATTCCTCTGATGATGTGAAGGATTCGTTCTATGAGGAGTTAGACTCCGTGATCAAGGCAGTTCCAAAATCTGACTACATTTATATGCTCGGTGATTTCAATGCTCGTGTGGGCAAGGACTCGAGTTCATGGCCAGTGTGCCTTGGAAAATACAACATCGGTCGCATGAATGAAAATGGGCAAAGGCTGCTGGAGCATTGCACCAGTAATGACCTATGTATTACAAACTCCTTTTTTAAAACAAAAGAGATGCATAAGGTCACATGGAAACATCCAAGATCCGGCCATTGGCACCAGCTGGACTTCATCATCACACGGAGACAACATCTGAACCATATATCATTGACTCGTAGTTACCACAGTGCTGACTGTGATACGGATCATTCTTTGGTTGTTGCAAGGGTTAGACTGAGACCAAAGAGAATCTACACAGCTAAACACAAACCTAGCCTCAGGATTAATATTATTAACACTCATGATCCTGAAAAGTGCTTTCAGTTTCAACAGCAACTTGAAGACGCTTTCACTGATACACCAGAAAATTGTACAGTAAATGAAAAGTGGGGTCAAATTAAGGAAACTCTTTATAAAACTGCCGTAGGGGTTTACGGCACTGTGGATCATAAGAGGCAGGACTGGTTTGCGGCCAACAGCGAGACTCTGCAGCCCTTGATTGATAAGAAGAAGAAAGCTCTCTTAAGAAACAAGGAAAGACCAACGCGTAACACTCTGAGTGAGCTTAGGCAAGCTAGGAAGGATGTGCAAAAGGCTGCCAGGCAGTGTGCAAATGATTATTGGATCAAGTTATGTGAGTCCATTCAAATCGCAAGTGATAAGGGAGACATAAGAAGCATGTATGAAGGAATAAAGAAAGCCTGCGGTCCAGTGATCAAAAGAAGTGCACCATTGAAAACCTTGACTGGAGAAATCATCACTGATAAGAAACAGCAGATGGACAGATGGGTAGAGCACTATTTGGAGCTTTACTCAAGTGAGACCAAACTAGCGGATGATGCCCTCAACGCCATAGAGGCTCTACCAACTCTTGACCACCTGGACACACTTCCCACCATAACAGAAGTTAAGTGTGCTATAAATGAACTTGCATCTGGCAAGGCTCCAGGTAAGGATGGGATTCCAATAGAGGTTATCAGGAGTGGGCAAGACACACTCACTATACAGATCCACCAGCTAATAGAGCTATGCTGGCGTGAAGGACAAGTCCCACAGGATTTCAAAGATTCAAGCATCATAACACTGTACAAGAACAAGGGCGATCGGAGCGACTGCAACAACTATAGGGGTATCTCACTTCTGTGTATTGTTGGAAAAGTATTTGCCAGAATTGTTCTGCGCAGACTTCAAGTCCTAGGAGATCAAGTCTACCCCGAATCACAGTGTGGCTTTCGACAGAACCGGTCTACCACTGATATGATATTCTCATTGCGACAAATGCAAGAAAAATGCCGTGAACAGAATCAACCACTGTTTATTGCCTTCATCGACCTCACAAAGGCATTTGATTTGGTCAGTCGTGAGGGTCTGTTCAAGGCACTAAAGAAGATTGGCTGCCCACCAACTCTTCTGTCCATTGTGGAATCGTTCCACACAGGCATGAAGGGTATAATCAAGTTTGATGGTGCAACTTCTGAAGAATTTGAAATCAAGAGTGGAGTTAAGCAAGGTTGTGTACTAGCTCCCACCCTCTTTGGAATATACTTTTCACTTCTACTGAAATATGCATTTCATGATCAGGATGGTGGTATATACATTCACTCACGCTCAGATGGCGGCCTCTACAATGCTCAGAGATTGAAGGCTAAGACCAAAATTAGGAGGGTACTGATCAGAGAGTTGCTTTTTGCAGATGATGCTGCAGTTACGACCCACTCTGAGGAAGAATTGCAATGTCTACTATCTGCATTCTCCAATGCTTGTTCTGAATTTGGTTTAACAATTAGCAAAAAGAAGACACAGATTATGTCACAAGGTGCACATGGGGTACCATCAATCTTTATTGACGACGCTGAACTAGAGATAGTAGACCATTTTACATATCTAGGATCAGTGGTGAATAGCAAATTATCCCTAGATCAGGAAATCAACATCCGGATTGGTAAGGCAGCAACAACAATGAACAGGTTAAGAAAAAGAGTCTGGGAGAACAGGAAGCTTACTGCCAAAACAAAAGTCCTTGTCTATCAAGCCTGTGTCCTTAGTACTCTTCTCTATGGCAGTGAAACCTGGACAACTTACTCACACCAAGAGAACAACTTAAACAGCTTTCATATGCGGTGTCTGCGAAGAATTCTTGGTATTAAGTGGCAAGACAAAATCACAAATACTGAAGTATTGGAAAGATCAGGTTGTGTGACAGTTTATTCCATGCTCAGTCTTCGTAGACTTAGATGGATAGGACATCTTAGTAGGATGGATGATGGTAGAATACCAAAGGATATCTTTTTTGGTGAATTACAGATGGGTAAGAGATCTCAGGGTCGGCCTCTACTACGATACAAAGATGTGTGTAAGCGGGACATGATTGATACAGGCATTGATAATGCACATTGGGAGCAAGTCGCCGCTGAACGTGTTGCATGGAGGGCAAATATCAGAAATGGAATAAAGTCAAAGGAGAAAATTATTGCAGAAAAGTCACACATCAAGCGTTTGAGACGTAAGATGGTACATGATGGTGGAAATAACCACGTGTTCACATGCACCCACTGTGAACGGACATTTACAGCGCAAATTGGCCTTATCAGTCACACTCGCTACCGCCATAGTTAAAAGTTATTATGCCTTTTTAAAGCACAAACTATCGTCTGTCAAGACGGCAAGGTGCCAATATATATATAGAGACTACAATGGCTGGGGCATATAGAAAGAATGGAAGATAATAGGGAAACAAAACTCGCTTACACTCAGGAAATAAATGACCGTAGACCCCGAGGTAGACCAAGAAGGCGGTGGAGAGATAATATACATACAGACCTACAAGCACTTGGAATCAACGACTGGCAAGAGAAGGTCCACCAGAGAGACGAATGGAGACAGATTGTATTTGCAGCAAAGAACCTCAATGGCTCGGAATGCTGAAGAAGAAGAAGAAGATATATATATATATATATATATATATATATATATATATATATATATATATATATATATATATATATATATATATATATATATATATATATATATATATAGCACCAATGTATGCGACACAACGACAACTTAGCAGAGACAGCTAAAAGAGGCACTATAATTTATTGCCAACTTCTGAGAAAACTAACATTGGAATATGTTGTGACAACTAGAAAGATTTGTGGAAAGTGCGACACAGGAAGACATAGTTCATTAATGTTAGATCAAAGATAATCTTCTCATTTTTGGGAGAGCAAAGATTGCTCCATTGTTGTCTCATTTTTTGGGGGGAGAGCAAATATTTTTCCATTGTTGGCAGAGAACGAAACAGAAAGAACTTATGCTCTTTACTATAAAACGCATGAATGCTATTTTTACTGAATTCCCAATAAATACGATATTATTCAAATGAAGACAAGATAAAAACAGTACTCAATGGAACTTCTCTCCCCCTTCCTCTCCCTTTACAAACACACACTCTTACAACAAACACATACACACATACACATATTACATACAAGAGTCAAACGAGACTCACACTTCCAACAGTTTCTCATAGTTTCACATCAAGTCACTTCATCTGTCCTGATGTATTCTGATGACCCAGGCTTACATCTCTCACCCATGATCTTAACTTCCTGCTTGATGAGTCAAACCACACCCCCACCCACTTTCCCTACCCCCATTCTACCCCTCTCGTCATATTGGATTGTAACAGGAAGCCACTCTGGCATATTGCGAACAATCGACCCACGGACAGAAGTACGGTTCAGTTATGATCTTTCAATCCCTGGCCCTAGAGCCCATGTCGATAGGGCCGGGGAGATTTAGCTGGAGATATAAATATCGCTTCCTTTCTTAGCACGGAGGTCTGCAATTTGGTCACGTGCCTCCTCTAACATCAAATGGAAATTGACAACAGGGGGGAACATGTGACGCCATCAATGAATTCTAATAACTCATGCTGTACCACGTGGCTCTTTGTGCATTAATCCGTAACTCCTCATATAAGTAACATTTCTTTTTATCAAATGCATACAGTCGTTGGAAAAATGTTAGGCCATTGATATACGTTGAGAAATACATTTCCAGGTAATGGTTCGCTTCCATAGAAGTAAAGGAATGGAGTAGTGGTCAGAGGACACACTTGACATTATAGATATTACAGCTATTTTTGATGTTTTGTTTTTCTGCTATGTGTTTGTTTTTGTATTGGAATAAGACATAATTCAAACCAGCTTAAGATCACATAATACATTTAAGATATGTGGAAAAGGGAGGGTGGGAGGAGGGGGGGGGGGGGGAAACATATCATCAGGTATATTTTACTGAAGCGAACCATTACATTTCTCTACAAAGAAATCTTCTGTATTCTTGGCTCCTGCTCACATGGAAAGCGAAACTGACAAATGTTATTGTCACACAGGGTTTTGACAAGCAGTAATACAGGATAAACAAAATACAAGTAGAGAACCCTTTCCACGCCTCGGTGCATTAGACATATCGTGCCAGATGTTTATTTAAAAAAAAAAATTAAATGTGGCGCTTCCTCTAGAAGTAAAGGGACGCGATGTGGGGCACACAGAAACAAAGATTATACACGAACAATAGAATGCAGACAGATGGAGAATGTGGAAACGTCATGGCAAGAACTACAAGAGACAGTAAAGGATAGCAAGGCATTGCCGTTAGATGGACGAAACGTTATGTTCCATTTGGAGTAACAAAGTAAAAGAATGACACTGCAAGTAAGAAATAATATCGTCATCATAGCCATCATCAGCATCATCTTCATTGCCAAACCAGTAGTATTTGGACTCTTCACTGACTGTTGAAGATGAGGACTGAGCATGTATGGGAATGTCCTAAGTGCTATTGTGTCGGTGTTTGCCTCAACTCAGTTTATAATTGCCTACCTTCATGTGCGATCATGCTTCGCCACATCTCCAATCCATCATGATTAATTGGTATTGTGATGTTTCCACCGATGATGGAAAGCTGTCAAGAAAGGACTCTGGTTATCTGCCTCTGCTTCTACTCAAATAACACTTTCTAGTGATCACACTATACTCCTGCATGTCTCTTCTCATAATGTGGCGAGGCATTGTAACTGACTCAGGCTGATGTCTATGATTAATAGTGCTTGTCTCTTAGGCTTTTTTCGAACATTAAGATTTCTCATTCCAGCTTTCCAGGATGTATTCAACTTTCTTCAAGTATTAATCTAGTAAGCCCAACTAACGAGTGCAGAATCATAACAAAGATGGAATGCTTTAGGAGATGCTGTGGGAGTAACTGTGAGAGACAGAATTAGGAATTAGGAGATTAGAAGAAGACTAGGTCAGAAACTAGTCATTCAATTCATTAAAGAATACCAGATTAAATAGTTTGACCACATCACAAGAATGCCCTTGTATCATCTACCACAAAGAGCGGCATTGAACAAATAGGATAGATATAGAGCAAGGGAAAGACTAAGCACAAGATGGAGTGATGTTTTCACACACACAACAAACAAACAAACAAACAAAACTTTAGAGCAAGGAACATCAACATCCTCATTAGAAAGAGCGCACAAAAGATCCTTACCTTTTCTCCCAACACTTTACTGAGGTAAATGTAGTGAGAGAAGAATATGAAGAAGATGTAGTAAGTTTATTTATATATCATAACGCATCACCAAGAAGCAGTCAGTTCTTTTGCAGAACATCGTTTTCATCACCTGTCTGCAGAAAGATTCTCATTTTTGACCAGTTCCCATGCCCTATATATGTTTTCCCTCGAGGTGTCTTTAAATGTACTGTGTCCATCTTGGTGTCTCTTCGCCCAGGAATATTGCCTGTAATTGCTGTCTTTTTCTAAGCCAGCGTGACTGTTAATATAACCAAAGTTAATATGACCCCCAGGAATATTGAATGTAATTACTGGTTTTTCCCTAAGCCTTTGTGGCAGTTAATATATATGGCCAAAGTGTTTCCATTTCACAGACACGATGCCGTTAATGTTCCAATTTTCTTCAACGTTCACATCCTATATAATTTGCGTATTGCTCTCTTTCTAGGTCCAAGATAATCTTTCGTTAACATTTAAGACCAAAGGCCCATTATTTCTTCATTGGTTGATCGTGAGATAGTTAATCATATGTTGGCGCGGGAAGGGTGCATATTCTCAAAATGTTTACAGTTTTTTGTCCCCTAGTGTTGGGCCTTAGTTTAGTAATGACTGACTGGCATCTTGCCGTCTTGACAGACAATAATTTGTTACAACGTGCTTCAAAAAAGGCATATTAACTACAACTCATGACGGTAGCGAATGTGACTAATCAGACCAATTCGAGCGGTAAATGTTCGTCTACAGTGAATGCTAATGAACACATGGTCATTTCTACCAATGAGTACTAGAAATGATTGATTGATTGATTGATTTAGGAACCGACATCACAGCATTCGAGGCATTCCCATAAGCACTCCGTCCTCATCCTCAGCAGCCAGCGAAGAGTTCCAACTCCAATAGTTCCAGTAGCAACCTGATTATATGTCCGTCTCGCTTTACTCTGAGCGTCGAGCATCGGCCAGATCCCCTCGTCACTCCTCGCTGCCTCATTCTTGCCAGACCATGGTAATCCATTTGCTGGGTACTAGAAAAATGTCTTGGAGTGTAACAGTCTGATACTGACCATATCGCCCACGGAATGCTGGTTGGTTTAAACAAATACAAGTCTAGAACTGCATGTCCAACGTGCCTTAATGAGTGATAAAAGAGTCCATTGCATACATGACTTAAATGCATTAATACCGTCAATGTCCCTGTGAATGATTTTAAGTCTCCATGTTAGTTAATAAAGGAACCAATGTATTCAAAGATTGTGATATTTTAAAAATCTCCATTGTTGATTTTAATTGTTGGTTGCAGGCTGTTTTGTCTGTGGACATTTTTTTAACCTTAATAATACCCATCATGCAATATTTGGCTCATATTTTCCAGTGATCGAACACTCCAAATGATGTCACCATTATTCTGGTGTTCTGTACTTTCCAAGACCGTTGAATCCCATTGTATGACTTTTGAGGTGATCTCATTATGATAGTGGGGGTGGTAGTTTTCGGAAAGCCGCACTTATCACAGCCAATAATCCGTTAAATAAACACACATGCATTGTTTTACTCTTCTAGAATTAGGGGAAAGAATTATAGACTAGAGGACGAACTAGACAATGTACAAATTGAAAGCTATAGTAACCGTCCGGATTCGAACCTACCTGTCACCTCCAAATGATGACAGCGCCGGTCGGTAACTATTGCTTTTAATTTGTATCATTATTATAATTAGTTATTAGTCGCTGTTCCAACTTCACGGCAATGGGTCGTCCCCATTATGCTCTGTTCCCGTGCGAGTGAAAATCACACAAAATGCTCCTCACTGCCCTATTTGAACAATGGAATAGTCAGGTACACTGTGCGTAATGCCGCCGTCAGATTGCTAACACAAAAGACCTCCATGGAAAATAAATTTCATCGTCCATGGAAGCGGCAGTCACTAGAAAACCAGCTGCCTAAACACAATTAAATATCGAAAGATCAACTTCATTGCCCCTTGTTTTATCCCATATAACTCGGTCCCTTTTCGCAGGGCGGCCATCTGAAAGCATTGCACAAAGCACGAATACGTGCTTTTACGTGCCGATTGTATAAAATGTACTGCATAATGCCACCTGGCCATCTTGAGAGACGCTATTCTGTTACATTGTGCTTCAAAACAAGCATAATAACTGCAACCCATGACGGTAGAGAATGTGGCTGGTCAGACTAAATCGTGTGGTAAATGTTCTGTGTATAAACTATATTAAAAGGCTGTAAAAGTTACAAGTTGTGTCTAAGGTAGTTTAAAAGTAAGAAGAACGACTTCATTGCACCGTGTCAAATGGTTCGGGCTTCTGTTCGCGAGAGGCCCGACAATAGCGTCGCAAAGAGCACGAACTACCTAGCTCCAGCAACGACCTCCAGTGTTCTCCGAAAAAGTTGAACCAATAAACTGGCAGGCGGCGACCAAAAACGAACCCCCGACCTGGTAGCGAGAGACAAGTGGCTTAACCGCTTGACACTGAATACGTTGTTATACCATACTATAAATAGTATACATACTGTATATGATATGCTGTATATGGTAACATGAGTATACAAGACATACACGTTTACACGTATATGGTAACATGGTATACTGTATGTGGTAATAATGGATATGGTTTCATACTAAAACATTAAACACTCTTATTATCCCTCATCGCACGTCTAATGAATATATATACCGTCTTGCTGGGCTCCTCTTCCTGATTAAAGTCATTCCTTGAATGATGATGTTGCTGACGTTGTGTGATATGAAACTTATAAGGTATTAAATTGTTTTCTACATTTCACGTCTTGTTTCAGAAGATGAGGATATACACATGCATGTAACCTGAGAAAAGCAAAGAGCAGCAAATGACGCAAACATCTAATATGTAGGACAATATATGTCTATGAAACAAGAGACAAGCAGGTATTGGTAATTCATTTACTTTCTTTCGCGAGTTCTGGCATAGATTTAAGGTTGTTCTTGATACTTTGTTACAGCACTTGAATGATCCCTGTCTTTTCCTTTGCATATGTGTTGCCCGAATGCTAGTGTCCGGGGGATGACTTAAGGATATTACTGCTGTTAATGATTACCTGAAACGATAGCTTGAACAAGCAAGAATATGGCATGCTCAGACGCAAGGATCAAGACAGACTCAACAGTTGTAGCTGGTATAACATTATTCCACGAGGATATTCATTACTCATGCTATTACATCAAGCTCAGATACTCTTGGTCGCAATGGACAATCTACTTATACATCTCTCGATAGTGAGTAGTACACTTGACTAGGTTGCAATAGACAATACTTATACATCTCTCGATCGTGGGCAGTACACTAGGCAAATCTCAAAAATATAAAGGCTATAGAACCGTAGCAACGTCCATCGCACTGTACTCTTGTCTGTATTCTGTCAGCCACAGTTAACTCTATCTTAATACCAGAACATGTCTCATTGTCTAGTGATCACAATTGGTCTACAAAATAAATAATTTTCTGTCCTTTAACAATCATTTTCCATCCATGAAATTTCACATCCAAATGCACACACCCATCAACCTATCTACACACCCATCAACCTATCTACACACCCATCAACCTATCTACACACCCATCAACCTATCTACACACCCATCAACCTATCTACACACCCATCAACCTATCTACACACCCATCAACCTATCTACACACCCATCAACCTATCTACACACCCATGTAACTACCAATGAGCCGCGGCATGAACGGCTAGACGCATCAGGCATGAATTTAAAAAAAATTGACCTGGGTTCCCAGATTGACCCAGGCTACAATGGATAGCATGGCATGTCTTGGGCAGTTAATGCGGGCGGCGTGATACTGGCCACGTCACCACTCACCGAGTCCTGACAGGTCTGTACAAATATGGGCTAGCATCATATACCATGTGGGTCTTAAAGTGTTAAAAGGGTGCTTTCCGTATTTGCTTGCTACATGTCTTATGCTTTCCCTGTCCACTGACCACCATTTGTGAACATAATAAATTTGTTTCTTTCCGTTAAAAATTGTTCGCACCAGGAAACATCAATTTGCACACACCCTTCAATGTATTCGCACTACTTAATCACCTGTATGCTTACTCAACTTTCTACGTAACTACATTGTTAAGTGCTGAGCTATTCACGTACATATATATTTACCTGCCTGTCTGTGTTTGTATATGTCTGTCAGTTTGTTTGTCTGTGGTATGTAGATTTATAAAAATGAGATAGATATTCCAATCAGGTGAGGCCGACTACTAACAGAAAGCCAGAAATGGCTCGAAGACTCCCTAGTGCTGAAACAGGTCATAGAGTAAGTTTCTAATAAGTTTAAATAAAGGTTATCAGGTAGAAGGTCAGAAGAACCAGGAAAGTCACCATATTTCAGAGAGAAGAAAGCCCACTCTGGGAAAACTGAAAACGTGTAGTCTTCCTGCAAAACTCTGCTCTCTAGATGTTTTGTTAATTGATGAAGTATTATCACCTTTAACACAACAACACTTTACACAAATCAACAAGAAAAGTGAACAACTCTTTGCTATATATCATTCTATTATAATGGGAAAATATGGGGAGGGTGTATGGCGAATAGCATCATAAATATACAAAACATAAAATCACAAAACACATAGTAGCGCTACTATTCATCACCGTTAATTAATTAAAATGTTTCTGTTTATCACAAGTGATACATTATAATATCTCTGTTTCACCACAAGTGCTAAACTATCATGTCTCTGATTTCACCACTAGCAATAAATTAAAATGCCTCTGATTTCACCACAAGTGATAAGCTAAAAAGGCTCTTATTTCACCGTAAGTGATCAACGAAATCGTCTCTTATTTCACCACAAGTGATAAACTGAAAAGGTTCTGATTTCACCCCCAAGTGATAAAGTAACAATTCTATGTTTTTAATCTATCGGGATCCATGTAAAGCAAGTTACTACTTTTGTTGGCCGTTGCTATTATTGAGGGTATCATTATGGTACTTAACATAGGTCCATAAGGCTGGGGTGACTCTGAGTTCAGATTGGTCAATGCTGTTCAATGGTATTTCGCTCTTCCTGCATTAGAAAGATAAATTCCCTCCCCCTTCACTGAGGACTTTGACCCTCCCGATGAAGATATTCCTCGTCCAGGAATATACCCCCGGTAAGCCATCAGACCACCATCCCCTTTTTGAAAACATGGACCACAATCCATGCTCACAGGGAATTTAGGACGGGGGCGGGGGGGGGGGAGAAAAAGGGAGAAGGGGAAGGGATATTACATAGGTGATGGCTAGCCAGACCTAGCCCTGTTTGGTGCCATTACTCCAAAAAATTGATGTGACTCATACTCCCACCCAACATCTGACGTAGGCATTCACCTCTAATTTTGGCTAGATATGTCTTCTTCATTCATGAGCTGTGCAGGTTAATCATTCCTGTGTTCTCAGGGCCAAGTCGCCTAGTTTATCTGAGCGTCTATCAGCAAGAATGACACCATCATTCAGCCCTGTTAATACTTCCTTTCTTCAGGATAAATGGTCGCCTAACATCACATCATATGTATGCCACGTATTTATACATTTACAGAGAAAACCCATTCTTAATTATTTTATACAGTAACGCATATATAAAGAATCCCATTCTCTATTTAATATTTATATAAATAGATTATAAGTGAAAATGCAGTAAAGTATCTTAGTAGCTCTTCTCATAATCATAAACTAAGCATGAAGACTGTCGGATGTATTGGTTGGGTCAACCTCAAGGAGATAGATGACACACAAGTCCCTCGTTCCCATTGTGATCCTGCCCGTTTAATTATGTTAACTTTTAATGGCTCAGTTGCTTGAGTCTATAAATAGAGTCTCAGAAAACCAAGGAATACCTCTAGGAAAACAGTTAAAAGTGTTTCACTTAATACCCAAAATATCCTTTAGGTGGTTCCTTGTCTCTCCTATCTCAGTTAACCTAATTTTATATAGGGTTATTTTAATTAAACTAATTCACTATGACATTTAAAAAATACACTCACGAGAGGAAATGACCTAATTTTTTCATCATTTATTAACTATACAGTTTGTATTGAATAGTACAGCTTACAAAACAATATTCAATTCAATACTTCTTCATGAAAAAAAACAACAGGAGTTCATTTACATCAAGATATCTACACTTAATTATATATTTCCATCAGTGAAACTCCCCTCCCTATGAATGACAAATACTACAGGCTATTGTCCAATTTCTCAGGTAATTTTCCTGCAGATCCTCGTGGTAATGTATCTGAAACAGAAAAATTGGTCTGAACTCCCTTGTATTGACTTGTGGGTTATGGATTCCTGCTCCCAGTACTCACTGTGATATATGTTAAGCGTCAGTGTGTATTTCTTTCCAGGTTGGTAGAATAGTTTAGTTGACTCTGGGGTTTTCCATTTGTCAGGCACATTATGCTAAAGAAAATGTACCTCTCCTCTAAGGGAAATTGAACCTTTGTAGATGGATAGATTTCTGCCCCACTCTCTCACAGAGCATCATTTAGCAAAGTTACTTCTATCACAAAAGTCAGGTGCATCTAGATGGGTCTAGCCACAACCTGAATTTTCAGCAATCAACATAATCTAATCACATCCGCAATATGACATTAGAAATGAAATGCTGTAAATTCTAAGAACACAAAAAGTGAAATTAATAAAAGGAATCTTGTTCCTAGAGAAAAATAAACAGATGGTCTTAGTGTTCTCAATTAGTTATCACCAACAGAATTGGTTGCTCTCCATCCAATATTTCATTATAAGGGTGTCAATGTTTAGACTAGCAGATGTGCAGTTTTATCTTCACCTATGCCTGACATCATGGTCTCCAGGTTGAGTAATACCTTGATTGATTTGGAATTTGACAATTATGTTCACCATCCTCTTCTGTACCTAGTTATTTTCTCCACATCTTCTTCCATTAAAGGAAAATACCCTCATGCATTAAGGGGTTTTTTAATCATTCCTCATTGCAATGAGTATTTGCTTATAACCAATATAAGTACATCGTGGTCTCAAAAGAAATCTGTTTGGCTCCCATGTGCTCATGGGAAAAAAAACTAGTTGACTTCTCATGTGCTCATGTAAAAAAAAAATCTACTTGACATCTACTTGAAATCTACACATTGAGTAATGACAAGGAAATACAAAACAAATTAAACATAGAAGTACAGAACAGATTTGATATATTGTCTGATCTAGAGATCCTATTCCACGATGTGGTTGATCAATCGGAAATGTTGAAGAATCCAGTCAGTCTGGCTGTAGAAACACTATTCCAAAATTAAAGAAGGTGGGTCGTAAGAAATGGATGACAGAAGAAATTTTACACCTAATGGAAACAAGAAGACTCAACAAAAATAGTTCTGCCAAATATGAAGAAAATCACAGACAGGTCAGAATATTATGTAAGGAGGCAAAAGAAGCATGGCTTGAGGAAAAAGTGCTTAGAAATTGAAAAACAACACAATAATCAAAATACCAAATTAGTGCGCAAAAGAATTCAGGAACTTGCTAATAAAAGAACAAGTACATCAGCAGGCTCTAACTAAAGATGGCAAAATCATAATAGAAAAAGATCAGATTCTACATGTATGGACAGATTATGTGAAAAACCTTTATGATGATAACAGAGTTGAACAGTATGATATTAGATTTCATAATGAAGGACCGCCAATTTTGAATATGAAGGTCAGAAATGTTCTTAAGCATATGAAAGCTGGCAAGGCCCCCGATACGGATAACATCATAACATAAATGATTAAAGCTTTAGAAGAAAATAGAATAGATAAAGTCACCAGACGGCTGAACACATTATATGATACTGGAGATATACCTTCTGAAATATGTAACTCTGTATTTATTGCAATCCCAAAGAAATTAGGAGCCTTGGAATGTGATCAACATAGAATAATTAGTATAATGAGTCACATCACAAAGATTTTGCTACGAATTATCACGCAAAGAGTCAGGAAGAAAATACAACCTGAAATAGGGGAAGAACAATGTGGGTTTGTAGAAGGAAAGGGTGCAGTAAATGCTGTGTATATGCTGCGAACATTTATTGAACGTGCTATAAAAGTAAACAAGGATATACATCTTTGCTTTATTGACTGCACAAAGGCTTTTGAAAGAGTTAGACATGCCAACATGGTGGATATGCTTGCAGATCTACAAATTGATGGGAAAGACATTAGACGTATAAAAACGTATATTGGAAACAACAAGCTGCCATAAGGATTGATAATGTAGTGGGACAATATCAGCCTATTAAGAGAAGTGTTAGGCAGGGATGTGTAATGCCTCCAGATCTGTTCTTCCTATACAGAGAAAATATTTTCAGAAATGTAGAAGACATAAATGGAATCAGTACTGGCGGACGAATCATCACTAAAATTAGATATGCGGATGATGCAGTGTTAACTGCAGACAATGAGCAGGCTCTTCAACAATTGGTAGATGCAGTTGATGTACACAGAGAGCAACTGGGGTTAGAATTAAATCGTAAAAAGACACAGGTTATGTTTGTCACTAGAAAGGACGAAATACCACAATGTAATATACAATTAAGTGGGAATATTCTTCAACAAGTGAATCGGTACAATTATCTCGGACAGCCATAACGTCTGATGGGAGATGCCTTGAAGATATTAGAACAAGAATCGCCATGGCAAAAGTAGCCTTTAGCAAGATGGCAATCATTCTGACCAATACAATAATGTCAATTAAAACGAGAAAAAGAGTGTTGAGAGGATACATAGAGCCTGTTCTTTTGTATGGATGTGAAACTTAGACAATGAGCAGTCAGACTGAAAAACATCTGATGGCTGCAGAAATGTCTATTCTGAGGAAAATGCATAGAATTCCATGGACAGACAGAAAAACCAATGACCAGTACTACATGAGGCTAATGAAAATCGTAAATTGATTAGAAAAATTAGACGTAGACAGTCAAAATTGTTTTGGACATGTTATGAGAAGAAATGGACTGGAGAACTTAGTGACAACTGGCAAGATCGAAGGGAACAGACCAAGAGGAAGACCGAGAGGAAAATACGAGACAGGAATACTGAGCTGATCCACGACTCTGGTGATCGAGTGAAATGGTCATGACCGCCCATGCTTTCCGGCATTGCACATGATTGATTGATTAAACATTACACTAATTTGTCTTACCAGTGTTTGCACTTTTAAAATAGTTTTCTTACCACTGCGCTAAATATTCTTAGCCTTCTAAATCTTAGTTCTCACCAACTTCTAAATCACTGCTACTGAGTTAACTACTTAAGAAATAAAATATACAACCTAGGTCTAATGCTTACATATTAAATTAAGTTGTTTAACGTGAGAAAAAAAACACTCACTGTGAATTATCCTAATATAAAGTTTATCCATGACTTGATAACTGAACAGAATATTTTTTTTCTACTAAATTAATTCTTGTAGTCTTATCACGTTTTGCAACACATTGATCACCAACCCTTCTTTTGAAAAGGTCATCGCACGTCTAATGAATATATACCGTCTTGCAGGGTTCCTCTTCCTGATTAAAGTCATTCGTTGAATGTTGATGATGTTGCTGACGTTGTGTGATACGAAACTTATAAGGTATTAAATTGTTTTCTACATTTCACGTCTTGTTTCAGAAGATGAGGATATACACATGCATGTAACCTGAAAAAAAGCAAAGAGCAGCAAATGACGCAAACATGTAATATGTAGGACAATATATGTCTATGAAACAAGAGACAAGCAGGTATTGGTAATTCATTTATTTTTTTCTCGAGTTCTGGCATAGATTTAAGGTTGTTCTTGATACTTTGTTACAGCCCTTGAATTATCTCTCTCTGTTTCTTTGCATATGTGTTGCCTGAATGCTAGTATCCGGGTGATGACTTAAGGATATTACTGCTGTTAATGATTACCTGAAACGATAGCTTGAACACGCAAGAATCTGGCATGCTCAGACGCAAGGATCAAGACAGACTCAACAGTTGTAGCTATTATAACATTTATTCCTAGAGGATTTTATTACTTATGCTCCAACATCAAACTAAGATACTCTTGGTCGCAATGGACAATCTACTTATACATCTCTCGATCGTGAGTAGTACACTTGACTAGGTTGCAATAGACAATAGTACTTATACACCTCTCGATCGTGGGAAGTACACTAGGCAAATCTGAAAAATATAAAGGCTTTAGAACCGTAGCAACGTCCTTCGCACTGTACTCTTGTCTGTATTCTGTCAGCCACAGTTAACTCTATCTGAATACCAGAACATGTCTCATTGTCTAGTGAGCACAATTTGTCTACAATATAGATAATTTTCTGTCCTTTAACAATCATTTTCCATCCATGAAATTTCACATCCAAATGCACACACCCATCAACCTACCTACACACCCATGCAACTACCAATGAGCCGCGGCATGAGCGGCTAGACGCATTGGGCATGAATTTTAACAAATTGACCTGGTTTCCCAGGTTGACCCAGGCTACAATGGTAGCCATGACATGTCTTGGGCAGTAAATGCGGGCGGCGTGATACTGGCCACGTCACCACCCACAGATTCCTGACAAGTCTGTACAAATATGGGTCTAGCATCATATACCCTGCGGGTCTTAAAGTGTTAAATGGGTGCTTTCCTTATTTGTTTAATACATGTCTTATGCTTTTCTTGTCCACTGACCACCATTTGTGAACATAATAAATTTGTTTCTTTCCGTTAAAAATTGTTCGCACCAGGAAACATCAATTTGCACACATCCTTCAATGTATTCGCACTACTTAATCACCTGTATGCTTACTCAACTTTATACGTAACTACATTGTTAAGTGCTGAGCTATTCACGTACATATATATTTACCTGCCTGTCTGTGTCTGTATATGTCTGTCAGTTTGTTTGTCTGTGGTATGTAGATTTATAAAAATGAGATAGATATTCCAATCAGGTGAGGCCGACTACTAACAGAAAGCCAGAAATGGCTCGAAGACTCCCTAGTGCTGAAACAGGTCATAGAGTAAGTTTCTAATAAGTTTAAATAAAGGTTATAAGGTAGAAAGTCAGAAGAACCAGGAAAGTCACCATATTTCAGAGAGAAGAAAGCCCACTCTGGGAAAACTGAAAACGCGGAGTCTTCCTGCAAAACTCTGCTCTCTAGATGTTTTGTTAATTGATGAAGTATTATCACCTTTAACACAACAACACTTTACACAAATCAACAAGAAAAGTGAACAACTCTTTGCAATATATCATTCTATTATAATGAGAAAACATGGGGAGGGTGTATGGCGAATAGCATCATAAATATACAAAACATAAAATCACAAAACACATAGTAGCACTAGTATTCATCACCGTTAATTAATTAAAATGTTTCTGTTTATCACAAGTGATACATTATAATATCTCTGTTTCACCACAAGTGCTAAACTATCATGCCTCTGATTTCACCACAAGCAATAAATTAAAATGCCTCTGATTTCACCACAAGTGATAAACTGAAAAGGTTCTGATTTCACCCCCAAGTGATAAAGTAACAATTCTATGTTTTTAATCTATCGGGATCCACGTAAAGCAAGTTACTACTTTTGTTGGCCGTTGCTATTATTGAGGGTATCATTATGGTACTTAACATAGGTCCATAAGGCTGGGGTGACTCTGAGTTCAGATTGGTCAATGCTGTTCAATAGTATTTCGCTCTTCCTGCATTAGAAAGGTAAATTCCCTCCCCCTTCACTGAGGATTTTGACCCTCCCGATGAAGATATTCCTCGTCCAGGAATATACCCCCGGTAAGCCATAAGACCACCATCCCCTTTTGAAAAGGGGACTCTGAGTTCAGATTGGTCAATGCTGTTCAATAGTATTTCGCTCTTCCTGCATTAGAAAGGTAAATTCCTTCCCCCTTCACTGAGGACTTTGACCCTCCCGATGAAGATATTCCCCGTCCAGGAATATACCCCCGTTAAGCCATAAGACCACCATCCCCTTTTGAAAACATGGACCACAATCCATGCTCACAGGGAATTTAGGACGGGGGGGGGGGGGGGAGGGGGTGTCGTAGTAATCCTTTATTACTTTAGTGTCGTCCCTGGAGTGAGGGGAATCAACACCCACATTTTTATTACCCCAATATTATTGTCCTAGAGAAACCACCAGACTCCGTCCACAACACTCCGTCAGTCTGTCGACACCTCTTTCTTACTCTCACTCACCCCTAGATCATGCCCCCTCTCACTCTTCCCCAACACAACATACTCAACAACTCTAGCTTTAACAAATAAATACAAAAAATAATTTATTAAAGCAAAGAGTATGTGCATGAGAAGTGTGTGTGTGTACTGTGTAGAATGTGTGTCGAATATTCTAGGTGTGTATGTAGATTCAGAGCAGCAGATCAGGAGCCAAGTCAGATGATCATCATAGCAAGGGTACACCACAGCATGATAGCTTAGTACGTGAACACCTCACCGATTGATGCGTCTCTTCTTCCAGACGTTGACTTTCTCTGGGATCCACTGGGTCGACTAGATGCATGATCCACCAAAAATAGTTATTGTATAACCTTACTCATGGATCTGTCATTCACTGTAAAGACTAAGGTCCCTATAACTTAAATAAGTACAGATCACTGTACCGTGAAAACTATGTTTCAATGTCACAGGTCTCATATTTGTTCTAATCCATGTTCATAGATTGTCCCACACAAACGGTTCTAGAGTACTTCTTCACTGTACTAAATTATTCCATGAGAACTTCATGTTCAAATGTCTTTCTCTACACGCTAATGTTCAGTGGTATGTGGTGAAGAAACGAGTATCATCCACCCTGTTGTAAATGAATCGTTTATAATGTTCTGTTCAACTGAGCCAGTTTCGTATGGACCCTCTGGATCCTAGGCCTAGCATAAACAGTGCTGATTGTACTTTCTTCGGGGTATTTATTCATCTTATAAAATAAAGTGAATGTTCATTGAATATTCTTCTTAATGAGAGTTGACCTCCATCAAACTCAGTGTAGAGCTTCCTCATAGACGTAGGGGAACCTGTTAGAGAAAGAGACCACATCTGGTGAAGGCCGCCTGATACTAATCCCTACTAGCTGAATGTAGGCCTACTGCCTTGCTCAGAGATTTTTATCAGTGAACCAAACTCTGTCATGGATCAGAATGGCTCATCACTTCAATCTGAATCAGGTTATGACAAGGAAAGACCAATAAACAGTGTGCAGAACCCCAGTGGGCACCCCACTGAAAGATCCCATTATTGGACACTTCCCCCATCTCCCAACCCATTCTTAAATCTCTCCAAATATCACCCCACTACACGATTCCCACCAGCAGAGCTAGTTCTCCCTTCCCTTCTCTATTCTCAACTAACAGAGCTAATCATCACTTCACTACTCTATTCTCAACTAGCAGAGCTAATCATTTCCTCACCCTAGCTAGTTTTAACAAGGCCTAAATTAATTAGGCTTAATTATAATATCTATTATACCTTATGCACCACCGCAGTTCTCCTAAATCACATCTATATTTTGCCATGACAGGCACGTGCAAAATTAAATCTAATTAATCCCGCACTCGGTAGATGTTATTAAAATCCATAACTGCAGTGACAAAGCACGTCTGCTCTAGTCAACTTTTTCTTCAACACTAACTGTAAACAAGTCATGTTTTTGTCACAAAGAGCCTTGAATTGTTCACGTGATGTTCTTTGATGTCCACACCTGTGTTCTCAAGGGCACTAACTATTTCCAGAAATCTTATCTCCCTTTTGTTTAATCAATGTAAAAGTTGCTCCCCTTGTTTCCACATATGCCTACAATTTTCTGTCTTGTGGCAAACTTTCAACAACAGCTCCTCCGTCTCTCTTTGATCCTGTGAGTCGGTAAAATGACCTTGTCATATTTTCTGTCTCCCAGGGAATTCTCAAAAACCGACGGTACTGTTTCATCCCACCCGCTCCCCGGAATAACCAACTTGTAGCTGCGAATCAGACTGTCTTTGGTAATTTCTATCATCTGATGGTTAATTTATAGTGATTTCATGACGGGGTGGGGGGGGGGGGGGAGAAAAAAGGAGAAGAGGAAGGGATATTACACAGGTGATGGCTAGCAAGACCTAGCCCTGTTTGGTGCCATTACTCCAAAATATTGATGTGACTCATACTCCCACCCAACACCTGACGTAGGCATTCACCTCTAATTTCGGCTAGATATGTCTTCTTCATTCATGAGCTGTGCAGGTTAATCATTCCTGAGTTCTCAGGGCCAGGTCGCCTAGTTTATCTGAGCGTCTATCAGCAAGAATGACACCATCATTCAGCCCTGGCAATACTTCCTTTCTTCAGGATAAATGGTCGCCTAACATCACATCATATGTGTGCCACGTATTTATACATTTATAGAGAAAACCCATTCTTAATTATTTTATACAGTAACGCATATATAAAGAATCCCATTCTCTATTTAATATTTATATAAATAGATTATAAGTGAAAGTGCAGTAAAGTATCTTAGTAGCTCTTCTCATAACCATAAACTAAGCATGAAGACTGTCGGATGTATTGGTTTGGTCAATCTCAAGGAGATAGATGACACACAAGTCCCTCGTTCCCATTGTGATCCTGCCCGTTTAATTATGTTAACTTTTAATGGCTCAGTTGCATGAGTCTATAAATAGAGTCTCAGAAAATCAAGGAATACCTCTAGGAAAACATTTAAAAGTGTTTCACTTAATACCCAAAATATCCATTAGGTGGTTCCTTGTCTCTCCTATCTCAGTTAACCTAATTTTATCTAGGGTTATTTTATTTAAACTAATTCACTATGACATTTAAAAAATACACTCACGAGAGGAAATGACCTCATTTTTTCATCATTTATTAACTATAAAGTTTGTATTGAACAGTACAGCTTACAAAACAATATTCAATTCAATACTTCTTCATGAAAAAAACAACAGGAGTTCATTTACATCAAGATCTCTACACTTAATTATATATTTCCATCAGTGAAACTCCCCTCCCTATATATGACAAATACTACAGGCTATTGTCCAATTTCTCAGGTAATTTTCCTGCAGATCCTCGTGGTAGTGTTTCTGAAACAGAAAAATTGGTCTGCACTCCCTTGTATTGACTTGTGGGTTATGGATTCCTGCTCCCAGTACTCACTGTGATATATGTTAAGCGTCAGTGTGTATTTCTTTCCAGTTGGTAGAATAGTTTAGTTGACTCTGGGGTTTTCCATTTGTCAGGCAAATTATGCTAAAGAAAATTTACCTCTCCTCTAAGGGAAATTGAACCTTTGTAGATGGATAGATTTCTGCCCCACTCTCTCACAGAGCTTCATTTAGCAAAGTTACTTCTATCACAAAAGTCAGGTGCATCTAGATGGGTCTAGCCACAACCTGAATTTTCAGCAATCAACATAATCTAATCACATCCGCAATATGACATTAGAAATGAAATGCTGTAAATTCTAAGAACACAAAAATTGAAATTAATAAAAGGAATCTTGTTCCTAGAGAAAAATAAACAGATGGTCTTAGTGTTCTCAATTAGTTATCACCAACAAAATTGGTTGCTCTCCATCCAATATTCCATTATAAGGTTGTCAATGTTTAGACTAGCAGATGTGCAGTTTTATCTTCACCTATGCCTGACATCATGGTCTCCAAGTTGAGTAATACCTTGATTGATTTGGAATTTGACAATTATGTTCACCATCCTCTTCTTTACCTAGTTATTTTCTCCACATCTTCTTCCATTAAAGGAAAAAGTCCTCATGCATTAAGAGGTTTTTAAATCATTCCTCATTGCAATGAGTATTTGCTTATAACCAATATAAATACATCGTGGTCTCAATAGAAATCTGTTTGGCTCCCATGTGCTCATGGAAAAAAAAAACTTCTTGACTTCTCATGTACTGATGTAAAAAAAAAAAAAAATCTACTTGACATCTACTTGAAATCTACACATTGAGTAATGACAAGGAAATATAAAACAAATTAAACATGGAAGTACAGAACAGATTTGATATATTGTCTGACCTAGAGATCCTATTCCACGATGTGGTTGATCAATCGGAAATGTTGAAGAATCCAGTCAGCCTGACTGTAGAAACAACTATTCCAAAATTAAAGAAGGTGGGTCGTAAGAAATGGATGACAGAAGAAATTTTACACCTAATGGAAACAAGAAGACTCAACAAAAATAGTTCTGCCAAATATGAAGGAAATCACAGACAGGTCAGAATATTATGTAAGGAGCAAAAGAAGCATGGCTTGAGAAAAAGTGCTTAGAAATTGAAAAACAACACAATAATCAAAATACCGAATTAGTGCGCAAAAGAATTCAGGAACTTGATAATAAAAGAACAAGTACATCAGCAGGCTGTCTAACTAAAGATGGCAAAATCATAATAGAAAAAGATCAGATTCTACATGTATGGACAGATTATGTGAAAAACCTTTATGTTGATAACAGAGACGAACAGTATGATATTAGATTTAATAATGAAGGAATGACAATTTTGAAGATGAAGGTCAGAAATGTTCTCAAGCATATGAAAGCTGGTAAGGCCCCCGATACGGATAACATCACAACATAAATGATTCAAGCTTTAGAAGAAAATAGAATACATAAAGTCACCAGACTGCTGAACACATTATATGATACTGGAGATATACCTTCTGAAATATGTAACTCTGTATTTATTGCAATCCCAAAGAAATCAGGAGCCTTGGAATGTGATTATCATAGAATAATTAGTATAATGAGTCACATCACAAAGATTTTGCTACGAATTATCATGCAAAGAGTCAGGAAGAAAATACAACCTGAAATAGGGGAAGAACAATGTGGATTTGTAGAAGGAAAGGGTGCAGTAAATGCTGTGTATATGCTGCGAACATTTATTGAACGTGCTATAAAAGTAAACAAGGATGTACATCTTTGCTTTATTGACTGCACAAAGGCTTTTGAAAGAGTTAGACATGCCAACATGGTGGATATGCTTGCAGATCTACAAATTGATGGGAAAGACATTAGACGTGTAAAAACATATATTGGAAACAATAAGCTGCCATAAGGATTGACAATGAAGTGGGGCAATATCAGCCTATTAAGAGAGGTGTTAGGCAGGGATGTGTAATGCCTCCAGATCTGTTTTCCCTATACAGTGAAAATATTTTCAGAAATGTAGAAGACATAAATGGAATCAGTACTGGCGGACGAATCATCACTAACATTAGATATGCGGATGATACAGTGTTAAGTGCAGACAATGAGCAGGCTCTTCAACAATTGGTAGATGCAGTTGATGTACACAGAGAGCAACTGGGGTTAGAATTAAATAGTAAAAAGACACAGGTTATGTTTGTCACTAGAAAGGACGAAATACCACAATGTAATATACAAGTAAATAGGAATATTCTTCAACAAGTTAATCGGTACAATTATCCCGGACAGTCATAACGTCTGATGGGAGATATTAGAACAAGAATCGCCATGGCAAAAGTAGCCTTTAGCAAGATGACAATCATTCTGACCAATACAATAATGTCAATTAAAACGAGAAAAAGAGTGTTGAGGGGATACATAGAGCCTGTTCCTTTGTATGGATGTGAAACTTGGACAATGAGCAGTCAGACTGAAAAACATCTGATGGCTGCAGAAATGTGGTTTCTAAGGAAAATGCATAGAATTCCATGGACAGACAGAAAAACCAATGACCAGTACTACATGAGGCTAATGAAAATCGTAAATTGATTAGAGAAATTAGAAGTAGACAGTCAAAATTGGTTGGACATGTTATGAGAAGAAATGGATTGGAGAACTTAGTGACAACTGGCAAGATCGAAGGGAACAGACCAAGAGGAAGACCGAGAGAAAAATACTTGGATGGCTCGGCCACATGGCGTGGACGAGACAGGAATACTGAGCTGATCCACGACTCTGGTGATCGAGTGAAATGGCGAGTCATGACCGCCCACGCTTTCCGGCATTGCACATGATTGATTGATTAAACATTACACTAATTTGTCTTACCAGTGTTTGCACCTTTAAAATAGTTTTCTTACCACTGCGCTAAATATTCTTAGCCTTCTAAATCTTAAGTTCTCACCAACTTCTAAATCACTGCTTACTGAGTGTAACTACTTAAGAAATAAAATATACAACCTAGGTCTAATGCTTACATATTAAATTAAGTTGTTTAACGTGGAGAAAAAGAACACTCACTGTGAATTATCTTAATATAAAGTTTATCCATGACTGTGATAACTGAACAGAATATTTACTTTCTACTAAATTAATTTCTTGTAGTCTTATCACGTTTTGCAACACATTGACTCACCAACTTCTTCTTCAAAAGTTATCACTGACTAGCGTAATAAGAAATATATTATTGTGTTTACCTTCATTATTTTTGAATGGCTCCATCACCACATGTCAACACCAAGATTTGGTTGGGTTTCCAAATACACTGGCTTCTGGTTTGTTGGTCCTTCTTTTCTCTCTCGACTTAATTTTCTATCTTGCGTTCGTGGAGATTTTCGAGGCTACCATTTCCAGCAGTCACAGTCCGCCTTCTTCTAGTGACGACGAATTTGTGGTATGCACAATGAGGCCATCAACATGTCGTTGCTATTTTTATGTTAGCTTTTCCCGTCCAAGTTTTTGGCTATCACGTCGAAAATGGTCTGTTATTGTAAAATTAGGATTTTAGAAGTGGGGAACAAACCAGCACTGTTGCGGTGGTAATCTTGAATGGTATTGAGGAGAATATTCACAGCGACGTTGACGGCTTGCGAGAAAAATGTACCACAAAGACCAAGAATTAATGAGAAGTTCATCCTTTATGATGTGCTTGAAATAAGCAAAGAAAGATATTAATTGTTTCTTAGTCAAAGAAAGAATCATTTATATCTTCTCAGTATTTATCTAGATCTAACTCACTTCTTCTATTATCACAAAGAGAGCTCTAATAAAAGTTCAGATCCTTTCTATCCTATCCACTAATCTAAGCCTATTTATTATGAGCATCCACTCACAGAAGTCTCCAGGAATTTAGAATTTACCTACACAAATTTCCTGGAATAGCAATACATCTTTCCTCCTCAAGGTTTTCCGGCCGACTGCCACGAATATTTGAAATTCGTCTCCTCGTTACATCAGTCATTTCTAATTTACATAAGCTTATGCTAATTCCTAATCTAAATAAGCTTATGCTAATTGCTCATTTCAATAAGCTTATGCTAATTACGCTCCATCTACACCAATCATAACCACTCCTTGTTCGTTTTTTCCCGGCGCCTAAGAGTTCATCATCTTACAGGTGGCTCGTACCGTCAGATTTCTAAAAGTTGAAGCGGTCGGATTACTCCGTATTCAGAATGGTGTTGTGGCGTAAACATCTTAAATATCACACTGTCTGACATGTTTACCTAAATGTACATGTCTATCTGTCCAAATGCTGTTTGTGTATATGCCCATCTGCGACTATCTTCTATCTGTCTGTTTTTATGTCTATATAATTGTGTCTCTTTCTGTCTGTCGGTCTGTCTACCTGTCTATCTGTCTGTCTGTTGGTCCTTGAAATTGTGTCTCTTTCTGTCTCTGTGTCTGCCTGCCTACCTGTCTTTCTCTCCGACTGTCAGCCTGTATGACTGACTGTCTGTCTATCTATATGTCCGACTTACTGTATGTCAGTGTACATAGGCATGCCCTGTGTTGTTTACTATAATTGTGCTTATTATATACACGTTGCAAGAAACAAGCAAACAGTCATAGATTACATTTCACGGAAACCAAGAGGAAGAAGCAGAAATGAGAAGACACACTAGATAACAGAAATGGTAAAAGCAACAGGCACACGTGGGCTCGAAATTGTAATTCCAAGTGACAACATAGACAACTGTGACAACATAGACACCTGTGACACTATAAACAACTATGACAACTATTTACAAAAAGCAGATGTCTATTTCTGGGTGTGACTTACATGAAGTCAGCTCCCAAAAAACAAAAAACAAATCAATCATGTATTCTCTTTAAAGTCTCGACAATCCATCTGGACATTGGTTTAGAATATGTTTAGAATGAAATACCTACAATATGTTGAGGAAACATTTCGATCCTAACAAGGTCAGGCGTGTGCTGAATTATGTCGTGGCTCATTTCTAACGTGCATTTCCGCAGCAATACTAGTCTTACAACTTCCGCTAGTTTCAGGGCTTGGAGAGGGGAAAGAAACATCTGCAACGCAGTTCCTGTGTACATTATACTTTAGTGCGGGTCGACAGAAAAGTATTCACACTAGTTTGAGTTCGATGTATGTAATCCCTTTACATAGCATAGACCAGTGGTTCTCAACCTTGTTTGGCCCATGCACCCCTTCGCCATATGTTCAGAATATCATCCACTCCCTCCCCTTTCGTATTTCCTCCCTATAAATCCCCGCCCCTACGAAGTATACGTAAAAATGGAATCTAAATTTAATAACACATACTATAACAAGTCTAGAGAATTACATAAAACGTGATTTGCGGGTCTACTTAAGTTATAAAATGAATTTCAGAAGGGCCAGAAATACTGAGCCGTAAAGTATGGAGTGAAAACATTATCAAGTAATCGGTTCTTGTATTAATACCATCTTAAAATGATATTAATTCCCCCTTGGAAACCCTAAAATTTCCCCCACCCCACCTAGGGGTAAATTCCCCACTAGTTGAGAAAGGGTGGCATAGACGACATGAAAGCAAGTGCACTTGTCTTGAGAGTTAACTTACAACTCTGCTTGGGTAACACCAAGCACTAAGATTTGTGGAGACATATGCAGCCCAGGGCATTTAAAACGGCGTATGATGATAATGATTGGTCAACAATGTATCCGAACTGTTCAAGTAAACACAGTGAGAGAAAACCACAAATAGAAAGACAGAAAGGTTGAAGCAGAGAAACATGTCAAAACATACAGACAGACTAATGCCTATAGAAGATAGACACCAGAGAGAGACAGACAGACAGACTGAGAGATACAGACATACAATCATTCAGACAGACAGACAATCATTCAGACAGACAGACAGACAGGCAGACAGACAGACAGACAGAACAAACGAACAAACGAACGAATTGGGCACGCAGGCCCGTCTGACATTCTGCCCTTCTTCTCTATTTCCTCACGGACAGACAGACAGACAGACAGACAGACAGACAGACAGACAGACCGAACGAACGAACGAACGAACGAACGAACGAACGAACGAACGAACGAACTTTATTTTAAAAGGGTAACAAATTGGGTACGCAGGCACGTCTTACATTCGGCCCTTTCGATCACCCATCTTTCATTTATTAAATGTGCATGTTACATTTACATAGGGAAAAAAACATTGTCAAATGGATTTTGTAAGCATAAACAATGCATATTACGCATGGTACATTCACATGGGGAAAAACCAAACATTGTCAAATGAAAGTTGTAAACATAAACAGTGCATATTACAATGTTGTGAGACACATCCCCCATCCACCCTCACATCCCGCAGCCACACACACATCCCTCAGCCACTCACACATGTCCCACCCACCACACCCCCACCCACCCACACAAACCTCCACGCATTCACACATACTCAGGCAAACATACATGCCGCCACCCTGCCACTGATCCCCCACCCACACACATTTCCCCACCCACACATACATCCCCCACCCATCCCATAACCGACACGCACACACCCATCCACATATTCTCCACCACCCACCCACACACCCGCAACCACCCAGCAAATCACACATCACAAAACCACACATACATACCCCAGTCAACCCACACATCCCGCACCAATCCACACATTAATCCCACACCCTCACAATTTTCCTCACCCACCCACACACACATCAGCCAACCTACACCCACTCACCCACCCAAAATCCGCCACCTCTCAACTACACATCCCCCACCTATACACACATACCCACCCACAAACACATCTCCCCACATACCCACACATATCCCCCACCCATAAACACCCAAAAACACACACCTCCCACCCACACACACCCCACCACCCACATATACCCCACCCACACACATCAGCCGCTCACACACATCTTCCCACAAACACACACATCCCCCAACCATACATTCATCTCTCACACACATCCACCCACTCACGTACTCATCCATCAACCACTCACACCCACACATCACCCACCCGCCCATCAACACATGCATCTCTCATCTACCTTCCCACTCACACACACCCCAACCACCCAGCCAAACACACATCCCCCATCCTCACATACATCCGTCATCCACCTGCACATCCCACACCGATACGTTTAATACGCATTCCCACACAGACAGACAGACAGACAAACAAACAGACAGACAGACGGACGGACGGACGGACGGACGGATGGATGGATGGATGGATAGATGGATGGATGGATGAATGGATGGATGGATGGCTAGAAAGACAGACAGACAGACAGAACGAACGAACGAACGAACTTTATTTTAAAAGGGTACCAAATTGGGTACGCAGGCACGTCTTACATTCGGCCCTTTCCATCACCCATATTTCATTTATCAAATGTGCATGTTACATTTACATAGGGGAAAAAACATTGTCAAATGAATTTTGTAAGCATAAACAATGCATATTACTCATGGTACATTCACATGGAAAAAAAACAAACATTGTCAAATGAAAGTTGTAAACATAAACAGTGCATATTGCAGACAGACAGACAGACAGACAAACAGACAGACAGACAGACAGACAGACAGATAGATAGATAGATAGATAGATAGATAGATAGATAGATAGATAGATAGATAGATAGATAGATAGATAGATAGATAGATAGATAGATAGATAGATAGATAGATATTTGGTTTGGAGAGAGAGAGAGAAAGAGAGAGCGAGAGAGATAGAAAATGGGGGTGGGGGGTGGGGCGAAGAAGAAATAAACAACAGCAGAAGAAAAGAGAGAAACAATGTAGAAAAACATTATTCTGCAACTATGTTTATGCTGAAAACAGTATAAGTCGTATTTATTAACAATTTGCTTATCTCTTTGTAAAATTCAGGTACTTAAGTCCAGCCATGGCCATGTTTGAGGGCGAAACTAGAAGAGACACAAATATGGATCGTTTGCGGGCTGCGGCGTTCACACTTTCAGCGGCGTCCCCTGGTGCTGTGGCATTAAACGTGAGCTCGTCCAACCAGCACGTGCAGGAAAGCGGAATTACAGACAACAGCTCGAAACTATCCTGGTCAATCGGGGACTACTTGCCCACGCTCGATGATGATTTCAGTAACGACACTCAACTCTTGAGCAACGAGAGCTATACCGAGATTGCCTCGTTTTATGATCTCTTGATTAACCACAGCGATATCAAGATGAGGGACGATATCCTTCGCTATACAACCCCTGTGATCATAGTGATCGGAAACTTGAGTAACTTGATGGCGCTGTTTGTGTTACGGCGGAAAAAGTTACGCAAAAACTCCGTGTGTTTTTACATGTGTGCCTACGCCATGGCTAATTTGTTTATATTAAACTTAATGCTGGGAGTCGCTTGGTTTTGTTTCACGTTTAACAAAGTTTACGTTACGAATTTGACAGACTGGAGTTGCCGATTGTGGAGTTTTATTACGAATGTGGTCACTTATAGTGGAATATGGTTTGTGGTGGCTATGAACATAGATCGCCTGCTGTATACAACGTCTCGCACCAGTTCGAAGCTTCGCTGCTCGGTTTTCTCCGCTAAAGCCGCGGTGTTAGCCATAATGACTGGGTTAATTGTTGTTAGTATCCACGCCATGTGGACGTTTGAACTCCAACCCCACGGGTGTTATGTGCCCTTCTACCAAGAAGATATTCATATTTTGATATGGCCTTGGTGGTCGGCTACAGTGTACACTTATCTGCCTTTATTTCTCATTATCTCCATCACTGTAGTGCATCTCATTGTATTGTGTATATATCACGCACGGCGGGTGGACTCGGTACACTCTGCAGACAACTCAGACAGCTTTGTAATAACGGTCATTGTTGTTTCGGGGTCGTTCTTTATCCTGGCCATCCCCGCCACAGTAACCAACATCCTAGACATTCACATGCCTTCATCCTGGCTCAGTGTGGACCTAGTAGCCCGTATGGAACTCACAAAGAAAATCACAGAGATACTGTCCAGTATGAACCATGTACTGTTTGGATTCCAGCTTCTGTCGTGTTCTAGAGAGTTTAGAGAAGAGCTTGCTGCAATGCTGAGGATGGTCTTCTGCTGCATTGCATCCAAGAGGAAGTTTAAAGTCTTCGAAATGCGACAGACTTCGAACTGTGAGGATAATACTATTCACCGACAGGTTGATTATCAGTTGTGTAATAATAACGAGGATACAACCACGACAATATAACAACGAAAAGTGTATTTATTTTAATTCAAACGTTTTGTTCAAAACAGGCGTTGTGTTCTAGTAGAGCGCTTTGTTCAAATCTAGAAGTTTATTCAAGCCATAAGTTGTGTTGAAGTCAACGGTTTGCCCAAATCAAGCTTTTCTTCAACTCAAACTTTTGTTATACATACGTTTTTTCCTTAGATTAAGCTTCTGTTCTAAGTGTTTTGTTCAAATCAAGCGTTGTGGCTAAAACAAGCTCTTTGTTAACATGTATAGGATTATGTTAAGATCAATTGTTTTGTTCACATGAACCTTTTTGTTCACATGAACGATGATATTTAAATCAAGGGTTTTCTTCGAATCAATGCTTTGTTAATATAAGGCGTTAGGTTCCAATCAAGCTATGTATGTAAATTACGTGCTATGTTCAAATCAATAAATCTATTCAAACCAAACGTTATAATTAAATGAATGGATTTGTTAGAATCAAGGGTTTTATTCAAATTAAGATGTTAAAAGCAACGATGGTGTTTAAATCAAGCGTTTTGTCTCAACCAAGGTTTTTGTTCAAATCAAGCTTTTTGTTCAAACTAAGGATGTTGCGTAATGTAAACACAGAAGGCACAAACAATAAGGTTTAAAAATTAATAATAATAATAATAATAATAATACATTGTCTGGAAACAGCTTTCTGCTGTGGGTTAGCGATGTGACAGGCCTGAGAGCAAAGAGGTATAGGTTGCTAATCTTTCCCTCACTTTAACAAGAACCTATCCCAGGTGTCGAATCCCCGTCCAACCGTACCCATGGCTATACCCGCGTAGTTCCATATCAACTTCGCAATCGAGTCTGCCCCACAATGTGTTGACTAGCATATTTCACTACATCTCAGCATGTGCATACTGCAAAGTTATATAGAAATGGATCATACTTTTTTATAATGTACATAACACATATAGGCACTGATAATGTTCGAGTGTGGAGCATTTGCAAATTCTCACAGTAATCGTAATTACTATAACATCTTTCTGTCTGCACAACACAGATTTCAGACCTCTAATCGCCAAGGCTTCTGAATATTTGAGTAATCGTTTATTGTTCGTTATACGAACATTCTTTTTGGTTTGTTAACTTTATGGCCGCAATTTAGCATTGTTTTAACAGTGTAATTCTGCAGTATGCATCACAAGAAATGCAGCGAAACATGCCTAATATAAAAAAAAATTATGGAAATATCTATTTCTTAACCCTCGTAAACATTATATAAACACTAATTAAATGTGGTTCGGCACCACTTATGAGATAAATACGCGGTGTGTAAGATTTAAAGAGGTCATGTTAAGACTGTAACGTGGGTAATGTATTTAGAGCAAATTAATTATAAGTGCAATTGCGTACAGGGAGCTCCGGTAACGCCGTGGTTAGAACGCTTGCCTGCAACAAACTGGTTATATTTTTGCATCCCCCACCAGGCACGTTTTCGGGCATATGGAATATAGCTCTGTCCCAAATGTTTATAGACCATCGACATTTGGGGAGTGATGTAATCAATATAACGCGTGCTGCCATCACCTCCGAGTATACTTAATTGTATCCCTTTTCTTTTTGTGGGTCGACCCATGAGCGCAAATGAGTTTTCTTTAAAATCCTCCACTATGAATCTAAATCCATAATCATCGGCCTAGCAGGCAAGTTTGCAATTTACTGGGCTACCAAGGCCTTCAAGAACATAAGTAGCAGACCGTTACTCTTTCAGTGCCAATCAACGCATACTTTTTTCGTTTGTTCGCTTTTAGGTCTAGTATAGTCCACGTCGGACTGATTTTCGCTTGTGGACTAACTTTCTCTATTACCATTAACCTCGCCATCAAGCGAACCGGTTCCGACTTCTGAGGTACTTGTAATTTATGTCCTCATTTCAAGGACGAGGAGTCAACACTGTAATCTAGCTTACCATTGTAAGGGTTGAACCTGCTGCCTCATCATCAGCACACCGGAAGTTTGAGAGCGAGTGTTCTTATCCATTCGGCCCAGTTAACGTCCAACGCATAATGTGTGATCGGATCTTCCTTTTGAATCCCAGTAGTAATGTGCTTTTTTACTTTTAGCGTTGAAAAATATGACATCGCCCGTAGAAACTAGTGTACTGTGGTTTTAGCAAATTTATAAGTGGGTGGTGTACTCAGGACTCTACATGGGTAATTTCAACATTTGGACATTTGTTGCTTAAAATGTTGGGTCTAAAGTCTTAAAAACAACAAAAACAACACAGTAAAGTAGTCAAGAAGGTTTCACATAGACACTAAAGAAAACTGAAGAAGAATATTTTTGTCAGCCTACAAAGTAAATTGTTTTTCGTTCATTTGAACTCAGGTGTAGTCCATACATATGCTATAACTTCTAGTGCACTGGACTATTTTTTTGCGTTTGGATTAGTTTTACCTATTACTAGTGGCCCTCGCCCTCAGGCGAACCAACTCTGATTTCAGAGGTTCTTGGAATATACGTCCCTAAGTCAAGGACGAGAAGTCAACATATGATTCGTGTCATAGTTTTCTTTACCGTGTCTTTCATTGCAGACCCACTATAATGATAAAGTCAAGAGGAACTGATGTGTCATCATCATCAAGTGCCATGCCGACTGGCGTAGGCGTTCATGACTCTCCACAGATCTCGAAGTTTGGTTTTCTGGATCAACTCTACCTTTGATATTCCTCCTTGCCACCTTCGCAATCCATCCAGCATCATATCTCTTGGTCTGCCTCTACCTCTCTTCCCCTCGATCTTTCCAGTTGTCACGATGTTCTCCTATGCCTCTCTTCTCATCACATGACCTAAAATTTGTTTGCCTCTTTCTTATTGTTTTATATAATGTTCTAGTTTCATTAGCCTCTTTCAGACATCCTGGCCTAGAGAGACAACAGTGGAAGATAAACTCTATGGACCGCTGAATGAACTAAAAAAGACTGTTAGATTCATACAAGAGACAACATTGCAGTTATAAACATAATTTAGGCGAACGAAAGAAGAAGAAGAAGACATTCGTTGTTAGTTACTTTAAGTCAAGGAATTGGCAGCATTCGTCTCAGGAACCACATCTCTGTTGCTTCCAATTGCCTCGTAATTTGTTCATTTTCATTCCAAGATTCACAGCCATACAGCATAACATATCATATCTTTGATATCACCATTGTTACTATTTTCTTGGTAATCAAGGAGAGTCCTTTCTTTGCACTTTCTGTTACTACAATGTCGAACAGTTGTTGTAGATCTTTTGCATTATTCGCCATGAATACTGTGTCATCTGCATAGCGTACATTATTTATATTATAGGACCTAACCTCCGAATAGTATTCCTGGCTTTTCTTTGATCTCTCTCATTATTACTTAGTTATAGAGGGAGAAGAGATCCAGTGACAAAAAACATCCCTGCCTTACTCCCAGTTTTATGTTTTCATAATTTCCTTCTTTATTTCCCATTTTAATTGCTGCTATTTGGTTCAAGTAAACATTTGTTTTTTATTATTCTGAGATCTTTCTAATAGTGTCCGTAATGTATATATTGCATTGTTTGTACCTTTTCCTTCCACAAATCGATACTGCCAATTTCAATTTTTATTTTCTTTCTTGTTCTTCTCATTATAATTCTGAGTAGAAGCTTAGTGACATAATTTATGAGGTTAATCGTACGAAAATCTTCGCTTTCAATTACTCCTGGTCTTTTGGGTATAGCTATAAATACAGATTTCAACTTATCGCTTGGTATATATCCACTGTAGTAAATATCTTCAACATTTTGGTTAATATATCTACTCCAATTTCTCCCATTACTTCTAATTCTCCTGTTGTGATTCCATCTGGTCCAGCTGTTCTTACTTTTTTCACATGCCTGTAGCGTCATCGACTTCTTCTTTTAGAATAAGTGGACCTTCTAAGTTACTTTCTTCTGTTAATTCTGCCCTTTCCCCATCATATAAGTCTCTTATATACTCATTCCCACTCTTTATTATAGCATCTTCCTCCAATAATATCTTTCCTGTTTTTGATTTTAAACACCCTGTATTTATTCTTATTTTTCGCCCTTTGAGCTCACTGATTTGTTGGTGCATATTTTTTGTATCTTTAATATAATTTAATTCAATTTTCTCGCACTGTTCATTTAACCAACTTTCTCTGCCTTCACACACTTATTTCTTATTTCTTTATTTATCTCATTATATTAATGTTTATCATTTTTACTCAGTTTTCTTGTGACCAACAATTTTAATATTTCTTCAGTCTTCCTTTTTTTTTCTTATTCCTTTGACTACTCTCCGGTAATATTTCTTTGCTCGTTTGATGAATGGAACTGAGGTGCAGTGGTTCTATAAAGATTATATACATACATAAGACAGGGTCAAGTAGGTTAGAAGCCTATGACAAGGCTAGCAAACCTGTAGGGAAGTCACATGATCTTAGGAACATGCCCTTGAAGGAACATATGACAGTTCTAGCTAACCGGCAGGCAATTTACTAAATCCTAGAAGCTAACTCATTAATGCATTATGGCACCTATGACAGGTCTAGCAAACCGGGAGGGAATTTACTTAATTAGAGAGACATACTCATGAATCGCGGAGAAAATGGGAGGAAAGGCGCTAGTCATAGGCACTGGAACTTCAATAACCGGTTCCCATGACGCCTAACGGCATAAGTGAAAGACAACAACAACAACATACATCTTGAGTTTTCCTTACAAGAAGTGCTGGTAATAAAAACGGTGTTGAACAGTTTTATTGTCGTTGTTAATACAATATTTTCATTCTATATTGGTTAATTCTTGCGAATAATGGACAATTAGTAAACCGGCGAAAATAAATCACTGGAAGCCTTGGACATGTGTAATAGAAGAATGCTGAAAACTAATTGGACAGCCAAAAAGAGCAATCTGGATGTTGTGAGGGAAGCTAAGTTGCAAACACAGCTTATCCCAAACTTCAGAAAGAGGCAGTCATAATTTTTGGCCACATTATGAGAAGACAAAAACGGGAACATGGTGTGACAATCGGGAATATTTGTGGAAAGATGCAGAAAGAAAGACAGTGTCTGACAGTTCTCGAGTCCTATCAGGACGCGGAAGGAAGTCAACACATGACCTGATCAGGGCCATCAGAGATCGCAATTTGGGGAGAAGCATGATCGCCCATATCTGCCGGCAAGGCACTGAATGTTGATGATGCTGACTATTATTTTCATTATATTCTTTCAGTACAAAGCGTCAACCCTTTAGACGGAGTTTGTTCAGCTTTCTTGTCCCATATATTATATATGTTATTCTAACAGATTCTAACTCGGCACATATTCCATAAATGAGGGTTTAGTGGATGATAGACCTAACTAATGTTGTATCTTGTTTTATGGAACTTGTTTTAGGGTCCTCAAGGTGGTCATCCTTTGAAGTACACTTGCTCCTACAGCACGATCAGGAGATAGATTCAAATCATGCATAGTGACTTCCTCCATCAATCATGAACCATGCCATCTTACTCGATCACCAGAGTCGTAGATCAGATTCGTGTTTCTGTCTCGACCATGCCACGTGGCCAAGCTATTTCAAGTATTTACTTTTCGGTCCTCCGCTTGGTCTCTTCCCAAAGATCTTGCAGTTGTCACCAAGTTATCCAGTTCATTTCTTCTCATAACATGCCCAAAAATGTTGACTGTCTACGTCTAATGTCTCTAATTAATTTACGATCTTCGTTTGTTTCTTAAAGGCCTTGTTCATTTTTTTTTCTGTCTGTTCGTGGTGTTCTTTGAATTTTTCTCAGAAACCACATTTCCACAGCCATCAGGTGTTTTTTCAGCTTGACTGCTCATTGTCCACATTTCACATCCATACACATGTACAGATTCTATTTAGTACTTAAACACTCTTTTTCTCGTGTCAGTTGATATCTTTTTGTTGGTCAGCATGTTTTTTAATCTTACAAAAGGTTACCTTAGCAATGGCAATTCTTGTTGTGATCTCTTCAAGGCATCTCCCATCAGATGTTATGACTGTTCCGAGATACTGTATCGAGTCACTTGTTTAAGACTATGCCCATTTACTTGTATATTAAAAATTAAGTTGCATGTCCTTCGTAGGACATAGCAGTCACCCCATCATTTTCGCTGCACGTGATTCCTGGGCAAATTTTACGTTCAGTAGTTTGCCATTACTTTCTGAACGACCGGCTCCTATAAATTTTCTTAAAAACCATAATCGCTGTGTTTCGAACCCGGGTATACGGGCTCACAAACCGCGTTCGCAAGCCCTTAGCCACAGAGACCGACTTGCATTTTACATTGTGGTATTTCCTTCTTCCCAGTGACGACAATAATCTTTGTCTTCTCACAATTAAATTCCAACCCTAGTTGTTCAGCAACAACCGCATCTACTAACTATAGCAGCCTGATCATTGTCTGCAATCAAGACTGCATCATCTGCATATCTAATGTTATTCAAGTATCGTCCCCCAATGATGATTCCTTCATATCTTCTATATTTCTGAAAATATGTTCACTGTACAGGGAAAAAAAGATCTGGAGACATTACACATCCCTGTCTCACACCTGCATAGTAACTAAGTATTTGAAATTAGTAACTGTCTAGTTTTGTCTAGTGTGTCCTATAGTCTATACTTCTTGTTTCTGCTTTCACAGGGGATAATTAATACCTCTGAATTTGTTTATGTGACATTTCAACGGCCACGGAGAATATCCGAAACTTGATATATCCGTGATTGAGTTGAGCTGAGTTGAGGTAAGAATCGACATCATTGCACTCAGGACATCCCCATACGCACTCCATAACCTCGTTCAACAGCCAGCGAAGTGTCATATTACTAATCGTTCCACCGCTATCTGATTGCAAGTTCTCCTGCTCCTGGTCTTCCCTCTCAGTTGAGTTTCTTCCAGAACCCCTACAGACCCCCCCCCCCCCCTTTTTTTTTTCAACAAGCCTATGCTTTCCACACACGAGTTCTCAATCTGTTTCTCCGCATTTTACACCTAGTCCAACAGGCGCACGACCACCTCTCTCTTGTCCATAGGTAATATACCGCAAAGAGTTCGATTCCCCGCCAGCCTATCAGCCTGGTCATTCCCCCGCACTCCCGCATGGCAGGGTCAAAATATCCATACAATTCTCACAATCTGTGATCTTTGAAGCGAGGATGGCCATTACACGCGAAACATTCCTGTCTCCACCTTACTTAGCATACTAAATCCGTGGCATATTGGCGGAATTGTTCCTGTGTGACTAATGTTCAATCTGGTTTATTCTAGACTGGCAGTGTGCCAATTTAGCGGAGACATTAACGTAGTTAATAGAAAGCTACGCTATGTTATCATTATATTGCATATTACTCTTTAGAATACATTGAGCGCTGCCGGACGAGGGTTCGATCTTGCGTTCGTCGTCTCGCTAAGTGGGGGACAGATTCGTCATCCATCTCCTCATGCCTCTAGGCCCACACAATGTAACGGCCTATCAAATAATAGACCCGGAGCAGGACAGGGCTTCGGGAAATTTTTTAAACATTTTTATCAAAGAACTTTAATCTGACCCAATCAGTTATTACCTGAACTCGTTTTTACTTATTTGAAATAACTGCTAGGTGCATACATATTACAGAAGAATATCACAACTTCATTGGGCTGCAAATAAAATAAACATATCTAAACAACATAACGTATTACTGAAGATGATCAGTTATTAAAATCAAAACTAACTTACTGGCACCTTTCCATCTTGACAGACGATAATATGTAACAGTGTGCTTCTAAACTAGGACAACTGAGCTGCATTGTAGAGACCATGTGTTGCCCATGCAGCATGATCCCTCTCTCAGCCTGCCTAGTTTACTCCAGAAGAAATGTAACACCAATACATCTAGAACAGGAAACGATGCAGAAGCTACCTGATCAGCAAAGCAATGCTCTAACTATCCGCCTGTCGTAGCTTCGATATTAGATCAATTACTAAACAAGGCTTACGACCCGGTCTGTCTTGCCACGACATTTAGTCTTTAGGTTGCATTTCCTCGCACCAGGATAAGACTTGCACCCTCCCAATTGTGCTCCTCCACCCGAAGCAGTTGGCACAACGTTGGGTGTAGAAAAAAGAAAGCATGTAGTACTGTCTACTGTCATACGGTAGCGGAATCATATCTGACTGAGACCTGTTA